>CM033120.1:600000-1151419 GCA_019321725.1 Paulownia fortunei | reverse complement strand
TAATTCATTGCAAATAGTAATTTATATCAATATTTGTAGTGAAAATGTTCGACCTAAATAGCATTTCGACATAGAATTATGGGTAATCATGGATTATAGGATAGAATATAAGCGAGGAGATTTTAAGGAAAATTGAAGAAAACGCCTTCAAATCCTTAAGAACAATGATATACTCTTTAAGAAAGTTCAAATTATATAATAATTTCAATAATAATGTAAAATTTTGTTTATATCCCTAATTTAATCACCATTTTGAAACCCAAGCCAAATTGGGGGGGAAAAAAGAAAAAAAAAAGAAAGAAAAAAAAAAGAACTTTCATAAACAGACTTTCATTTTGCGTGCGTTTGTGTATCATAATCAATGTTCTTATAGCTGAAGTAATGGTTAAATCGATCTTGTTAATAATTAGCAATTTAACAAGCGGTTAGATCGATTTAATAAAATTAATTATATTTTCTTATTTTTTTATATAAAATAATAATATAATAGATTAATTATTATACAATACATTTTAAATATAAAAATAAATAAATAATTACATAAAAACATATATAACAAAACACAAAATCCAAATAATCACATAAATATAATAAAATATCAAATTTAAATCTTTATAAAAATTAAAAATAATTTCTTTTTAAAAAAAAAGATAAAAACTGATCAAACTAATTTTGCCTAATTTTGACCAATTTGATATGTTGTTGACCGATTTTGACCGGTCAAATAATTTTTTGGGTATAATCGAATTGGACCAACATTGATTCCCGATTGAACCAATCGATCTGATCTGATTTTGAAAACATTAATCATAGCATATTTTTTTTGAATAAAAAAACTACTACTATTAACTTTCGTCATATTTATTTACGCTTTAAATACTTCAAAGTTGTATTAAAATGCATCCCCTTCTTATTTTACATCTCTCATACTAGCATGGAAATTGACTCCAGATTATGACAGCGATACAAATAAAACCACCACGATATTCCTCAAAATTCCTTTACCATAAACATTTATGTTGTCCTCATAAATTAGTTTTAAAGGTGAAAAATCACAAATTATTAGAAGAAATTAAGTTTGAAAACGCGTGATTTATTATTAGAAAACCTGTTATATGGTAAGAAGCAAGGCCACCAAAGCAAAAGCTAAGTGATGCTAGAAGGCAATTCCCTATTGTTGTACTGAAATATTCTATGCAACACTCAATTCAAATATTTTTTTCCTTGTATCACTCATAATGCGTAGGGATCCGTGTGCAATGCACCTTATTGTGCGAGAGAAATCTTGGGCAATGGCCCTATACAACAGTCTAATATATTGATCTATATCCATGGGCAATGGTGAACGAATTTCTCAGACACAGTTGTCACAAACTGCAAAATGGCGACTCTTGGTGGATGATATATGTTACAAATCTTGCAACACTTCACTCTTACCCTGTTGGTATTCACCTTCCTTATCGATCTATCAACAAATGCTCGATCCTTTCTGGGAATAATTTCAGGATAAGTCACAATAACTATTCCTAAATTGACAAAGACCAACACAGTGAAACTGGTTTTACATTTTCACATTTGCTCCAAAACGCAAGACATGGGCAGTTTATGTGTACTCAGTGTTCATATTTTCAGGCTCGAATTTGAGATTTAGGACCACCAAAACGAGGCTGAACTGTAAAACCCTAGGAGAATTTATTTACCTGCTTAAAGTGTTCTTTTAATGCTTGTCAATGTACTTATTATAGGAAAAGTTTGATAGCTATTCATATGATGGATGAGAGGGTGAGAGACCAAAACATGAACCGCGAGGTGCTCTCAATTCGGTAAAAATAAAGAGTACAAACCTAACATATTTTACCAAAATATCATCAGCTCTTACACTGTGAGACCTACAGCTCCTTTTTCCACAAACAAAAGGACCTGATACTGCATGTACAGAACCACAGAACCATAACTTGCAACAAAAAGAATGGTATAGAAATAATGGGACTTGAGGATAAAAATGTCCCAGAACTGAAAAAACATACCAGATAAAGTACCATAGAAGTGTCGAACATGCTTAGAGTTCAAAAAGATTCTTCTCAATCCTTTGGGGAGGAATTAAGGGCGTCTGAACTGGAGGGGATACAAAGATTGGTCTCGAGCATGAAAGAAAGATCATGCATCTGGGAAATCAGCATCTTGACATCATCGTTGGTGGATTTTCCAGAAGCATCTCCATTATTTGCAGCTTGTCCAGATTCATAAGAAGGGCTCCCAGCATCACTTAACCTACAGTTTCATAATGAGGTGTTAGGAAGTTGGACAAACTTGAGGAAAGGAAAAGAGACAGATTATGAAGGAGCAAAAATATTGGCTGAAAAGAAAAAATGAAGGCAAAAACACAACGAGCTAGAGCAAATTTTATTTTGGTTAACTAAAATTTCTGAGTTTTTCTTCATGTTGCAATTAAATCCATTAATATGCAAATCGTACAATTAACTTCATATTTCACATCTATCTTTCAAATAGATCAATGATTGCACGCACACACACTGCATTATGTAGCATAAGATACCCATCTTTTAAAGGGTTAAAACATACCACTGACGAATTCACAGGATAAACAGAATATAGATCTCACCCACTTACTGAAATTCTAGGTAACAAACTATTGCATCAGCAATAGGGAGGATATTAGTATTATGGCAGGTCAAACAAACAGAGAGATTGAATAAAAAAATGAACATTTTATACCTCCATGAGCCTAATTATTATCTAAAAATTTTACTTGAACCATTTTTTACAATGTGTTAAAACCATGCTAATTTCCATATTTCTTTCTTCCATAGTTATGTGGAATCAAAAACAAGACATTATGCTTCAGAGTTTTTGTTGTTCATATCTCTCATTCCAACATAGAGCTGGAACGGGCCTCGTTTGTTTTTCATCTCAACGAGATTTTTTCCACTTTTTACTATTCCATATAAATCACGTTTGTTTCACCCAATCTCATTGAAAATAAACCATTTATCTTCTCATTTTCCCATATTCACCTCATTTTCAAACATATTCTTGTAAAATGTCCATCAATCTTCCCCTTCAATCAACTCATGCCCCTCCAACCCTACACAATAAGGACTCATAACTTCTCATTAACTCTCATAAATATATTTTTATTACTGTCTATGTCATTAATATGGGACCTACAACTATCCATTGACTTTTATAAGTATATTTTTATTGTCATCTACATCATTAATATAGGACCCACAACTACATACTAACTCTTATTGATATATTTTTATTACCAACTACATTATTAATATGGACCCACCACCTAAAATTTCTTCTACTAAAACTCACATAAAATAGTAATTGTGAACTCCACCACTACCAAATCACTTAATATTATATATATAAATTTTGAAAATAATTCCATTGAAAACGATAAACCAAACATAATTTAATTGTCAATCCTATAAATTTTCTATCTGAAAACCATTATCCAAACATTTTACACAAAAACCAATAAAACTCCATTGGAATACTAAAAATGAAAATTCTCAACGGAAAGAAAACCAAACATATTTTTGATTCCCAAACTAAGTCAAATATTATGAAGACTCAAAGAAAAATGATCCAATTGGATTTCAAGTAGAACAGTTTGGATTTAAGTATTTGGGTAAATTACAAAAACTACCCTTGAGCTTTGGGCTATTTATAAAAAAAACCTCTTAAGTTTGTAAACTACAAATACTCCATTGACATTTATTTCTATTTTGCAATTTGCACTTACTAAGGGGAATATTTGTAAAACAAAAACAAAGCCTCAAGAGGTATTTGTATTTTCAAAACAAAGAGGGGTTTTTTTGGTAAATAGACCAAACCTCACAGGTAGTTTCTGTAATTTACCCCAAGTATTTGTCCCTCTAGGGCCTTCCGATAGAGTTAGGTAGAGAATGTGCAAAGACCTCGACCAAGATGGTCAAACATAATCAGAGCACCAGAAAAAGAAAAAAAAAAAAAAAAAAAAAAAACCCGATGTTATAGGTATAATGCAAACTTGCATGACTACCTTGAGACCAGATCTACAGCTGGATTCAAACATTAGGACCTACTTGGACAGCCTAGGAAGGACTAATTCAGTGATAATCCGAAGTATTTTCAATAAATGACTTGATCAAAGAATGATATAAACATAGGGGATACCCCTAAGATTGATAAACTTAGTTTCTTCTTTGTGAGAATTAGATTGAGACAACAAATTAACCCAAATAAGTGAGACCCATTATTTCAATCTAGTTTCACCAAAAAGACACGAGAAGATAATAAGAACAACACTTTTGGTAAACCTAAATTTTCAATAGTAAGTAGAGTGATAGAGTTTGAGAAGTAGCCTTGAGAATGCAGTGAGAATTGAAAACCTTAATCGAAAGCCCTGTGATGGAAAACCCTATTCACTAAACTGTCATTGGGAATTTACAGTGGACGGCAGGGGAAGCAGATAGTGATTGAAAGCAAAAGCAGTTGACAGGTTGACATAGGAGTGAGGGTTGGGACTAGAGACTTTTGAGTGTGAGGTATGGGACTGCACAATGTGGATAGCTCAGAGAAAAATTACAGCGTTTTTAACTCTATGCAGATACTGATTCTGACGTCAGAGGTTTGGGTATCAGGTCAGGGTTCAGGTGGAATTTAAAGGGTCGAAACCCACTCTGAAGTATTTGAAAACACACGTACGACTCAGAGTCCATTGCAAACAAATCAAACCTGAATCCAATTGGTTTGGTTATGACCCAAAAAAATTTAGGTGAGTGACCCCCCAAGTTTTAGATTATATCCAAGTGAGAGTGAAAGATAAATATCAGGAGGAAAAGGTCACACACATTTTGTGTCACAGGGCAGGAATTTTGAAAAGAAACAGAGGAATGAGCATGATGAGATAAATTACAAGAGAATAAAAAGGCAGTCATGTGTCTTTTTTCCTTTTCCCAGGTCATATTGCCAAACAATATATACATATCCCCGCTCCTCTCATAGATCCAAGTCACTTATTTCCCTTAGCCGGATTTTCTCCTCTTCATCTCTTGTTTTGTTATGAAAGGTAGCCCCAGATACGGAAAGTGACCTTTAAAGATCAACTCTTTCCAAGAAGTCCCCCCTGCCCAAAGAAGAATGACTTAAAATCATGGATATGTCTTTGTTGTTTTGACTTTGGTGATGACCCCTAATAGAGTTGAGTGGACAAAGAGGATCTACCGACCCCATATAAGAGTGGGATGAAGTGAGAGACATCACTCCAATAATGGAATAAAGAAACGGTGAATATGATACTTTCCTTCTATCCATAACCAAGCATGAGCATTAGTTCAAGTAATTACAGTGTAAACAGAGAACAAATAACCTCTTGTGCACCTCCCAGAGAAGAAACAAGATATTAAAAGTTTTAAATGCCACAATGAAGATTCAACAGAAAGGAAATGTTAATTATCAAGAAGAAAGAACTTCATATTCAACAGACATACTTTAACAGTCAAAAGCCAGCAACTGACAGTAAAAAAAATCAGCAAGAATCTACTCTAAGCAGATTAAGTACGCACCAGTCTGAAGCAGGATTTTCTGACATAATAGCATTGACTTCTGTAAGAGCATTGCTATTGCTACTTGAGGTAGAAAAGAGATTTGGTTGGGAAAAGCTACCGAAATCTCCTTCAAACTTATTGTCCAAGCTGAGTAATTCTATCTCTGAGGACTTTTGGTCAGAAGTAGAAACTTGATAATCATCTCCAGTCAAAGCATTTTGGGAAGGAACTTCTAAGCTGGTTGAGCCCGTAAAGTCATTCCATTCATCAAACAAATCCTCATCCATTGTCTTATGCTCCTCATTCGTGGTCTTATTCTCAGTCATGTCTGTATAGTTGGTTTGTGATTGGAAGTCTTGAAACAAATCAGCACTGCTATCCTTTGAATATTCTAACGTATGATCATCCTCAGGGTCATTCTTAGTGCTGACAGTAGCATCAAACCCACCAGAAAAGTGGGAATCATTTGAGGTCAGATTATTCCACACATCATCTGAATTCCAGTCATCAAATGCTGGAGAACCTGCTGGATTGTCTTTTGGTTTCCCATCATTCAGATCTTTTCCAGGTCCAAACACGGAATCAATGTGAGCAGCAAGATCAACCTCCAAACCTCTGGAATGGTCAAAGGATTCGGGATCCTGTAATTTACTCTCAGGATCAGCTGAGGAACCCGCAAAATGCTCAGATGATTTGTAACCACCATGTTGATTTTCAGAATCAGCAGATTGAAAATCTGCCTCCCATTCGGAGAAAGCTTCACTAGTCTTGTGTTTGGAAGAGCTGTCAGCTGGCTCAGATGGTTGAACATTTTGAAATAAATTTTGATAGTCAACAGCTGCAACATCTTTTCCATCAGCAGTCTCAATCTGGTTGTGCATAAATGGCTGTTCACTGGACATATCAGAGAGGACATTCCTCTTTGATTTAAAAAAGAATTTATCTGGAGCCACTCCAGTTAAAGTCAAGGATCTTTTACTCTCTTCTGAATGCTTGTCTGAAAAACTAGTCTCCTGCTTCTCTGTTTCAGCTGGCCATGGTATCTTAAAATTCAAGAAACCAGATAAGGGGGTTAAAGCTTTAGGAGAGCTCTGGCCTTGATATTGCTCACTTTTGTTTGTTGGATCGACCATTTCCTGCAAGGTCATGCTATTATTTTAATTGTAATGGTCATTCAACCAAAATGACAAAGACACCCACCCACATGCTATTGTCTCCTTTGTATTTCTTGGGCGGGTGACAGAAAATAAAAAATAATTAGAAACCACAACCAATTCTGAACTCAACGGAAAATAATGTTTTCCTTCTTCGACTCTCTTGAGCATAATCCTCCTATGCCTTCCTACTTTGACACTACCATTCAATAGAAATGCATCAAGTTACAAATTTTAAATCCTTCAGTTTCTATGAGCGGAGATATCATACAGATAAAAAGCTCCCCTTTTGGCTTGATCCATCCAGAATTTTAAGAACTTAAATTTCCCAAAAAACATTCAATCTATGGGGACCAAGATAGCACCAGTCATTACGGAGAACAGAAATATTCAGATAATAAAAAATTCAACTTTGCCATAATGACGTCTACACTTTTAGCAACACAATCATTTAATGCAAAACCAAAGAAACTAGAAGCTGGTTCACTTTTGAAGCTATACTAATGGATCATTACTAATGGAATCGTTTACTTATATTCAAGTTGATGAATCCTTTGGTGCTTAAATGATCTCCATCTAATATAAAATAAGAAAGGGAAAAGCACTAGTACTTTGCTCACAAGCAACTGAGTCCCACCCATTCTTCTCATTATCCAGATCTACTAGTCAAAAGTGAACACAATCCTGTAAAAGTCCTCATCAGTTTGAACTTAATAGCTTTTGATGATAAATTGCAACCACGGCATGCCCAGACGTACATTTATTTAGTTGTGTATTATAATATAGGATTGTTATTCAAATCATTATGCTCATTTCAAACAAATATGTGTATTAACATTCGATTTAGGTACGTATGCCCAGACAGTATATATAAAATGTATATATGTATGCACATCCCCTTATATACTCAGGGCTAGTTTGTCTTGGCATTTGAAATGTCACAATTAACATTAAATGCGGTAGTTTTTTATATTGATTGAGAAAACTTTGATTCGTATTTACATTTTGGTGGGTCCCATGTAAATCCCCACCCCTTTTCTCCAATACACAACACCCCCACCCCCACCCCCCGAACACACACATACAAAGACCAAAAAACATTTGCAGGGTTACTTGCCCTGCCTACATCCCCCTCCCCCCAATCCTACCCATGGTCAGCAGCCCCTCGCTGCCTACTCTTCTACCTCATCTACTCATCCGCAACAAACCACCCACCCCTTGTGCCCCAAAAATGACCCCCACCCCTAGGCTGCAAACCTACTGCCACTGCAGTCATCCGCATCCAACCCCACCGGTGCACCACCTTCAGCCCCCACCCTTCCTGCTGTTGCAACCCTGCTCTTGTCACCCCTTCCACCCCCAAACACACACCCTCCCCACACTATAACCTGCCCTCAGCCCCGAACGCAGCCCCCAAACCCTACTATACACTTCCACCAGCTACTGAAACCACAGCTGCTACAGGAACAGCCCTGAATTAACAGATGAAGAAAAAAGGAAAGGGAGGACGGCAAAGTTGGATGGTAACAGCAGCATGGCATTGGTAACATGTGACTGAGGTGTACGAAATGGATGAACATGGGACTCGTACTTCCTCTTGACCGAACTCAATCAAAAATGATTCACAAGTATCTTCGATGAATTTGACTGCTTTTGAAAGGAACATTTGAAAAGGAAATGGATTAAACCACTCTTACTAGGGAAACAAACACCAATATCAAATGCTCCATAGCCACCAAAATGCCTACTATATTTGGAATAGACCATTTGAAATGGCTACAAACTCTGACACAAGCAACACAATAACTTCAAAATCACTGTCATCATGGCGTAATTTTAGCAATGTCACACACGCCAACAATAGCCCACCAGAAAATGCACCAAAAACTGATAATATTATATCAATCCAAAACATAATGGTAACAAGTCCCACAACTTCATACGCTTAAAGCACAACAGAAAACATTTGTTGAACACAAACCCATCAAAAAAATGCATATGAATACATCATAAACCCAATAAGATAGTACCCTACGCTTAAATTATTGCACATTGCACAATACAAGCACGAAAAACACAGCAATGAGATTTATTAAAACCATACCGATCCATCGAGATGGAGAGAGCGGAGCAACCACTGATACCCAATAGTGGAAGTAAAGCAGATGGGATCCGGAACGACGTCGTAATGGGGACCGAGGCCGCAATACAGGCAGATTATAGACTCTGATCCTCTGAGGAGCATTCCTTTACAGTTCTTGCAGCGGAGGTGGGGCGGCGAGGGTTCGGAGGCAGCTATTGCGGCGGAGAGAGATGGCAGAGCGGGCAGGGTCGGGTCGGACGGGTTGTAATCGGACAGGCCCGCAGCTGCCCGGGTACAGATCTGGACCTGGCGGATCAGTTCATGCGGGACTTCAGACATTTTCTCATCAACCACTCTCACACAGACACACAGTCAGTGCGTGGTTTTTTATTCCAAGTGTCCCTTAGTCTTTAATGATGCTGTGGTATTGGTGTTGGGGGGGAAAATAATTAGACGGAAAATGGACAAAATTAAATGAAATCCTATCAAAGAAGGAAAGCAATACAAGAATTCAAGTTCTTGATTTTTTTTAACTGTTTATTGCAAAATAAAAAAAAGTTATCATGAAAAAGGACATTGCATATTTATTACAAAATCAAAAAAGAAATTAAAAAGTACCTTTTTTTTTTTTTTAACATTTGGAAAGCATGAAAGAGGTATATACATAATGTTTTTGTATATATATAGATGTGTATAATGTTTGGTCTTTACGTTTGTATTAACTTATGTATAATAAATCAAAACATATTTTTTTACAACTACTAAAAAAATTGACAAATACCAAATTTCTTTTTCCTTTTCTTCCTTTGCTTGTAGCATTTTTTATGGAGAGTACAATTCATGAGTTGTCAAAGATGGATTTTATTAATCCAAATTTAAATCGATCAGTATATAATTTTATTGAACAATTCTGAACATGATTACAAAAACTCTCGACATAAATAGATTAAAATAAAGTGTCTTATTTGTGAAGCTAAAGTTCATACAAAAATACTTAGAATCAAGATTTTAGTAGAAAAGTTAACTAATTGAATTTAAATTTAATATTAGCAATGAGTGATTTTAAGCGAATTTGTTAAAACTTGAACTTAATCAATTAAAAAAAATTAAGCATTCAAATATGGATTGGCCCAAATCTACATAATTGGGGTTAGATTCTTTTAAATCTATTTAATAATTTTAAAAATATAAAAAAAAAATTTAAAATAATATTACTATTTTTTTAAAAATATTTTATAAAATAATATTACATAATACATATAAATTAAAAATAAAAATTAAATAAAATAAATTAAAAATAAAAATTATTATAAATTTATTTATAATTTTAAAAATTCACCCTACTAGCAAAAATTTTGTGTTAATATTGAGATGGTCTTGATTCTTGCTCGGTCCTAAAACCATTGAATTTGTGCTAATATTGAGATGGTCTTGATTCTTGCTTGGTCCTAAAACCATTGACTCCATGGGCCTTTAAATCAGCCCAGATAGACCCTTTCTTCTTGGAAAGGCCCAGACCCTTCTCGAGCTCGAGGTTCCAGGTCTCAATTGGTAGGTGGAATTCAATATTCCCTTCCTACATAACAGAGATCACCAAACCTTTCCCCCCAAGAAATCTGGAATTCGCTTTATTTAGTATTCGAAAATCATTCAATTAAAGGATCCCAATTGAGATCGATCAGTTTTTGTTGGAGAGAAAGAGGGATTTTTTCCAATTTCAGGGATGGATTTCGAGTTAAGAAGGGCAAGAGAGAAGCTGGAGAAGGAGCAGAGAGAGAGGAAGGAGAGGGCGAAATTGAGGTTGGAGAGAGATAGGAAGGCCAAGCAAGAAGCCCTTCGCCAGCGCCAAGCCATAGAGTCGGCTCAACGACAGCGCCGCCTCGACGCCGCCGAAGCCGAAGCCATGGTCCAGTTGTTTCTCTCTTGATCCTTTTTGCTTCATTTTTTACGCCATGAATTGAGTACTTTTTTGATGTGTTCTAGGTTAATTAGTTCAGGGATTTTGTGAAAAGGTGATCTTTTGGAATGCTAAAGCTTATTCTGTGTTACTTCTTTTTTTTTTTTTTTTTCGTATCATATGTTAGTTATAGGCTTATATAGTATTCTAGCGATATTACTTTAATGCCCTAATCAGAAAGCTTCTTTTGGCCTATTCCTTTTTGTACAACCTTAAAGGAAAAGCAAGGAAAGGAGGGAATCTAGTATTCCTTGAGGATGACAAGGAAGAAAATCTTTAAAACGTTTACCTAGTATTATATGGTTTTAGGAGTTCCATTGATAAGCTTGCCAATATTTATGACCTAATGCTCTCTCTAGTCCAGTAGCTACATGGTTTAAGACAAGAGCACAGCACTGCTGCCTTTCAATAGTGTAGCTTTTGAACTACTTTGTCCAATCCTTATAGTCTATTGAGTGATAATGTGCAACTTTAAAATCTTGTGGAATTTGAATCTGAAACATATTTAAGTAGAATGCTTCTCCAAAAGCATCCCTTGATGAGAAGAAATTCAATCCCATTCATTTTGAGACTGAGGAGCAATATTTCATTAGCTTAACTTATACTGTTTTCTTATAATAATGTTGTTCTACATATGGGTAGTATGCTTACGATGTTCTTTCTGAAATTTATACGGAGCACAGGGTTGTTTTTGAATAAGAGGATTTGGTCGTGGTTTAAATCTCAATTCTGACTATAGAGATTCATGTGTCTTTCTCAGGCAAATCAGCTAGCTGAAGAAAATTTGCTTGCTGGTCGGGGAGTCAATTTTTCTCGTATTTTAGAAGCTGTACCTTATCAAGGTAGTGGAGATAAGATCAAGTTGCCACCATCCTGTTTTACTGAGCTGTCTGAACAAGGAGCTTTTGACAAGGGACCGTTGCATTTCGCTTTATCCTTGATTCACCAGGAGGCTCCGATGGGTGCAGAGAGTGCTGAAAAGGAATGGTTCAGGACGACACATGCTGGGGTCCTGGAGTTCACTGCAGACGAAGGTTTTGTAGCACTTCCTCTGCACTGTTGGAGTAACTTATTCCCTGCAGAGGCTCCAAATTCTGCTATGGTGGAAGTACGTTATGTGTGGCTTCCGAAAGGAATTTATGCAAAACTTCAATCAGTTGAATTTGGCTTTTCTGACATTCCCAATCACAAGGCAGTCCTGGAGACAAGTCTTCGCCAACATGCGACTCTTTCCCAAGGTGATATGCTCACTGTCAATCATGGTGTCCTAACATATCATTTGCGCGTTCTTGAGTTGAAGCCGTCTTCTAGCGTATCTGTTCTAGAAACAGATATCGAGGTTGATATTATTGGTCCAGAGTCTGCTGTAAGAGCGAATCAGTATGTGCTGAGACCTCTCATCCTCGGAAAGCCCGAGTCGGGTGTGGTTGATGAAGGAAATTACATGTACTATAAGTTCTCTGTAGATAACGATACTTGGAATAGAATTTCTTCCAAGGATGTAAAAATTGTCGTTTATTTAGAGTCACAGACGCAAGATGGAGATATTGACCTGTATGTTTCCAGGCATCCCCTTTTGTTCCCTACACTACACCAGCACATGTGGTCGTCCCATGACATGGGTTCAAAGGCATTGGTACTTGGCGCAGAGGATCAAAACTTGGGTCCAGGTACTTATAGCGTTGCTGTATATGGCTTCAAAGGGATGTCAAAATACCTGGTATCGGTAATTGTTCAAGATGTTTCCACACAGAAGCTGGGCCAGCATGCTACATCTTCATCATCAGTTCCTGATGCAGATACTGTAGAGTGCCGAAACTGTAGACGTTATATACCTTCAAGGACCATTGCCCTTCATGAAGCCTATTGCAGCAGACATAATATCATTTGCCAGCATGCTGGTTGTGGGGTTGTTCTTAGAATTGAGGAGCGTGAAACCCATGTCCACTGTGAAAAATGTGGTAAAGCTTTCCAACAGGGGGAGATTGAGAAGCATATGAAAGTGTTCCACGAGCCACTTCATTGCCCTTGTGGAATAGTTCTTGAGAAGGAGCAGATGGTAAGAATAAAGCTTTCTTTATTTCTTTTTCACTTATTCTGTCTTTGGATTATTGTTTATCTTTATTCACTCATTTCTGGTGATGTGGTGATTGACTTGATCAATTTTATTAACTTCTTTCATTATCAATCAAATCATTTGCGTAATTTTACTTAGTAGAGAATGCTACATTTCTTAACTTCACAATTGTGGCAGTGAATCTGATAAAAGAAAATTTTGTTGTAATTATGATGGTGTGCCAAAAAAGCATTTATTGGTGAAGCTATAGAGTTGACATTTATTCTGTGTCGAGTTCTTTATTAGAGCTCTCAGAAAGATTGTAGCTTTTGTACTGAGATAGGTCATAGGATATTATTGTTGAATAACTTTGTTTATGACACACAGTTTCAACGCCAATTGCATATGTGTGATGCTCTAGGCCCTGTACGTGGAAAATCTTTACAACCTGTTTTTAGGATATCTATAAAATTGTTGGATGTCTGTGCCACATTAGAATGCAACTTTGGGCTGTTGTTGTCATGACTTTCTTATTTCCTTTTTCTCTCTTTCTGCCTTGCTAATATCTACAAATAATGATGATTCCTGACAGGTGCAACACCAGTCCTCAGATTGCCCCTTGCGGCTTATTACATGCCGGTTCTGTGGAGATATGGTTCAAGCTGGGACTTCTGCTGCAGATGCACGAGACCGAATTAGAGGATTATCAGAACATGAGAGTGTTTGTGGGTCTAGAACAGCACAATGCGATTCATGTGGGCGTTCAGTAATGTTGAAGGACATGGATATACACCAAATTGCTGTCCATCAGAAGAACTAGTCTTCATTTCTTATGTTGAGAGTTGGCCTTTCTGGGTTAAGTCATGGACTTCGAACATCTGATGGCGGTAGCTTTTGTGGGTTTGACAGCCCGCACGGTATGATTCGAATCATGAAGGAAATCTGATTATCCAGCATAATTTGCACCTTGTATACATGTATGAAAAAAATTGCAACCTTTGTGAAGAGACATCCTCTTAAAAATTGCAAACTTTGTGAAGAGACATATTATTTGTCCCCGTGTTTGGCTTCTGAGCATTCCTTTAATTGGAACCCACCTCTCTGTCTTTTTATGCATGATTGGAAAATTGTTGAAATACTAAATCCTGATATCTGTAAAGTTTCAACAATTTCACATGGGGATTTTTTTTTTTTTTTTTTCTGTCCAAATATGTGCTTTGTGTAAAGAATAAAGTGCAAAAAGATACGCTATTGCAATAACACTTTTATGTACGTTGAGTGGCCTCATCACTAGTGAGGTACACTCTGAATATTAAAACTATTATTAAGACTCAAAGCGCAAGGTTCTAATTTTATGAGTGTAATTATTGTTTTTATTTTTTGAGAGAAAAAATATTTTGTTATTTAAAAAACATGCATTTTTAGACAATATTTACTAAATTATTTTTCATTACTTATTATCCTTCAAACAACATGTTTACGTCTTTTCATCTACATGCCACCGGCGGCGTAATATTCTATCAAAATTTCCCACATGTGAGCCATATGTAATTTTAAAGCGTAAAATCGTTAAATAATTTAAAATTATTGCATGGCAAAATCCAAAAGCTTTGCACACTTTTTCATTATGCTACTTACTTTATTTTTTTAAAAAAAATTCTATATTTACTTATTCTTTTTCATTTTTTTCTCCCTAATTTATGTATAAGGATTGAATTTCAAATTTAAAACTTTCAAAGTGTGATTCATTGTTTTTTATTCGTTAGATATGTCATTTCGAAAAAAATGAATAGTTTTTGAGATTATATTTTGATAGGAGATTTAATTATAATGATTACAATTGAAATTGATGTGATATGTTCTTTTTTAAAATGAATTAGAATATAAATTTTTTTTAGCATAGTATGTAGATGAAAAAGATAAAAGTGAAATATTTTTAATTGATGTGATATGTTTTTTTTTAATGAAAATATGTTTGAATATGGATATAATTTTAAAAAAAAAAATTGAATATTTTTTTAAAAAAAATCTCACAAACAAATACATGTTTGTGGAAAAAAATTTCTTGTGATGAAATTTTTTGAAAAAAAATTAGTAGACAGTTATAGGCGAAATGTTTTTGCGACAAAATTTAGAGGCATGGTTAAGAAGAGATTTAAGAGGAATCAAATCCCAAACCAAAGAGTTAAAGATCATCAGTGCCTACTCGGGTAGCATTGAATTGGCATCCAATTGTATTGCCAGAGCAAGTTTTCAGCCACAAATTGAAGGAGAGCGAGCATTAATTTGAGGCTAATTTATGTTTTGGATAGAAAAATGATGATGTGCTGTTAAAGTCACTAAAATGGAGGGAAAAAATGAGCGGGATTTTATTTTTTGGAAGAAAAATAACTAATTTTTTAATTAAAAACTTATTTTGCAATCATTTTCATCTATAAATAATTCAAAAAAGGAAAAAAAAAAACACAAAAAAATTTTGAACAAAAATGTGTTCATCAATGCAATCAAAGTAATAGTAGAAAAAAAAGGAAATGTATATTTTTCATGAATGCATTTCATAGATTTTGGTCGGTTCATTTTTTGAAAAAATGGAATAATCAAACTTATAATAAATAAGATAACCTAATGTGCCTTTAAATTGACAAAAAAAAAATCGTTGTTATTTTCACATTAAGATGAATTTATTAGATGGGATATTTCGAGGTAGATTTAATTTAATCACAATACACATATTTCACAATAAAATAATATTTATTATTAAACCTAATGTGCTATTTCTTTTTTTATTCTTATTGATTGTGATTCTTTGTGTAGGGGTGTTCATAATTCAATAAATGGATCGAATCGAACAGAAATTAAAATTCAGTACGTACTGAAATTGAAATATTAATTTGGTATTTGGTTTATATTTTTACAAAATATTTGGTATTTGGTTTATATTTTTACAAAGAATTTGGTATTTTGTTTGATTTTATTCTTTATTTCGATTTACCGAATATACCAAATATCGCATTATATTTTTACATATTATATAAATACATATATTATTTTTATATTTAATAATAATTTTTTATTTTTAACTCACCAAAACTAAAAAATAGAAAATAAAAAATACAATTATTTTTTTATTTCTTACAAAAAAACCCAAGTTATCAAACAAAAAAAAAAAAAGAATTGATAATAATCAAATCGAATCGATTAATCGGTGTAGTTAGGTATAGCATTTTATCATGCCAAATTATTGATTTACCAAATTTTAGGTTGGGTTTGATTACATTTTACGAATGAACATCATGTTCTTTTTATGTGTTCTTATTAAATCACTTAAATATATATATATATATATATATATATATATATATATATAACACATCACAATTTATCTATTTTAAATTATATCTCAAATTTTTTATTTTAAATGATATTTCTTAAAAAAAAAATTATTTTTTCAAAAAGTTCTCACCAAGCTGCTTTTCATAGTAGTAAATCATTAATGATTGTGTTGATGAAAATATTTTCTTTACAAGATTCTATTTTTTTTCTTATTTATATGTCAAAATGGTGAAAATGATTGTAACATAAGTTTTCTGTCTGAAAAGTTGGTAATTTTTTGTTTAAAAAATAAAATTCCGCCCATTTCTTTTCCTTTGGTGACTTATCGGCACAAATAGTCTTTTACATCTCAAATTAATGTCCGAACTAAAATTACAATGAAAAGCTAACTTTTGGGATTGAATTTGATTTTTTTTCAAAGTATTGTACCAAAATCGCAACATTCCATAAGTTGTGGGACCAAAAAAACTATTTTTTCCCACATTTAGTTATGCCATTGGAAAATAGATGAAAATAGTATATATACATATATACTATTGATTAATATTGTTTATTAAAATCTTTTTTTAATATGTATGTATGTATATATATATATATATATAGAGAGAGAGAGAGATGAATCTTCTAAAAATTATTATATATAAAAATAGTATGTCAAAACTCATAATATGTTTTGTATATATGACAAAAAATTGTATACGTTATGTAATGCATATTATTTAAAAAATAATATAAAAATAATTGCATAAAATCCCCTAATACTTTAGTAAAATTGTGAAAAACCCTCTTGTGTTATAATAATTTAAATTTTTTATAAAACCTCCATGCCATATGGGAGGAGGGATGTTTATTGGCGTACTTTAACTTAATCGTGCACCTGAATTGACCAATGGCCATGCCTTTCACATATGTAGGCTGGTGATAAATTAAATAATAAACAAGAACCTGCTCTCTTGAGTTCTTGAGAGAAAAAAAAAAAACCCTAATTTCATGGTGATGAATTCCAAACAAAGAAAAAAAAAACTATATATTATTTATTATTTTTAATTCATTTGCGTAAATTATATTTTAATTATAAAATGCTTTGCTCCTTTAAGTAATATTTTAATATCTTTAAGATTTTTTACTCCACATATAAAATTAAAACCAACCATCCATCCTTAGTTGTATAACTGAATAATTATTATATAAAAAATAATTATATAATTTTTTTTAGTTCTTTAGTATAATCTATAATCTTAAAAGTTTATTGCTCATTAAAAATTTAATATATAATATTATGATTATTTTTAAATTATTTAATAAATAATATTTTTAAATTTTAATTTTTGTACATTATAAAAATTATGAAAGTTACTTCACTTTAAATTTTTGGCTCCATCTGCAACAATTTAAAACACTTTCTTTTTTTTTTTTTTCTATTTTTCCCTTATTTTTAATTTTTATTTTTGGTTAATATTGCCATCTTCTTTCGCATATTTTGAATCCCAACCCCGCCACCATCCCTACCCAACCAACACCACCGTCGTCCAACCACACTAGAACCAACAGTAGCACCAGAATCCACTCACTCAATCCATTACCACCATCGTCCAATCACGACCAGAACTAGCACTAAACCCAGCCACCCAACCTCTGAACCCAACGGCCACTGCCTAGCCAACCCCACCACCCATAATGCCGTCCAGCCACCCCATGAAAATCCACCGCACCCACTCCACTCCACACCCAAATCCAAGACCGAAATCCACCACCACCGCGCCACCCACACCATCCATTGCCACCCTACCCCCAAACCCACCACACCCAAAATTTGCTGTCCCGACAACGCCGCCTCACTGTGTAGTGTGTGTGCGCGCAAGCTTGAGAGTAAGAGGACGATATATATACATATATATACAGTTGCGGAGCCAATAAATGGATAATCAGGGCTGTGCGTTTTTTTTTTTCTTGGTTAAAAATAGTAAATAAAGAGGATGAGTTTTTAAATTTTAATAATTTTATATATAAAAATTCATTTAAAAAATTTAAAGTTGAAGGGCCGCCGCTGCCGCACGGCCCCTAGATCCGCACACACATTTGAATAACAAATAAGAATATGATATTTGAAAAGGGAAAAAAGAAAAGAAAAATAAGAGAGAAAAAAATAGAAGAATAAAATATGCAGCATTGATTTTAATTAAAATTAGATAATGAAATCTTTTCTTTTTTTGAAATGATTGAGTAACAAAATGGACCATTAATTTTAATTTCAAATGAAATCTAATGGTTAATAGCTTTATGTTGAGGCCGACTTAGCTAGACTTGGAGGGCTGGTTGGAGTAGCAAAGTGCCCACACGAATCTTAAAGATCCAAGTCCATGGCACGCAACTTAACAAACTGGAAATCATGGAAATTTTGGCAAATAACCATTTTTAGCCACATTTCTTTAACTAAATTGATTGTTTAGGAGGACTATGCATATATACATGTTTACAATCACTTTATCATCCATTTATCTTTAATCAATTAATTACAATGAAACATCACCTAACGAACAACACGTACATTTCCATTAAATTTTCTAGAGCAGTTCATCTCTGGGATTAAATGAAGAATTAGAGGTACATAATGTAATTGGGAAAATTTTATTTTCGTCCTCTAAGTTGGCTTATATAGGGATTCCATCCTATAATTTAATATAGTATTAATTTATATGCACTAACTTTTAAATTTTTTGTACATTTGATCCTTTTTTCACATGAAAAATTAATTTTTGCCGTCAATTACTCAGTTGGCAAAAATTGCTGCTGAAAAGATGATAAGGAATGAAATTTGGGGATTTTACTAATGTGGTCATTATGTGCAATGTTTTGGGATAACTTGCCACCTAGAAAAAAAATGGAGGAAAAATGAGTCATGTGCACATCACATGACTTTGTGCTATGTCAATTGTTCCTTTTCACTTTCACTTTCACAGCTACTAGGTCAAACAAAATTTCCCAACCCAAAACCTATAGCCCTAATTTCCTAATATCAAATACAAAATTCCCACAAATCCCCAAATACTTTGTGTAAAACCTACCACATATTTTTTAAGAACCCTAAAGCAGTAATAAGATTTCGTTGAAGTATAGAGAGTACAGAGCTAGAAAACTTGGATTTGCCCCCACCCAAATACAGTGAGTTATTTTTTTTTTCATTTTCTGTTATGATGTAGGGTTTAGGACAAATATTTCCTCTGTCTATAAAATATAAAAACATTTTTTATTTTTTTATAATTTTTTCAATTTATGTTATTTAAAATGGTCGGCCTCAATGTCATCACTTGTTTATGCAAGAAAGATGCGTTAGAGTTTAGGGTATTACAACAAGACTGTCCATTCATTGGTATTCTTTTTTTTTTTTTTTTTAATTTTGGATTTCTTTATTTTAACTTATTATATTATGTATTCTTTTAGAGAAGTAGAACCTTGACAATATGTCTTCACTTGTGGGATAAGTTCCATCTTGACAGTCTGGCTACTTATGTAGGGCAAATGCATACAAATTTGATTACTTTGACTTAGATTGTCTATTGTTGATGCATTTAAGAATATTGTAGACCATGATATTGTAAAGACCCCTGTGAGAATTTACACTGAAATACCAAATGGTTTTATGTGGATTAATAATGATAGTGAATTCATAGGATATGCAAAGAAAAATTAAAAAAAACTAGACAGATCAGTTTGTACGTTGAGAAGTTGAGTGATTTTTGTATAGTCAATCTAATTCTTATAAGCAAACACCATAACCTACTAGGGATAATGATGGGGGATGTGGAAGAAGGGAGTGAATGTGGTGAGAAAGAAGATAGTGAAGGGGGTGAGGAATAAGATAGTAACGGGGAAATGAAAGAAGAAAGGGATGGGGAAGGGAAGAACAAAGTGAAGGTGATGGGGAGGTAGAAGAGATTGAAGGAGATGAGGAAAAAAAGAGTGAATAGGGTGAGGAAGAAGAAAGTGAGGGGCATGGGAAAGGGTAGAGTGAAGGGAAATGGGAGAAGGGACTAGTGGGGCAAAAACTCTCCTAGGCAATAAAATATCCAAATTATCATCTCCAATACCACTCAATCCACCCAATCTCTTATTATCATGAACACCCACAATTCTCTTAAACTCACCTCTACCAAATATATCTCTTGGAAGCTTCAAATGAAAGCCCCTTTGATCGGTTATGATCTCCTATTATTAACTATTCTCACCTATCACCACCTTCCACCACCATTGTCAATACTGTACCCACCCCATATCTAGCATATCAGACATGCCTCCAACAAGACAAATTAATTTGGGGCTATTATTGATTTTCTCATTTTCTCACTTGTCCCTCTCATCATTTAGTCCCAAACATCTTGCGTTGCTTGGACTACCCTTACCAACATATACGCTAGTCCCTCTCGTGGTCACATCAAGCAAATCAAAAAGCAACTTAAATCTATGACGAAAGGCTCCCAATTAATCTCTGACTATATATAATCCATTAAAATTTGGGCTGATGAGCTAGCCGCCCTTGGTAAACTCTTGGATCATGAAAATCTCATTGAGAAAATTCTTGACGGTCTTGATAACTAAAAATTCATTGTTGATATCAAAGTCCGCAATACCCCTATTTCTTTTGATGAACTTCATGAAAAACTGATTACGAAAGAACTTTCTTTAAGCCTTCACCAAACAACCCACTCACCCTTTCCTGTATTGCCAACCCAGTAAATTCCCGAGTTAAGTTTTCCCACTCTACTACAAATCATCCTCTATCACCCTCTATCCCAACCATCCCAACTAATACACCTCTTATTCTTTCACTCTCCTCTGCACCTCATGCATGGTGGTCGCTAGTCTTCTCGACCATACCTTGGCTGCTACCAATGGTGCCGTGAATAAGATCACATTGTTCCTTAGTGCCTAGTGTTCCACCAACCCAACTCCATCTGCAACCGCAACCTCCATAGCATCCAACACCACCATCGTAGCCTCGACCCCCGATCCCTTGGCAGGCACAAGCTCACTATGCTATTACTTCTAATTCATCAGCATCGCTCAGTTGGCTACTTGATAGTGGTGCCTCATACCATGTTTCTATGAATCTTGGCAACCCTCGTTTTATACTCTTTATGGGGTCAAACGATATTATGATCGGCGATGGCACGGATCTTTCTATCACTCACATTGGTTCCAAATCTCTCTCCACATCCTTACTTACTTTCTCCATATCTTTACGTACTTTCATTTTAGATAATATTTTGTGTGTTCCCACTATATAAAAAAATCTTTCTATCACTCACATTGGTTCCAAATCTCTCTCCACATCCTTACTTACTTTCTCCATATCTTTACGTACTTTCATTTTAGATAATGTTTTGTGTGTTCCCACTATATAAAAAAATTATTTTTCTATTTCTGTCCTGTCAAACAAATAATACCTCAATTGAATTCTTATCCACTTCTTTTACTATGAAAGATCTTCTCAAGGGGGCAATTCTTTTGCAAGGTCGGACTAAGTGCATGAGTGGCTGACAACCCCCATTTTCTCTCCCTCTCTCGTTGCTTTCTCTAGTGTCAAAATCACCTCCTTGGCATGGCATCATCGTCTAGATCATCCTCCAAGCATATACCATGAAAAAAGATTGAATAAGGATACTTTCATGCACAAAATATGCAATCGATTTTGTTATACACATTGATGGATTCCACAATATATCTTTTAAATACTGAGTCTTAAAATAAAAGCTCTCATTTGATGAGGCACAAAGTGTCATATGAAAATTGAAAAAAAATAAAACTTTTTAATAATTTTATACTATTACCCTTAGAAGTAGTGCTTAAAATTAATTATGTTAAATTATCACTTTAAGTGAGAGGATACTTTTGAAAATAAAATTTTATTTTAAAAAATGATTGTGAGATGTACTAAGAAGGAACTAAGGATGATAAATATGGGACTCATAGAGCATCAAAATAAAATATTTAATTATTTATTTATTAATAATAAAAGTTTTTTAATTTATATATATATATATAGAGACATAATGAATTATAAAGTAATTATATTTTAAATAGTTAGATAATGTGATTAAAAAAAGAAAAAAATGAAAAGGGAAATGAGAAGAGAAAGACACAGAATAAAAGAGTGGAGAGAAGAAAGAAAATAGTGTTCAGTGATGCACATGGTAACCTTGTGCAAGAGTAGTTGTGCTTTTATGTATACTATGCCTTGAGAATCACAAGGAATTTCTTTTGGGTGGAATTGCTGATATTGGAGGTTTGTAAATGTAAATAAAGTATTGATCAATAATCGAGATAAATGAGATAAATGAACGAATCTCCTATGTTTTTCACAGTAAATGAATTTAAATAAATAAATGAATTTTTTACCGTACATGACTTAATTCTTGGCCAAGGCAATATGACAATTAGGAAAAGCATTTTTTAATTTTATCAATCAAAGTCAAGATAATAGAATTGAATACATAGTAATTGTGTTGTTGGAAATTCGTTTAATAATTCCAAATTAATGGGGAGATTAGATAATGAAGAACTTACTCTGCATGGCAACCGTAATTAGAAATATTCACTTTGTAATTCATCAATATTTAGGTGTCAATGGTATATTGTTAAACGTCAATGATGAAATGTCGGAATTTTAGAATTAATAAATGATTAATTTAATTGTTTAATTAATCGAGACAATTTGTCCATTTAAGGGTCAAGTACAAATTCGAATAAATCCATTTTAAAATATTTATTTGTTCATTTTTTTAATAGTAAGAGTTTTTTTAATTTGTGGATTTATTTTAAGACATGATAAATTATAAAGTAAATATATTTTAAGTAGTTAAAGAAGATAATATGTGATAGAAAACAACGGAAAGGAAAATAAAAAGAGAAACACACAGAAGAGAGTAGAGAGAAAAGAGAGAACAAAGAGAAATGATTGGCATTTTTGTATTATTTTATTATATTATTTGACACTTTACATCCTAAAATTATAAAAGCAGTAGATTGTAAATTCAAATTAATATTTTGGTGGCACAATGCAACATATCACTTTCTAAACAAAAGTTTTGCCAGAAAATGATTTTGTCCAAATTGGAGGGTAAAATGGTCGTTACCCCCTCCCCCCCACCCACTTTTTCCCCCTCATTTCACTTCATTTATAATCTAATAAATTTCTAAAAAAAATAATTTTATTTTAGTTAAATTATTTTAGTAAATTTGGTTTTAATACTAACAACAACAACATTTCTTAATTTTTTTTGCAAAAATAATATTTTTGTCCTTAAAATATTTGCTCTATTGCTAATAATTAAAAAATAAAAATATTAACCTTTCAATTCATTCTAAAACAAAGAGCATAAAAATAACCAAAATATTAGAAACCACAATATAAGTATTAAAATACCAAATAAACACCAGAAAATATACTTTTAAAATCCAAATAGTCTTATCCATATCCAAAAAAAGCAACCATTAAAAATTACATAAAGTATAAAAAATAATAATTATCTACTAGCTATGTTTGTTTACAAATTTTTGTTCCATATGTACAACTATACTTTATTAAATAATTTTCATTATTTAATTTATTTTTTATATATTTCAATAAGCTATATTTATAAATACAAAATATATGTGAAATGATTTATAGTTTTTTTAATTAAAATTTTATTTATTTTCGTTCTCAAATGTGAGTAATAATTCATTTCAAAAAAAAAATTATTTTATATATAGGTTTACTTTTTTTTTTTTGCCCTCCTTCTTCCTTGCTTTTCTTTTCTTTAAAACCAAATTTATTTGACTAATTTATCTAAGATCATATTATTTTTTGTTATAAATATAGCAAAATACAAATGAGGTGAAATGAAGGGGAAATTATGGGGAAAAATGGAGAGAGTGATAGTAATTGACCATTTTACCCCTTCAATTTCAACAAAATTATTTTTTCGGCGTCATAAAGTGCTATGAGGTACATTGTGTTAAGTAAATATTAATTTGAGGTACAATTTATCATTTTATAATTTTAAGGTACAAAGTGCCAAATGAAAAAGTGCAAAATGTCAATTACTCATTGAGAAGTAGGACACATGTCAAACTTGTGAGAATAATTACAAAAAATCATGTGAGAGGAAACCAGATACCCCCTCTTCAACAATAACAATGTTTCTGGAAGTACTAATAATACACCTTTGAAGTATTCATAATGCATCTGTGCAATACGTGAAATACTTAATAATCCATATGTGATGTACTAATAGCACATAAGTGATACATTTATGCATTAGTAATCATGCATTTGTGGAGTTCTAATAATGCGTTAATGGTGAATTAATGAGGTTGAGATTTACTGAGAGCATCCAGTTTCAACATGCAAAGTCAGAGGGAATGATGAATGTAAAGAATTAAATCTATTCAAATATTGAGAATGATAATGATCCTGTAATTGAATTTTCTTTCCTAGATAATGAATTTATAATTGAACATAATCCTAGTCCTTATTCCGATTCTTTAGATTGTGATGGGTTTAGTGATAGGATTATGACATGGAGGAGGAGGATGATAGGTTATTTGATAGGTTTGTGGATTCTCATATTAAATTTGATAGTATTGTAGGCAAGGGGAAGTCATGTCAAAATGAATATTTGAGTGAGTAGATGTATATTAGGATGGAAGTGGATAATGAAAGATGAGGAATAAAATAGTGATGAATTTGAAAGTGTTTTATACTTTGATAAAGAATCTACTCCAAAATAATATAACACAACCAAAGACTGAAAATAAAAACCTTGATTTGAAATTATAACTTATTTTTAGTTCAGAAAAAAAAGGCTAAGTTTGTCATTAAATATATTATATTAGAAGGGGAATGATTGTCAAGTTTGATAAAATTGACCACAGAAGACTGACAGCAAAGTATAAGAATGAGGGCTGCAAGTCTGTATGTGTCATCAATGCAAATTGATAAATCATGGCAATTAAAAGACTATAATCCTGTACATAACTAGTGTTCTTAAAACTACAACAACCCTAGTCTTAAGTCTAGCTAGTTGGATAGGAAAGACATTCATGAAAAAATTTAAAGATAATCCTAAAGGAACCAATGAGTTTAGGGAGTGAGTTTTGCACCACATTACAAGCCAATGTCTTAAAGCAACGGGCTTATAGGTCAAAATAGAAAGCAATGATGCTTCTATAAGGTAATTTGAAGAGTAGCTAGCAAAATTAGGGATTTTATTATCAAGAATTGCTTAGGAGTAACCCCTGATCAATAGTTGTTTTGAAGTTGTCTAGGGTGAGAATGAAGGAAGCAACTTACTTTTTTTATATTGCATATATATTTTGCGGCACACAAAGAAGGTAAAACTTGTAGGAAAGTTACAGGGATGAATGATTGTTTTCTAAAAGGTCCTTAAGGTGGCCAATTGGTGATTGCTGTGGGGTTGATCCCAAGTGGAGAATAAGAAAAAAGATTATTGGGCTTGGTTTTTGATATTGTTAGAGAATGATATAGGTTTTGAAAACTAAAATACTTAAACTTTTATGAATAATATACAGAAGGAACTTATTCTAGTTTTTGAAAGTTTATTCCCTTATGTAGAACATAGATTTTGTGTAAGATATTTACACATTTGAAAAGGGATTGGTTTAGAGGGCAATCAAATAAAAAATGCACCATGGGCAGCAAGTAGGGCAACTAGAATTGAGATATTCAAGGGTAGAATAGAGCATCTGAAGGAGTTGGATGAAAATGTGTATGATTAACTAATGAAAAACCTCCAAATCAGTGGTCGAGGTCTCATTTCAGTTTTCATCTAAAATGTGACAACTTGTTAAACATATGCAAGAGATTTAATTGCTTTTTTTGTTGTTGCAATGCTTGAGACAATAAGAATCTTGTTCATGACTAGATAGCAAGTGAATAGGGACAAGGCTAAAAAGTGAGACAGCTTGATATACCCTAAAATCAAATCTGTTTTAGCTAAGAACATGAAGGAGGCTGGTGAATGAATCCCAACAAAATTAGATGATTGCACTTTGAAATCATGGGCATGTATGACCAACATACTATGGATGTGCTTTAAAAGTTATATAGTTGTAGAATGTGGGATTTGATAGGAATTCCTTATAGACATTCCATTTGAGCAACATGGTATAAGAATGAAGAGCCAATCTTATGTACATGATTGCTACAGTGTTAACACATACTGAGGGCATAAAAATATGCCATAATGGAAGTAAATAGGCTTGAACTATGACCTCAGTGTGACTTATCATCCCATTTGCCCCTAAGTTATGAAAACAGGCCTAGTAGGCCAAAACAATTGAGGAAAAGATAGCTTGATGAGCCACCTATAGCTAGTCATCCCACAAAACTGAGAAGATGCCAAAAATCTTTGAAATGCAGCAAATGTAGAGGAATAAGACACAATTCTTGGACCTGCAATAAAAGAAATGAATCTTCTGCTTCACATGTCATTCCATATGAAATTACTGATGAGATGCCAACTGGATCATCCCAACCTTTTTGTTGGTGTATCTAGCACTGCAGATAGCAGTAACCTTGTCAAAACAATTTTTTGTCTTCATTGGCTATTTATATTTTGTGAATGTTGATGTATTAAATATGTAAATGGTTAACTTTTTCTATTTTGTTTTATTTTTCAGGTTAAGAAAAATACAATGTCTAACAATGTGGGAGTTGATATAGGAGGCAGCTCAAACAAGGTTTCATCATTAAATGTGAGAATCTATAATAAAGGACTCACTATTCCTTTCGATTATTAATCACTAATTACTAATTAGTCTCATGTGGGTCACTCAGTCTTTAAGGATTAATACTCCAGCCATTGTGAGAGGAGAAATGAATTTGATCACTATGCGAAATCTAAGAGAATTGATGTTTTTGTTGTGTTATATGCATCTATGAAAATGCCCTATGAAAATTCTTTTTTATATCAATTCAAAGCGACATTCTACTATAATCAATTTAATTAAATTCTTCTATATTAATATATATGGTAATAACATTACTTTTTGATATCAATTCAAAGGCATATTCCATTTAACGAATCAAGTTGAGCTGAACAGATATTCAAACTTGTTTGAATTTTTATCGAACTTTAAAAATCGTGTTCGAGGTTGATTAGATTATTAATCGAATCGAGTTTGAACAAACTTTAATTGAGTTGAAAGCAAATTGAGCTTGAGTTGCTGGATGCTTTTATACATATTTTATTTTATTTTTTTAATCAAGTTGAGCTCGAATCGAACTCCAAATCTTATCGTACGAAAAACTATGTTCGAGTTTTGTTTGTTATTTTAACGAATCAAACTCAAATGAGCTTTTAACAAATGATTTTGAATCGAATATCGAGTAGGTTGATTTATTTTTTAGGCCTAACTATTACACTTATAAATCTAGTTATTTCACCTTTGAAAAAATAAACTTGAGCAAAATTTATATATCAAAGTGCTTTCATTACAAATATATTTATTTCTTTTTTCACAAGCACATCTGATTTCTTATAAGATTTCTATTTTCTTTTTTGGGATTATTTGTGAGTAAAAATATTGAAGAAGACTGCAAAATAAGGTTTTTTTCTTTTTTCTTGTTTTAAAAGATAGTATTAAAATTGCGGTAGCCAAAAGTCAAGTCCTTTCCATATAACAACTCTTATTTCATTCCCACATAACAACTTAAGTTATTTCAACCTAATACTTGAAAGAGGATTCAGACAGCAAAATCCTTGATGGCTTCCATTGTGTTTCAAATTCTTGGAAATCCAAGATTTTTGAATCTGGGTTCATCAAAAAACATCTCAGCCGCGCAAACCAAACTGGCACCCTCCACCTGAAAAGCTGGTCATCAACCACTTCCTTTCGTGTTTCATCTTCAAAATGCTTTCTCGTGCCCTCTTTCTTCCATATCAAACCAGCCCATTGAGGACACAAAATCTCATCTGCCCATTCCAGGAGAACCATATTATGATGTGAAACTCGAAGCCTTATGTGACGAATTGTGGCGCGTGGAAGTTAAAGAATCAATGTTTTTTCGAACCCTTTCATGAGGACATATAGGAAACTCCCCGAAGCACGGTTTCGGTCATATTCGGTCGGGATATTTTTAGTACGTGATGCCTTGTATTGAAAATTTCGTGCATTCATAAATATCTATTAGAGATAAATGTCTATTAGAGACTGAGTTGTATTCGTTGAGAGCCTTTCCCTCGAAATTCCATATTAATTGTGAGTTTGTGAATGGAGCACTTCACTGGATCTTCATATGTGAAGAGGTGGAGCAACCAGAGTATTCTCCAACCCCAAGTTCCATGGACACTGTTGAACTGTTCTTGTTTTGTGATGATGAAGTATTATGGGTTGAGGAATACATTAGTATTTCCTCCATTAGTTGAAGCTCTTATATTTGTATGAGAACCAGTAAAATATGTTGTATAGATAGTTTATGTAATGGTGAGTTGTTGGTCACAAAAAAAAAAAAATTATAAATGAAATTGGTAGATAAAATAGTCGATAATAGTAGAATGTGTATAGAAGATAATATAATGTGATGGATGGTGGAAGACAAGTGAAATAGATTTTATTTTCTCAATCTTTGTTATCAAGCTTGTTGTTACAAATGAGGCTTCACCCAATTTTATACAAGTACCTGTTCGAAAAGTATGGTTGAGATTTAATACATCCAACAAAGTATGGTTGAGATTTAATACGTCCAACAATAGGGGATGATACTCTAAATTTTTTCTAACATATTCTAAGTATATGCTAATAGATTTTTATTGAAAATATTTTTAGGAAACTTTCTTATGAATATCTTGGATATTTCCTAAAAACTTCTTCATAAAAATATTTTCTAACAAAATCTATTTATTTTTTTCTTGGAAGGGTCCTTTTAAATATCTATCCTAAAAATATATATTTCTTCTTTCCAAGAAACTTGTTACAAATATTTAATATCTATAATTTTCTTAGAAATGTGCATCACATTTTATCAAAAACGTTGAGGTTTGATTTGGGCGCAGGCTGGTTAGGAGGAATCGGAGATAGTCATGTATAAAGATGAGCAAACTACAGCATGGGAGATTGTTGCCCATAGATGCAGTGAGGTTAATGATGGATTTGTCTATGTTGAAAGCCTTATTTCACAGGCAATGTGGTAATGTGGCCGGACGCCTCAGTTGGCAATAAGGAAGCATAGACCACGATGAACATGATGCACAATGAATGGCTTAGGAATCTCTTGAATATATAGGAAGCCAGATATGGAGTTGGAAGTGTATTTCATGAAGAAACTTAGGAACAGGACTAGAATTTTTCCTTCGATTTACCTTTATGTCAACATCAAATTAAATTTAGAAAAATCAACATCATTTAAATAATGACTGTTTTTTGGCTCACTTAATGGATCTTAGGCCTTAATTTGCAAGCATTGCTTGATTACTATGTGTGCCATTTTCTTATTAAGATTGTCTTTTTCCAAAGCATTTCCTTTGAAAGTCCGGGCCTCAAATTTATTCTAATGATATGTGCTACTGAATGCATGAGTTGATGCGAGGATGTTATATTTTTCAGCCTACAAGTCTTAGTCCCTGAAGTGTATAAAAGGGAACAGAATACTAATCAAACATACAGTGCTAAAACTGGATGTCTGGTACCTTGATGTTTTCATGGTTAGTTTTGAGGGGCCTTGAAGGAATTACCATCTCACATAGCCCAAGTCTTCCGCAGCATTATTTTCAGGCCGACTTAGCTAGACCTGGAGGGGTGGTTGGAGTAGCAAAGTGCCCACATGAATCTTAAGATCCAAGATCTGTGGCACGAGCTAACAAATTGGAGATATCGATAAATTTCTGTAAGCAAGCATCTAGTTCAGGACTGTGCACATATCCATAAATTCAATCACTTTATCATCCATTTGATCTTTAATCAATAAAAAGAAACAATCACCTAACGAACGTCCATTTCCATCAAATTTTTCAAAGCAGTTCATCTTTGGGATTAAATGACTAATCAGAGATATGTACATAATGTAATTTGAAAAATAAAATCATCATTTTTAAACTGCAGTTAGTCATGATCATGACAACTATTTTCCTGATCAAGCATTTTTACAATTTGGTAGTATGCATTGAGTGCTGCTCTATTTTTAGCAACAGCCCTCTTGGCACTGTATTTTACCCTTCCAACGAATTGTTCTTCCACGACAAACTCAATTTCTCCTGTTTCCCTCCACAGGTCTCTAATTTTCACTGTGAATCCTTTCCTTTGGCACATTTCTTGTAGTTGTGTCACTGGATGTGTCGGAAGAGTTGCTGGAGTGATTATTTAATGGATGACAATAGTGTACAAGGATATAAAAATTATGCATTTCATAATTATATACACTGACTATATATCCGCTAAATTATACTTACACAGCAGTTCTCTAGAAAAGATATGCAAGCTCCATTATCAAATATATCATCTGAAATGATCCGATAATACCAAGTATATCGTCGATAATATCCTATTCGACCAATATGGGTCAATACATATAATATTATATGGTCTTTTGTTGATAAATGTAAACTCGAAGAATAATAGGTATTGTCTGAATTTTCAAATTGTCGGATTTTTTCAAATTGGTAATGACCACTCCAAATACGTATTGGCTGATATTATCTATTATGGGCCAATTCTTTGAATTATGGAACTAGATAAATGTTCTTGAAGAACTCCAATATCAATGAGAAAAATAGATAAATGATCTATTATTGTCCTGTAAAATCTTTGCAACCAATGGTATGGAAGTGTACAAACAATAATTAAGGGACCCAAATGTGTAAAATGGCTTAACATGTTTAAGAAGATTTGAGTATGGCTATTATTGATAGTGGGAGTGGAAGAGAAATACCTTCCATGTTGTGTCCATAGAGGACTTGGAGTCGATAAATATGGCTCCGACCAAGGACTCAACAATGTCTGCAAGCACCTTTGGAGCATCAATTAATCCTGATGAATGCAAAGGATATTCCATGATTGCATTCTTAAATTCTTTGATCTGAAAAAAAAAAAAAAACATATGTATATACAACAATTTGTATTCTGTTGGATGATTTGAGAATTGATGTTTTTGTTGTGTTATATGCATCTATGAAAATGCAGTGTAGTGTTGTAATTTGTATTTTGTAGGATGAAACAATTTACCATTTATGAATGGTATTAATGTGAATTTTTTTTGGATGTTTTCAGTGTTATGTTTGGATGCTAAAGCAATGTTAATAGTATTTGAAAATGGAATGTTATGCAGTTTTAATGTCTTGGCATTGCTGGAATCGAAAATTGTTCATTGGAACACTGAAATTGAAAACAAATTTATTGATAATCCTCACTTAGGTTTACATTAGTGGCAAATATCCACTTATCCCTAGTTAAAGGTTCTTGTCTTCTATGGCCATATGGCCAATCAACATTGCCACTAGACAAAAATAAAATAAAAATAATAATAAAAAATAAATACAGTTACAATTGCATCTATAGTTGCTACACATCTATTTTTCTTCTTGAATTCATTGACTTGATTTTTGAGAATTCTTTGCCTGCACTTTGACATCCTTAGCTCAACTTCTATATTTTTTCTCTTCAATTTTGCTTTCATTTATTTCATCTTCCACTTTGTTCATCTTTACTAGCAACTCAAGAACAGCTTGTTTGGACCGTTGGCATATTTCAGGATCCAATCATTTGAACACTCCACAACACCCTTTTTTCTGTCAAAGCGAAAAATAATTAGTGTAATTTTTAAAATAAAAACTTATAAATAGTAAGAAAATTACCCCATATTTTGGGCATGCCTAGAATCTTCCTCATGGATTGTTATTTGTCCGAGAAACCGTCAATGGTAGCTTTATTCTATACCCATAATACATCTTGTATATTGGTACATCATTATTGAAGGAAGCTATACTTGTATTAGGATTTAAACCATAATACCTCCTTATTTTCTCCAGGATGTAGTTGAAATCTAGTTTTCTTTGTTGTGCAATGCTGAAATATATTGGGCTTCATCTGGAATATAGCTGAATGTGTAAGAAAGAAATGCAACGTTTTTTCTATTGCAATGGCGCCAAACTTTCCTCCAAATCTGTTGCACTAGTGATTTTCCTTAGTTTTGGATGGACAGTTAATGGCGAAAATCAATTTTGATAAAAAAAATTGAAACATTAGTAATCAGTCTTGATGAGGGCCAAATAAGAGGTGCTAAAAGTGATTTAGTAGTATCCTCGGGGGACCAAAAGTGAATTTATCTATAAGTATTGAAATAGGACAAAACGCTTAAAACTTGTGAAAATGCCAAAAAACCTATTTTGAAAAGATGATCTAAAAACTTTATGTAAAACTTCAAAGTTTGCTCAAAATCCTCATTTTGTCAAAAATTAAGTGTGTACACATTTAAAAAAAAATGTCAGATTTAGAAATGAAAATATAACTACATAACATATTTTCAGGCCTATTTGCTGTTAGCAAATTTCCAAAGCATTTTCTTTGCGAGTCAAGGTTTCATGTTTGTTCTAATGATTACGTGCTACTGAATGCATGAGTTGATGCAAGGATGTGATATTTTTCAGCCTATTTGCTGTCTTAGCCTCTGAAGTGTCTAAAAGGACCAAAAGAATACTAATCAAACATACAGTAAGAAAGAAATAATACGTGTCTTTGGTAAGAGGTGCATATGTCTCTCCATATACACAACAATGCTAAACCTGGATGAAGGTTTCCCTCAGTTAAGTTCATTATTTCCATTTAAATTTTTCAGAGCAGTTCATCTTTGGGGTTAAAATGAAAGAATTAGATATAAGACATGACGCTCCGTACAACCCTCCTCCACCAACTCGATCATTCTTGCGGCAGGGTATAATTATATCATCATTTTTAAACTGTAGTTAGCCATGATCATGACCACTATTTTCCAGAACAAGCTTTTCTACAATCTGGTAGTGTGCATTGAGTGTTGCTCTACTTTTAGCAACAGCCCTCTTGGAACTGTATTTTGCCCTTCCAACGAATTGTTTGTCTACGACAAACTCAATTTCTCCTGATTCTCTCCACAAGTCTTTGATTTTTTGTCTGAATCCTTGCCTTTTGCAAATTTCTTGTAGTTGTGTCACTGGATGTGTCGGAAGAGTAGTTGGAGTGATTATTGCTTTGGCAAAATCGTATTTTTTTTATAGTAGCCTCATTTTATTTTTCATCATTTAAAATGTGGGTGTGGCAATTTGTACACATTATCTTTCAATTTTTGTTAATTTCATTTAAATGGTATCTATCTTCGCCGGTTGGCAAGTCAAGTTATCATTTGGTAGGGAAAAATTCTCTCTGTTTCTCTCTCTCCCTTTTTTCTTCTCTTTTCTTTTTTCAAAAAGAAAGAAAGAAGGAAAGAAAGAAGATAGAAGGAAAATAAGAGAAAAAATAAAATAGAAGAAAAAGGGGAGAGAAAAAGAAAAAAAGAAAAGAAGAAGGAAGAAAAAAAAAGTGATTTTATATGTTTATTTAAACATTTTTAAATCTGTGATTAAAAAAGAAAGAAAGGGAGATATTTATTTCAATTTTTTAGTTTATATTGTATTGACATTATAATATTTAAATTATGTAACTATACAAGTGATTTCAAAAAAAGACGAAGGATGAAAAAAATTGATTTTAATTATTTATTTTTATCTTTTTACTATTTTATTAAGTATTTACATATTATAAATAATGTGGTTATTTAAGTGACTGAAAAGATAGAAAAGTTGGAAGAAGAAAATATAATTACAATTATTTCTAATTTAATTAATTATCGTTATCGGCCTATTCATTGAACTATTGAACCATATATATATATATATATATATATATATATATATGATCTTGAAGAATTCCTATCTGATGAGAAAAATGATCGTGAATCCAATACAACTATCCCTAATCTTTGCAACCAATGGTATGGAAGTGCACAAACAATTATTAAGGGACCCAAATGGGTAAAGGGGCTTAAAATGTTTAAGAAGGGTCAAGTATGGCTGTTATTGATAGTGAGAGTGAAAGAGAAATACCTTCCATGTTGTCATGGTATGCTTACAATTGTCTTGAGATGGATATGATGTAATTCATAAATAACTATGATACCCTTTTTAAATGGAAATATTGCATTTTTAATTCCACAATTTAGAGAGTGGCAATTTTGGTATACCATGTATAAAAAATAAAAAAATTAAATTTAGTTCCATAATTCAACTTTTAGTTGCAATTTTAGTCCCATATTAAGTTTGGACGGAAAAAGACTGTTTTTTCACCAAAGCGAATGGAAAATGGGTGGGGCTTCATTTTTTTTGGAGGAAAAACTACCATATTTTCAATTAAAAAATTTATTTTGTAGCTATTTTCACCATTTTTACTTGTAAATAATCTAAAAAGAGAAATAGTAATCTTGTAAAAAGAATATCTTCATCAAAGTTGGTGAGAAAACTGATGACTAACTAAGAACTTCTTGGACAAATGACAAGTTTTTTCTAGAAATATAATTTAAAATAAGTGAAGTAGTGATGTTAAATATATATTTTTAAGTAAATTTAATAAGAATATTTAAAAAGAGTATGGGTGCTATTTAGTAACATTGAATTGCATCGAATCAAAATTTTAGTAAATCGAAAATTTAGTAGGGCCAAAATGCTAAATGCAGATTGAATTAATCGGTTTGATTTGCTTATTAATAATTTTTTTAATTTTTTACTCGATAATTTGGTTAATCGAATTTTTATAAAAATAAAAAAATCAATAATTAAAAGACTAAATGACAAATTTCTTAATTATTATTTTTTAGTTTTGTTGAGTTAAGAAAATAAAAATAGTATTAAAATAATGCATCAATATAAAAATATTATATAGAAATCATATAAAATGTATATAACAATTATAAATCAATATTCAATATCGTTTGGTAAATGAAAGAAAAACTAAAATTGAACCAAATAACAAATATTTATAAAAATAAAAATTGAATATTAAATTGAATTTTTCAGTTTGATTTTGTACGTATTGAATTTTTTATTTTGGTTTGATTCATTTAATTTACCGAACTGTGAACACCCCTATAAAAAATTTGTTGTGAATTCAAATAGAAAAAAATACTGCACATTAGATTTAATGAATATTATTTTATTATAAAATATACCTATTGCAAATAAAATTGAATCTACATCACAACCAATTTAATTAAATTTATCAAAATTAATATGGTAATAACATCACTTTTTGATATCAATTCAAAGACACATTCCACTATTGTTAGGTAACAAATCAAGTCGAGCTGAATAGATGTTAAAACTTGTATGAATTTTTATCAAACTTTAAAAATCGTATTCGAACTTGGTTGAATAAAATTGAGTTTGAACAAATTTTAATCAAGTCGAACACAAATCGAGTTTAAATAGTTTGATTTTTTTATAAATATTTTTTTATTTTTTTATTAATCAAATTGAGTTCGAGTCGAGCTCCAAATCTTATCGAACAAAAAAATATATTCAAGTTGATTTGTTATTTTAATGAACCAAACTCGAACAAACTTTTAGCAATCGATCTCGAATCGAGAATCGGGTAGTTCAATTTATTTTTCAACCCTAACTATTGTACTTATAAATCTAGTTATTCAACTTTTGAAAAAATGGAACTGACAAAATTTATATATCAAAGTGCATTCATAAAAATACAAATACATTTATTTTCTTTTTTGGTCACAAACTGATTTGATTTCTTATAAGATTTTTTTTTTTAGGGATTATTTGCAAGTGAAAATACTGAAGATGACAGCAAAATAATTTATTTATTTTTTTGTGAAAAGTTGATAATTTTTCCTAAAAAAAAGGAAGTCCCCCAATTTTTCCCTTTCTATTTGATGACTTAACCACACACATTTTTTTTTTCATCCAAAACATAACAACGGACTTTGAGGACTAAATTGAAAAAACTCTTATTAAAGACCACTAGGCAGTAAAGTCAATATTTTAAGAGACGCGTCCACGTGGGCCATGGACGCCCCTGCTTGCCGCCAAAGCAAGCGAGGAGAGCATCAAACTTGGAAATCCAAGATTTCTGAATCCCGATTCATCAAAAAACATCTCAGCCGCGCAGCAACCTGGCACCCTCCCCTGAAAAAGCTGGTCATCAACCACCTCCCTTCGTGTTTTCGTCTTCAGAATGCTTTCTCGTGCCCTTTCTCTTCCATATCAAACCAGCCCATTGAGGACACAACGGATCTCATCTGTTATGATGTGAAACTCGAAGCCTTATGTGACGAATTGTGGTGCGTGGAAGTTAAAGAATCACTTTTTTTGTGGAACCCTTCCATGAGGACATATAGGAAACTCCCGAAAGCACCGGTTCGGTTATCTTGGGTCGGGGATATTGATAGAATGCTCATCTTAATTCCTGTTTATGGAATGGGTTATGATGTTGTCGGGGATGACTACAAGGTGGTGAAAATTTCGTTTGTTCATAAACATCTATTAGAGACTGAGTTGTATTCTTTGAGAAGTGATTCTTGGAGAAAGATTCAGTCTTTCCCTGGAAATTCTTTATCATATAGTAATTGTGAGTTTGTGAATGGAGCACTTAACTGGATGGTACATCATTGCTGCGGTGTTGCTCGTTCATCTGTCATTATTTCTTTTGATTTATCGACTGAGAAGTATGAAGAGGTGGATCAACCAAAGTATTCTCCAACCCCTAGTTCCAGGGACACTGTGGAAGTGACTGTTCTGAAGGGAATGTTGTGTGTGTTCTTGAATTACATGCCAACTGCTTTTGTTTTGTGGATGATGAAGGATTATGGGGTTGAGGAATCATGGACTAAAATATATGACATTGACTACAGTTGTATTCCCCCTATTACACCAAAGCATAGATTGTTGAAGCCCTTATATTTGTATGAGAACGGTGAGGTTCTAATTTGGGTGCAGGGTGCTTGGGAGGAATCGAAGATAGCCATGTATAAAAATGAGCAAACTATAGCACGGGAGATTGTTGCTGGTAGCCATTGCAGCGGGGTTAATGATGGATTTGTCTATGTTGAAAGCCTTATTTCACCGGCAATGTGGTAATGTGGCCGGACGCCCCAATTGGCAATAAGAGAAGCATAGACGACTGACGGTAGGAATCTCTTGAATATATAGGGAGTCAGATGTGGACTTTGAAGGGTGTTTCTTGAAGAAATGTAAGAAAAAGGCCTCAGTTAGGCTAGGTTTGGACAAGAATTTTTCCTTCAATTTACCTTTCTCTCTACATCTAATTAAATTTAGGAAGCTCAACGATACTTAATAATGACTGCTTTTTTTGCTCTCTTGATTCTTGATTATTAAGAAGTGTTGTATATTCCTATTAAGATTGCCTTTTCCTTTGCTTTTTTGTTAGCAATTTTCCAAAGCATTGCCTTTGGAAATCAAGGGTTCAAGTTTGTTCTAATGATATGTGCTACTGAATGCATGAGTTGATGCAAGGATGTGATATTTTCTGCCTGAAGTGTGTGAAAGGGCTAACAGAAAACTAATCAAACTTACAAGAAGAAAGAAACTAAACATGTCTTTGTTAAGATATGTAAATGTCTCTTCATTGACACTACAATGAAGTTCATTTGCTGACTTTATTTTTTCATGGTTAGTTTGGAGGTGGCTTTAGGGAATTACCATCTAACATAGCCTAAGGCTTCCGCAGCATTATGTTGAGGCCGACTTAGCTAGACTTGGAGGGCTGGTTGGAGTAGCAAAGTGCCAACATGAGCCTTAATGAGATATCCATAAATTTCAATCACTTTATCACCCTTTTGATCTTAAGTCAATAAAAAGAAGCAATCACCCAACGAACGTACATTTCCATTAAATTTTTCAAAGCAGTTCATCTTTGGGGTTGAATAATCAGAGAGATACGTGCATAATGTAATTTGGAAAATAAAATCATCATTTTTAAACTGCAGTTAGTCATGATCATGACAACTATTTTCCTGATCAAACATTTTTACAATTTGGTAGTATGCATTGAGTGCTGCTCTATTTTTAGCAACAGCTCTCTTGGCACTGTATTTTGCCCTTCCAACGAATTGTTCTTCCACGACAAACTCAATTTCTCCTGTTTCTCTCCACAGGTCTCTAATTTTCACTGTGAATCCTTTCCTTTGGCACATTTCTTGTAGTTGTGTCACTGGATGTGTCGGAAGAGTTGCTGGAGTGATTATTGGTTCCAACAAAATCTTGACTGTCTGTATTCCAAGTACAAACATACGAATATATAAGAATAGTGTAAAAGGATATAAAAAATACAAGCTCTCTAGAAAAGTGTACAAACATATGAATAGTGTAAAAGGATATAAAGAATAGTGTACAAACATATGAATACATACTTATATACATATGAAGAACTCCAATGTGAATGAGAAAAATGATTATCTAGATTTGAATCCAATACGATTGTCCTGTAAAATCTTTGCAACCAATGGTATGGAAGTGTACGAACAATAATTAAGGGAACCCAAATGTGTAAAGGGGCTTAACATGTTTAAGAAGATTTGAGTATGGCTATTATTGATAGTGGGAGTGGAAGAGAAATACCTTCCATGTTGTGTCCATAGAGGACTTGGAGTCGATAAATATGGCTCCAACCAAGGACTCAACAATGTCTGCAAGCACCTTTGGGGCATCAATTAATCCTGATGAATGCAAAGGATATTCCATGATTGCATTCTTAAATTCTTTGATCTGAAAACAACATATGTATACACAACAAATGTTAGATTCAGATTAGATAAAAACAATATTTCCTCATGCTCAATGCTATGCAAAGTCGAGTTGACTCTATTATAAATAAGTGTTAACTTGGCTAAGTTAAAAAAAGTAGTGATTCGAAGAAAATTTTAATATCTATTAATTTTTCATTCAGAAAATTAATGGACAAACTTATGTAAGAGTAGTCACAACTATAATCAAGAATTATCTTTCATGTATTCATATTTTGATTGAATGGTATTATAGTTTATCGCTTCTTTTTTTGAAAATGGATCATAGCACAACCACTAGACTCATGTCTGAAAATTTTTTATGGTAATGTCTTAAAGATACACCAAATACAAAGGAAAAAGAAAGATTAGTTAAAGTGTGGTTACTTGTACTGCAAGTAAAAGTATATTATGGCGTAGAAAGTTGTATAGCCCGTATTTCATCGCCACACGTGCAAGCTTCTCAGTATCCACGTTGACAGCTCGGAGTCTAGTTAGTTTACCCGGGTCCAAATCCGGGTACAAGGAGTAGTGTTCTTTGGCAATCAAGAAATTCAAAACTGCATCCCCAACATAAGCGAGCCGCTCAAAGGAGGAGCAACCCTCTTCGTAGGAGTGATGGGTGAGTGCTTGTTGTAAGAGAATCGGGTCATGGAATTCGTACCCGGTTATCTCCTTTATTGCTTTGACCCGATTAGAGTTTTCTTCTTGTTCTTGCTCTTTATTTTCTTCTTCAAAGAGAAGCTCTTCCAATGAAAGAAACATCTCTTTTTCTCCTTGCATGGTGATATGAGAACAAATTTGTAAAATAGATAGAGAACAGCTTTTATGGATGCTTTATATAACAAAAGAACAAATTTATTTATTTATTTATTTTAATTGTTGACAAAATGAGCATGAATAGTGACACCCCATATTGAGAAATTGCTATGAAAGGGTGTAGTTGGCTTTTGAGTTAAGAGATGGGGCAGAATTTTTCTTTGTTTCTGATAGAAAAACAAACCGTAGAAGTTGACTCTACGAATTGGGTTTTGTTTATTTATGCTATATTTGGGTAATCTCATGTTTATGTAAGCTGCAAGTAGCCGGAATATTTGACTGGAATGGAGATGGTTTGTACTTGTTGGGTCCTAACTTCCATTTTTACCTCTTTTGTTGGTGAAGAACTACCAAACCATTGAGTTAGTTGAGAATATCGACAATGATTTTGTCAGGCGTCAACCCCTATGTCTGCAAGCAAAGTCTTCGTAATGTATTCAACTGTCAACTAATAATTTACGATCGTTTTTCTTTTACAAAAATAATTAATTAAATTGTTAGAAACATATATTCCAAATACATCTCATTACTTCAAATTTGACGTTTGAATGTAAGATTTAATATTGAATTGGATATGCTCTACACACAAGTTCAAATTTTCTGTCAGCAATCGACATGAAACATAAAAAGTTATACGTTACAAAATGTTATAAAAGTTAAAAGTTCAAAACATTTAGGTAGATTGTTCATAAGATGTTGACACGAGTACTTGTTATAACCCTCTCACTCATCTATTGCTACTTTGGTAAATAATATTTATTTTGTCATACTTCAACACCTTGTCGAAAACCAGTCTTTCCATTACGAAATCTGTTCTACTTCTCTCAGCCCCCCCTTCCACCCTTGCCCCTCGTGCCCCAGCTAGACCTAGCCAGCATGAAGGCATCCTCCAAATCCCCCACCTTCGTTGGAGGCTGTTAATGGCTGTGAGATTCATTGAGGCTGTTTTTTATAATAGATCGAGTGAATAACATAATCCAATATTGACCATCCATCCAAAAATTTCATGGTTCAACGGTTGGTGGAATTGAATTCGGCATAAAGTGGCGTGGATTAGGTGAGGGGCGGGACCGCGGCCAGCTAAGATTTCATGTTTTTTAAAAAGAAAATTAAACACTAAACATGAAAAGGATAAATATGATTTGAACAATTAACCTCATCTATAAGAAGTGAGGCTAAGCCAAGTACTACCACTGCACGTGAGTGTAGGTTGCTAGGTTTGGGAGTGTTGATGTATGGTATATGCACATATTGATATAACCGCTCCACTTAAAAAAAAAAAAACCAAAAAATCAATTTATATTGATTTTGGACATATATTCAATCCACTTTCACGGATCCATTGGACACTTAACAGCCGGATTTTTTTACAAATTAAGCAAAATTATGGAAATTAAGAGTTTAAACAACTCAACTATTCATATTCAAAACCATTTTCTGGGGAAAATTAGAGATGAATGCACCATTAAAATTTTAATTCTAAATTATTTGTTCTTAATCTCCCATATATATGATCCTATATATATTATTTCTCAATACATCCACAAAAATGTCCTATTTCATAAAATGGTAATTTTCATTCCAAAAACACCCTCTTGACTCAAAAACGCATAACATCATTAGTTCTTGATCACTATTTTAAAAGGCAAAAGCCAAAAATGCCCATACTATAATTTTTCTAACATTTATTTAGAATTCCCTGCACGAGTAAGTATTTTAAAACTAAAAGTCAATCAATCACTTGTTTTTCCTGTAGTTTGCCTTGTTGCCCAAGAGAAGAAATTAGAATATATATAGTTTAATTACACTGGAACCCCCAACAAATAAAATGTAGACCACCAAACTATGGCAACTTGCTCAGAAGGGGTGGTACAGATCAAACTGATTCATTGACTTGACTTTTAAGGACAATACTTTTCTATTAAACAAGAAACAATCCGATAAAGACCGAAAATTCTTTTATGCACTTGCCGTGCATGGTTATGACACTGTGATTTTACGCATATTGACGAGATGACAATATTACGACCACAAGGTTCATTAGACCCGGTACCAGGTTCATAAGAGGAAATGTTGTCCAAGGCCACATTACACCCACCAAGAGAGCATAAACGATGGGATGTTGCAAGAGCCCCATCTCACAGCCCCCCAAGCAAGCAAAAGGGATTTCACATTTTATTGTACAATCTATTCAGGATGTCCCTTGAGGCCTTTTAAGGACAAATACAACGAGCTTAACAACCTTTGACCCGAAGAAACAGATTTGGCATCTTTTATCTTTTAAAGAAATAAACAACACCAATAATGAATATCATGATATTGGAGATGTTCTGCTTAAAACAAGTTATTAGCAACCTTCATTTAAGTTTTTCTGACTCATCCTTCTTACAACTTCCTTATAAGCATCATTTGCTGCTCTGTTTAATGCAATTTCCTTCTTTTCACGGCACATACCTTTTCCTCGAAGTTGATTGTTGACGAAAACTTTGTAAGTTCCTTCTTGTGACCATAGATCCACAAGTTTAACTTTGAGCTTGTATTTTTGGCATATCTCAAACAGCTTCTTCACAGGATTTTTCTGAAGCATTTCAGGAGTAATTATGGGTTTCAGTAGATCACTGGCTACCTGCACACAGCCAAAAGCAACACAGTAAGGTATCACCCAGAATGGACCACAATCCAACGAGCAGCTTAACGCACAAGCAATATGGACGTCCATCAGGCAATATTCACATTTGTGCGTATATGTGTGTGTATAAGAAAGAGGGAGAGGGAGAGGGAGAGATCACCCAACAGCTCACAGTATAAAAGTACAGCATACCAGACGTCACAGTTCACATTGTATCACTATTTCCATTATACACAACATTGTCACTATTTTACAGTCATTTTATTAGTTTGATCTTGTCAATTGTTCCAGTTGCCTAAGCTCCTCTGACATTAGAAGGGAAACTGCCACACGAAAAGCATTTCTATAATTGAAGGAAAACTGGTTTCCATTAGAACAGAACCAGTTACAGATCTTAAACAAGGGAGAGTTCTTGCTGCCAGCGCAGGAAGCAGGAACACGTGTGCACTACGAAAAGATGACATTTTTATCTAACATATGATCCCCCAATGCAGTTTGAATTGCAACAACCAAAGCTTCTAAAGAACGCTATTGTGGCAACAGTGCCACTGCCCTGCCTTATGTGGTAATTTTTAAGAATTTTTCTTTTTTAATTTTTGACAAGTAAAAAGAGCTCTTTCATGCACCCCTGAAGAAAAATGAAAACAAACAAAATGGTTAAAGGAATCACCTCCCATGTTGTATCAATTGAATAATTGCTGTCAATAAAAACAGCACCAACAGTGGATTCAACAACATCAGCAAGCACCTTTGGAGCATTAATCAAACCATGTGAATGTAAAGGATGTTTAGGAAGAGCATCAATAAATGTTTGAATCTGCAAAAGTACCGAGATAATGAAGTTTAAAATGTAGGAAAACAAATATAGAAATAACTAATAGTATGGAAACAAAAGAAGCCAAAGGCAAAAATTAGTAGGTAAAATCAAACTCGAAAACCACAAAACTCATAACAACCTTAGGGTTAAAAAGACCTTTGATACAGCCATTGAAAGTTGATAATCTTCTGTAAGAAATTTTCCTTCCTTTTGACTTAGATTATGGATTGGGTTACACTGTCTTCCAAGTAAGAAACAAGTTCTTAGTTTGCTGATGCCAACTACAAACTTATAAAAACTAGGATCCCCATAAGATGGCTGTATTAGTCAACAAGCTTTTCCAGAAACTGTGATTTTCTTAAAGTAGCAATGCAATTCACTGCATGAGGGTGGTGTGGACGAAATTCTCCGAGTCATTCCCATGATGCTTCATCTCTCTTTTCAAATTGTGGTACTCTTAAACCTTTGAATTTCAAAAGAAATAATTTAACTGCCCTTTTCTCTTATTAAATATGTCACCAGTAGTTCTTTCCCAAAATTTTGTGAAATTCGGATAATTTAAGGTCTTAGGAGAACTCCGCTTGATGTTGTTGCCTTTCTGTTCTTCTATCCCAATTGTTAAATTCCATGACATAAGATTTTCCTTCGCATGTTAGACATAAAATCCACCATTTGCACTCTAAAACCTTCAAAAAGCAGCTCTTAAAGCATTTAATGTTGCTGCCTTACTCCCAGCATCAACTCAAAAAGGACAATCCCTCTGAAAGACGAGAAGAACCAAAAAGCAACTAATTTGTCCACATACCAATATATGTATCTCCAAATCCAACAGGCACAAATTTCTATACAAGTATGTATAAAACTAAGAGAAAGCTATACACAACTTGCCTCTTTCTATGGTAGAATTATACCTGACTAGCTAATTTATATAATAGATGGATATTGCTGGCAGCATGTCAAAAAATACTTGATGAAGGCAATACCAGACAATTCACTGAATTTTACAGTCCAAAAAACGAAGTACGTACTTTTTTCCTAAGGATCGGAGTGCCAAGATGAATATATCTGTGAAAGTTATGCTGGATAGCCACGCGTGCAAGCTTCTCTGTGTCAACATTGGCAGCACGAAGTGGTGTCAACAACCCTGGTGGAAGATTTGGGTACATGGAGAACTGTTCTTTTGTAATTAAAAGATTAAGTACTGAGTCACCTACGTACTCAAGCCGTTCATATGACACACAATCCTTATGATATGATGGATGTGTAAAGGCTTGATACAGTAAGCTACGGTTGTTGAAACTGTACCCTATGATCTTCTCAACTTCTTCAAAACTTTGTAATGACTTAGTTTCAGCTTCCATCTGTGACAAGTCTATTTTGACATTTTCATTGAATTTGATGCCCTTCAGGTAATTACTCAAAAAAATTCCTGGCAGAAAACAAACATGCCATTTAGGAGGATTTACCATGAACAAATTCAGATCTTTCAAAGAAATATCATATATAAGCAGACAAACTTACAAAGAAACAAGATAACATCAATATTGAGCTCAAAAGTCTATTAATTTGTATAACAACTGCTAGCTAGCGTGTCAATCATCAACTCCACAGCATTACGATACATACTAACTTTGACTAAAGGAAGAAACTAAGAACTTGCAGTTTGGTCTATTCCTAAATGAATGCTCAATATGTAATAGTTAGGTGTGAGAATAAAAAGACTAAAAGATAGAATGTTCAGGTACTTGAGGATACAAAGTTGATCTTGCCAACAGAAAAATCTAATATTCTGGGTATTAGGAACCCCAGAGGACTGTCTCCAACAACATATCACAGAACAGGTGGAAACTCAGCTACTATTCTTCCAGCACATTGTTTTAATCAAGTCATATATAGCTTTCTGCCTTTTTTTTTTTTTTTTATTAAAGAATGCATCTGAGAAACGCAACAATTGATTTCATATAATTGACTGCCATAGAACTTTTTCAACAGCTGATCTTGAAGGAATGATAGGAATTGGAGTTTTGTCAAGCTACAAAATTTTCCCCCGTGATAAAGCTATAAATCGTGTTTTTCCAAGTATATTAAGTTCAAGTCTGTTGTCAACCTTCAAGATTCTAAATTTATAGAACTTTCAATTAAAACTTAAAAGTCATTGATACTGGAGTCCCTAGGTCATTTTGTCAATTTTCACATTAGACATTGCAATTCTACTAGTTTTACAATTTTTCCTTCTTTTTTTTTTTTTTGGGTCCACGCAACCTTCTGTGAAATCATCTTGTTATTCCTAAATTCTGGATACAATTTTTTTTCACTTTTCCTTCCTACAATTGACAGCACTTCTGGTTCATATTTTGCCTTCTGAAAATTCAGAGTAACAACATTAACTCTTCAGCCCATGGCCCTACTGTATGCTAAAACTCTACACTTTATTAACAATCTTCACAGCACTAAGAGTAGCATAATAAGTATTAAAAACCACTCTTAGCCTCTCTAAGCTTGCAATCTTTAACACAAATGTACACATGAATTAAGAAGATATTATCCAAGACAAACTCTCCTCCATCAAATAAAGATACATCAGGTCGACACCTTCCAGAAATGAACCATGACCATATAGGTAATACAACATTTCAGGACGACGTTATGTCACTCAACGAGATAATATTTGAAATATTGGAAGAAAAAAGGGAGCGAGATAAATTTTTTCTTCGAGTCATGATCAATTAAAACACTTCAACAAAGAAGAGTAATTTGGAAAGCAGAAACATTCTAACATAGGAACAGAGTTGGTCTAAGGAAACTTTTTCACATAGCTTTTACCTTTCAAATCAAATATTATCATGTTTTCTATTAACCCAAAAATCTAGTTCCAGAAATTTATACCTTTCTAGGATTGAGTTTCTATAGTTTGGATTTTAACCACAAGAAATTATCCTGGGATTCTTATAGACTTCAATAAAATTTATATTAACTTAACATGATGATGAGATTTGTGCCAATATTGCACTGGCATAAAGTAAAAGAAGGTTCATAATGTTTTTGAAGCTCTCGAGAAAACAAGGATATCCACCAAAATAGACCTTCATCACTTCTTCAGAATCTTTTGGCATTCTGAATCAAGCACCCTTTTCCCATATTCCCTTGGCGCAACGAGTAGCTTTTTTGCTTGTCCTTAGTCCTTAATGACAAACATAATTAACCAGCAGCACTAATAGAAGGGTCACAAGAGTGTGATCCCTTCTATCTTCTCCGGCACATGTGCTATGTTTGGATCTTGGATTTTAGACAGGAAAACACTAAGAGATTTTATCTCCCCGCTTCAAATAATGTAACTTTGTACTTTATGTTTTAGACATTTTTCTTTTCGTTTGTCTTTTCCTCACTAATATCCAAAGTCCGCGCATGACCTAGAGCTGATTAAAATGCATAGAAAAAAATGCACCCAAAGTGCCTTGTAGCACTCCACCAGCTTGAACTGCTAGAAGAACTTAATTAAACTGAAGCCTCATTATCTCAACCAGGCTCAAAATCTGGGATACCACCAATCTATGTTTGTATTTTTTAGCTGACTATCTCGTATATTTAGCCTCCTTTTGTTTCTCTGTGTTAGAGACCTATCCATTCGTTGATTCATATTTTCTATTGCCACGAGTCACCAAGAGATGCAAATCCTTCAAGCCCTTTAAGGACGTCGTTTCCATCAGTTACTTAGATGGCTGGCCCTTTGAATATTTCTACTTGAAATCTATCATTACACATTCTCTCATTTTGATTATCTTCCTTACTACATCCTTATCTTCAATATTGTAACATTTTCTGCTGCATATTTTCACACGAATGCATTCTCACAAATTATCAACCATACGAACTAAACAGTCTCATATACTTCAAAACAATAGCATCCAGCTAACAAACTAGCTATCCACCCAAAGCTACTTTCTTCAAAATTAATCATGTTTACATAAAACACTAAACATCCCACTAATTCCCACGACACTCAAGAAAAACAGCAAGCACAGTAAAAATGAGTTGTGCATCATGCACAAACATTGGTACCCAAGCCAGCCCATGAACCTTTTCCCACTATTCTACTCTCTAGAAGTCGATAATTTCTCAACAAGAATCAGCAAGAAAATTGCAAAACGACATTTTCAGAGAAGAAGATAGTCAGAAAACATTTCACACACATTTACACCAAAAAAGAAAGAAAAACACCCAGACACACCACATACCGTATCTACGGAGGCGTCGGCGGGCAACCCAAATCCTCCCTGGAAAGAACAAAGATTCCCACCAAGAACCCATTTCAAATTGAATGATTAATTACAGTTAAAATGCACCTTCAATTCAATCCAATCGCAGTCCAACTGAAATCCCTAAATTTGTTGCCATTAGGATGGGAGCAACCCATAAACCAAGCAAGGCCACTGATGTCGTGTAGAGTGAATGGGACTGAAGGAATGGCTGTCAAATTCTTGCTGGGGAGCGGCGGCAACATAAGCAAATGTTAAGAGGAGTCTTTATTAGTTTCAATTGATGTTTTCGGAGAAATAGATGATGTCTTTTTTATTTGGTAATAATCTCGGTGAAACTATTGCCGAGGTCATAAATATAGTAACAAATTTGGGATTTAGCGATTATATATTAGATTTTAAAATTCATAATTTAAGTATTATTTGAGATAATTTAAAAAAAAATTAATAAAATTTCATTTGCATAAAAAAATATCATTAAAGTTCGTGATTAATTCAGTAATATAAATTGTTAATTATCTTATAAAATAATAATCTATGTGTAAAGATTGTGAATAAAAATTATATTATAAACTTAAATATATATATATATGTATTGAAAAAAAATAGTATAATATAATTTTATTAAAATAAGAATAAATTCAAAAATAAAATCCCTATATTTTATTTGAGTCATTTTTTAAAATTCAAAAAATTTTGTTACTATAGTCATAACTTAAAAAAAAAAAAAAAAAAGAGGAATATAAAGAAATAACCTCATTTTTTTATGCATTAACCCCTAATAATATAATTGTTTGGAATTTGAAGATAAAAGGAATTATTTTATGATCAAATTGGGCTTATTTGAAAATACCTTAACGATCAATAGTTAACTATGGTTCTGATAAATATACTCACCTCAGCACAATATTCAAAAGCTGAAAAAGAATGAAAAACAACGGAGAAAATGATGTCGATAAATAGAAGTGCGTTTTATCCGTTAAACATTTTGAAAATATTCCGCCATTGTTGGGTTTTGCCACGAACAAGTTCCGTACTTGCACGAGTTTCATGCAGCAAGTACAATATAAGTAGCATTTCTGCTCTTTTCTTATCCTATACACTCTTATTTCAACAAAACAAATCACCTGTAATAAATAAATACAAGTTTCGTTGTAGCAATATTCAAGGTTAACCACTGTAACTCTTTCAGTCTTCGACTTGCATCAACCAAAAAATTGTACAGAAAATATACATATTATACACCTCTGTCTTCTTACATCTTCCAATTGCTCGATTCGTGTCAAAGAAGCTGAAAGTTTAAGGGATATGGACCGAGTACGATATGGAAAGCTTGTTGCAACTTGCTACCTCCCAGACATTAGATTTAAAAGGCCCTGGTTTCCATAGAAAGAGCCCACATCCCAATCTTCAGTTGCAGACGAGAGAGTCATCAATGCAACCACGATTGATCGCATGCTTGGTCGTAGTTGAGGATTTTCATGAGTACAAGCCCTGGCAAGCTGTGCCATCTGTAACCACAAAGTGGATTGATATTTTGTAATTAAAACCAAGAATTGAAAAAAGAAAATACGAGCCAGACGGTCTTCAGATATATTGAACCTTTTGGACCGAGTCAAGGGGGTAATTATCTCCAAGTCTAGGGTCGACCAGTTTGCTCAGGTCTTCAATTGGGTCAGGCTTACTAAGAACTTCTTCAAACTACAAATAATCAGCAAGAAAAGCAGATTGTGGAGTATGTAAATAGCCAAATCCCAGCACTAACCACGAGAAATATAAACTGACACACGTATGCATTTACAACCTCCAAGAAAGTCGAGAACAAACTCACCAAACCAACAAGGCCTTTTGAGTCTGCAGCAGAACCATTTGCCTTAACTATGGCTTCCTTGGCTGAAATCAACTCGTAAAGAACAACACCAAAAGCAAATACATCTACTTTAGGAGAAACATCACCATATTGAGCATACCTGCAAGAAGAATTATGATAGTAAATTTTCTGTCCAGCCAATCAACAGATCAAAATATTTCAGCAGAGGGAAACATTAGTTAATACTAATTGCTCTACTCTTGTGGAGTCTGTGGGGACTAAAGCAACCAAACTAAAGGGAAAGTAGAATCAATCATACATATCTGACAATTTTCCTGATTTTTTAAATAGCCACAATATGTTGTCACTTTCCAACTAGATTATTGGCTGTTGAGTGCTTTCTTTGGAGGTAAATTGACAAATTTTTGGGACCTCAGTAGTGTTTGCTTTTCTAAAAACAGAGAGGAGTGACTCCTAACTATAAGTAGTTTGAAAAAACACAGTACAGATTTTTTGCTCTTTACCCTGGATACATTAGGTCATACTTGTGCAGACAACTTAGACAAGTATTGTCCAAATTCATCTATAATAGCAAAACACAACTAACCAAAATTGATGCTACACGTGAAAATGCGTCAGAGGACTTACTCAGGAGGCATGTAACCAAATGTACCCACAAGTCGGCCTGTTGGCAGCGAACTACTTCCAACTTCAGTTAGTTTTGTCAAACCAAAGTCTGCAACCTGCAGAATAAATTACATATTTGAATTATGAACAAGTTTTTATGTTCAACTACAAGGTCTAGGCTGTGGTACAACCTTCCCATGGAAATTCTTGTCTATCAAAATATTTGCTGGTTTGATATCACGATGGATGTAGACAGGAACAGTGTGTTCATGGATATATTCAAGACCTCTTGCTGAATCAAGAGCAATTTGCACCCTAGTTGACCATGGCATTGGTTCCCTGTCTGGAAAAATACATAATATTACAAGAAATTTTTGCAAATGCCAAATTGTTGCATCACATCTATGTATTTGAACTCAGCACACCTGAACCTCGGAGATGTTGACTTAAGTTTCCATTCTCAATGTATTCATATACAAGGAAAAGAGAGCCCTCAACGCAATATCCTATCAAGCGTACCTGTATCCAAAGACACCGAGAAGTTAGCAAAGCCAAAAACAAGATCAATCATAAGTCACTATCCATTACCAGTAGAGCTGCTCTATAACCTCAAAATACATAAAAGAAAAATAGCTCTTGTTTAGTGATTCATATTACGATTCTCTTCAGGATCAGAAGGAAGAAACCTTGACATGGCTTATTTAGTCATGTTCAGGAGCCGTGAACAGTATCAGGTGAAGAGTATGTTAATGTTACCAATGCTATTTAGTTGTTCATGGAATGGGGAAAGGCGTAGGCTTTGATGTTGACGTACTGAGAAGTGAGAACTACAGAGAAGAAAAAAGAGAATGCGAGACAGAGAGAGAAGGAACGATGTACTGAGAAGAAAAAAAAAGAATGAGAGAGAGAGAGAGAGGGAGAGAAGGAACCTAGTAATCGCACCTCGAATTCGGAGGCAAATCACCAAGGGCATGGAATTGCATCACACAATCCAAAAGAAGCTCAAAGCTGTCTGAAATCTCAATAAACTAATCTACATTCAACTCTCTTGAATAATAAAGGTTAGAACTCTATATATATAGACTCCAAGTTCTCCTATTTGACTAGGACTATCAGGAAAAAATAAGCTAATCATATGGAAACTCCACCCAAAATTCCTAATACTGCTCTAAACAATAAAAGGACTTAAAATGAAAGTACCTAATGATTAACTAAAGAAAAATTTGCAATTGATAGAACTCTGGAAATACCCTATACTGAAAGCATTTACAAGAAAACAGATTAGAAAAGTATAATGTATATGGCCCTAATGAGACTTGCATTTGCCCTATAATAGTTATCTTATATTTGTTCATCTTCAATCCTTTAATATCCACATAAAAAAGAGAACAAAAATAGTAAGGTTATTTATGTCATTACGTATTTACAAAATACTCTCTCCGTCCAATTTTTAAGTATTTTTAGATGGGAGTTGAAAAAGTGAGAATTTTGTGCATGTTTGAAAAAAAAAATCATTTTAGAAAATGGAGCTTTATTTTGGAACATCCCAAAAAGGAAATAGGATTGATAAATTTGGGACGGCGGAGTAATATGTGTATGTATGTGTCTATATATATATATATATATATATATATATCAGAATGAGGGGCTGCAGTACATAGAAACCGTTTTATGATCCTTCTCTTCTCTCTCTCTTGAAAACCCTACTTATTTGACATCATATCCAGAGGCATATAAAACATCATATCTTGATTTTCTCAGACTAGAACACAATAAAAAATACAAGGAATGATAAGATTGTGTAGCCGGAATCCTGATTTTCCGCACTCGCCGCTGTTAGGGATGATGCGATCTTGCATAAATAATATCGACAACTGAAAAAAAAAAAAAGATATGGTTCGATTCGCCTGATTTTTCTCTTTATTAGTGGTGCTGATGAAGTGATTGGAGATCTTTTGGGTAGTTTTTCTGTTTTTGAATGTTTTCCTGGAATTCACTTCACAATTTTCAGATTAATAATTCGGAAGCCTGCTAGCGTGATTTTTTTGCTACCAACCAGTCTTCGGGTTTTGTTCTGATTACTTGAGATTTACTTGTTAAAGCGTATTTGAGAGTTGGTTTTTGTTGCTCTGTTTGCAGCCCTTCAATCATATAGTTAGCACAGCATTCTGAGAGTTGTATATCTGTTTAGTGCTTTCTAAAGTCGGTTTCAGTAAACTGATTAAGAATGGAGACCAAACCTATTGCTCCTTGAGTCTAACGGTCTCAAATTACTACTCGAAATTTAATGGGACTAACTACATTCAGTGGTCCAAAGCTGTCAGAAAGATTTTAACTGGACAGGGAAAACTGAAGCATATTACTGAAGAACCCCCCCTACTGGATCCAAACGAGATGAGTAGATACAAGAGGAAGCACAAATTGTGTTGTTCATGTGGAATTCCATGGAGCCCTATATTGCAGATGCTTGTGCACAACTTGACAGATGTAAGGAGGTTCGGAAATATTGCAGGGCAGTGTACTATGGGACTAATATTCTTTCTCACATTTATGACTTGACTGTTGAGTATTCCTAGTTACAGCAAGAAGAAAAGAGTGCTATATAACTAATAACTGCTTTCAAAAAGGTCTATGAGGAGTAGAAAGTTGTGATGCCAATCCCTAAGAATGTGCAAGAAATGCATAAACGACATCAAGAAATGGCCATTATCAGAACTTTATTCGCGTTAAAATCTGAATATGATCCTATTAAGGCTCAAATATTGAGTGCTGAGAACCTTCCCCTCTTATTGAAACTTTTTCCCATGTTTTAAGGGCATCCACCATAACCAGTTTATTATCTGATGCGGATCGTGTTGATAAATCAGTCCTAGTCGGGCAATTCACTTAAAAGAATAAAAGTAATAGCGGAGGAAGAATATAATGCAATACCAGGTTGAGGTGATGAACATGGGTCAAAACCTTCAGCTCAGCAAGAAATTCTTTACTAGCTTGCATATCCATTTTCTTAATTGCTGCTTTCTGCACAGAAAATTCGCAAGACATAAACTAAATATCATATGACAGAAAATTGATGTCAAACAATCCGCTGATGACTATACATGGAACAAGGGTAAATATTAAGGAACAAAAGAGTTGCATTTTTTGCAGAAAAAGTGAGACCTTCAAACCTAACCTTGCAATCATACTTTTCTTTTGCTGGGCAAATTGACAACTTGAGAAACTACTTACCTCACCTCGGAGCTCGGCATAGTAGACACAACCAAATCCACCTTCACCAATCTTATTTGCAATGCTGAAGTCGCTAGTCGCATTTGCAAGTTCTTCATATGAGAACTCAACAGATTTGTCAACAGTAATGCCTGTAAGAGCTGGGGACGTGCCATCCCGAGTACCAGCAGAATCCGGTGCTTTGACAGTAGAGTCTCCAGTAGCTAAACAAGAAAAGACAGATAAATTAACCAGCTCGTGTGTACACACCCAAATTGGACAGATTTCACTAGCAAATAACCAAAAAATATGTTAAAACGCTAGCAATTCCTATCGGCCAAACTGCAACGCAAATGGAGTGTTGTTTATTTTCGTGTAAGAATGAAGAAATAAAATAATTTGTGAATATTATGTGTGGCCCAGCTGTATTGGCATCTAGTTCTAGAAAAGCAATCATTAAAGCCTATATATAAGGCACAGATGGACAATTGGCAATAGTAAGAATCCGAGACGGAACTACTGAACCTCAGAACATAGCAGAGCAAAGCTTATTCTGCAATTAGTTAACACTAGCTTTATTTGGCTCATCATGAATGCTTAATTCCCTCATAATGAATGCTTAATTTTCTACCTCCATGGCTTTTATAGGTGATTCTCCCTTCTTCCATGGTAGTGAAGATTTATCAATCCACTAGAGATGGAATTCCTCAATCAAGTGTTCCTGGGGGTTATTTCCCAATTCTGTTTTTATACGGGATAGTAGTTTCCAAAGGCCATAATACAATGGTAGATGTTGCCAATTGCCATTGGCTCTAGCTCAACCCACCAGACCAATTAATTATCCAAAGGGAACCAAAAAAACATGAATAGATGCTTTGGTACTCCCACGACAGGACATATTCGGCCCTGTCCACTAGAGACCCAAACCTCCGTCTTGAAATATAAGGTTGTAGCAGGGAATCTACACAGACATCAAGCCGATCAAGGCAATTCATCAATTAAGGCCCGGTCCACTCTATGGTAAACTCATTGCAAATATTTCAAAGCTATTCAAGAGAGGTTTTCCAGGGCCAACATGCCCTTCATATGCTCTCAATAATGGCAAATTAGCCCAGAGAAAAACATATCAATGTGATAATCAAGAAAATGGTTCCAGGAGCAACCCATGCTCTCAAAGCCTAAATCAACCAATAGATATTAATTACACTAGGCAATCATAAGGAGAACACACTGGCAAAAAAATAACTTTTGCTTCTTTCTGTGCTCTTAATGATAGCCTTAAAACTCCTAAGAGCCAAAGCGTAAATATTCAAGGAAAATGATCTGAAAGAGACAATATTGCTTGCTGACATTCAGGCTCCACTGTCTTTCTTCAACAGCTTATACACCATGGTTCTATGCTCCTTTCCAAAATAGAGACCCCTTTTGGAGTTCAAAGGCAAATTTCACATTCATTTCCTAAGAAGCTATGTTTGGACCTTGGATTTTAGTGACCATGGATTCATTTCCTCACTAAACTCCAACATCCCAATATAGCGTAAATGTCAGTTCCAAAGAAAAATCCAATACTGTTTTGGGATGCCAAAAAGTATATACATCTCTTGTTAGCTTAAAGTAACATTACCCAATTTTAGAAGAATTTTGTGCTACCTTTGACTTGGTTCAGACTGAAAACTCTCATTAATGAAAATGTACCAACAACTTTAAGCATCCCAAGCACAAATAATTCTTTAGTAAACAAAGATATACACTTTTAATAAACATATATTTGTGAAGGGCCCTTTGCTCTATCCTCAAAGTTTCAACCTGTAAGCAACTAACAAAGCATCTCTGAATTCAGTCAATCAAGGGAAAGACAAGCAGAGACTGCCGCAAGGGCCAGACACACAAACCTCCAATATAAAATATTATCTACTGTTTACTATATGTTTTTGGCTCTTATGAGAATCACGTTTACTGGATGAATGTGTTAAACCTCAATCACATCTATTATTTCCTTGTTCATATGTCTGAAACCTAATTGGCTATGCAGAAGACACGCATCAAAAGTGGAGGGTTGCAAGGAATGTTATTTTGGCCCTTTAATTTTTCGTATACGGATTCAGGAACACCTCATCAGTGACCTAGTTATTTAGCAAACCTACATTTGCAACATGCAAATGTAAAAACTGCAAGAAAGGCAGCTAAGAAAGAAGCCCTCAAGAAATAACTGTGGGAGCCCACAAATGGGCATATTCCATGATGCCTAACTAAAAACTGCATCAAATCTCTAGTTTTCAGCAAAGTGGTTAAATTATTCTCAACCTAAAGCAAAATGTAAAACATTCCAAGTAAGCATGAACATCAGAAAAACGAGACCACAGACTGCAACATAATGATTAAGAAAAAGTACCATGACCAGCTTGTTGCAACTGATCATCAGGTACTGTTGAAAGCAATTGAATCTTCTGTACATTCTTCTTTCTTTGCAATCCTACATATAAGCAACCTGCAAATAACAATACCCCAGCTATTCCTGCAACCGATATCCCAGCTATGGCTCCACTGGTTAATCCTGAATATAAGAAAGAGCAGACAGTCAGTAAAAGCATGAAGAATTTCCCAGGTTATATTCAGTTTGTGACCATAAGTGGAAATTTGGAAAACAAGAAGATATCGTTAAAACCCGTATGAGAAGAAGGCCAGACCACCTTGGCTGCAAAAGGACCAGAAAAAAGGAGATGAGTATACGACTTCATAATATGCTTAGAAGGTGCAGCAATCAAAAAAAGAATACATAGCTTTGTTATAAAATCATAGCTATATGCTACCTGGTGTTTAAAGGATGAAAACTCCCATTCTGATCTGCATATAAAACAGGAGATTTCATTACAGCAACACATAAATCAGTAGAGCAATGAGAATTACCATCAAAAAGTCATCATGGAATACATACTAGAGCCTTAGGAAAAATGGCAGACTTTTCAACGGAAAATATCATTACAAGATGATAAAATATAACTATTACTATTGATAGTTTGCTGATAATTCTAGGACATTCACTTGAATAGACAGAACAGTAGATTTCAAGATAGTACATGCTTTAAGCAGGCAACACATTTGTATCATATCTATTGCACATATACTTCAAAACCCTCACCAACTCAAGTTCCATTAGAATGGATAAGAAGTTTTTATAAGATACAAAATAGTGCTTCCTTCTTCATAATCATTATGAGGCAGTTAATTTTTGCTAATTGGTTAAAATTATCTAAGTTATCTGTTTTTTTCACTTTCTTTGCAGTTAATGAATCTTTATTATCTGTAACTATCAGCTAAGATGAAACTGAGTTGTAGTTAGAAAATCAGGTATTGTCAAGGGCATAATGCATGCAGCCATTTTGCAGCTCCAATGGAAACAGTAAAGAGCCTCTGTCACTTTGCACAGTGGGGAATTGATATGTTGGGACCATTTTCTCCATCCATTGGTCACAAAAGTTCCTCCTAGTAGCTGTGGATTAACTTATAAAATGGATAGAAGCAAAACCACTAGCTGAAATTATTAAGAAAGAAATGGTAAGTTCCTTAGGAAAATTATAATCAGTAGATTTGGAATAACTAGAGCTATTATTTCAGATAATGGAAGGCAGTCCCACGGAACAATATGTTCTTAGAGAAACGGAATTAATAATCAAAAAATTATTCACTTTCGCGACCAATCCAAAGGCAAATGAACAGGTGATAACCGGATTATTTTGCATTGCTTAAGGACCAAGTTGGACAAAGCCATAGGAACTTGGACAAATAAGCTATCAAGGGCTTTCTAAGCTTGTGAGCTACTCTAAGAACACTAATTGGATAGACACGATTCAGTTTTATGTATGGAGCTGAAGCCATTATAACAGCCGAAGCTGGCATGATTACATGAAGATCAAAACTTTATGTCGAGAAGAATGAAGCATAAAGGAAAAAGAATTTGAACTTATTAGTGGAGAAATGAGACTCTGCTTATCAGCAAGCTCCAAGGTATAAGCAAGTGATGCCAAATTGTATAACAGAAAGGTATTGAGTCAGAATTTGTAGGCAATTAGCGATCAGAGGATCAGGTGTCCGAAAGAGCACAACTAGAAAGAGACGTTTCCAAATCATAAAAGTTAGAAGGTAGGGATTTCAAATATGCAAGGGAAAGAGTTACCTCACCTGTGTAATGTAAAGCATGTCAAAGATGAATGGAACCATCCACAAGTACCCCAGTAACTATTTGTCTTGACATCACAAGTATATTTGCTAATTATTTGTCTTCACTTCACAATTATGGAGTTAAATATCTTGATTTGCCTCATGATCATGTAACATGATTATTTATCTTGACCTCATGATTACATGAGTTGAATATATATCCAAACCTCACAATTGCTGTCAGTTGATTATTCTTTTTGACTTAAGTTCTTTCCAACCTCAGCATCTAAACTGAATCATTGGGAGAGAAAATATTCTGACCTCACAAAAAAAAAGAAAGAGAAAGCATACAAACCCTAAGCAGTGCTTTATGCTTTATTCTTTTCACCCCATCATTACATACCGCCACTTAATTCAGAAAGGAGATGTAGCTCATTGGACAGCTTGAATATGCCACATATTCCTCTTTACAATTAAAGATTACTCTCACAGCTAAGTTGAATAGGGCGGCTAAATGATGTGTGGCATCTACGTATTATTATTAAGATGGTGATGATGATGTTTTTGCACTTCGTTTCATAACAACTCTCAACACCTTAGCTGACGGTGAATTGTAGTAAAGATTCACTAAATCCACTAAAGGAGGAAGTGGAAGAGATTACTTGCAGTAATAACTTCCACCCTCATTAATAAAAAGTCCAGTCCCAATATAATATACTCCATAAAGAAAGAGGTATTCCGCAATAAGGCGGGGGAAATTAATTTATGTTTTATAAAAATTTCCTCTCCATTCTAATCAAACCAGAGCAAATGAATGTTTTCCTGGGATGCTTAGCACCCTTAACATTTGTTGTTGCTTGGATTTGGAGGTAGTCGTAACCCAGCTCATTTAATGTTCGCCGCATCCTAGGGGCAATACCAAGTATTTCCTTTATCCCACTTTCTTACTCCTATTTCTCTCTTAGGACTTCCGAAAATAAGACTCCAGTTTTTAAAATGGAAAACTTTTACAATATGAAAGTAAAATCCAATAGGCAAGCAATAGTGTAAATAGTACAAAACTTTCATCGTCATATCGAGTCAAATGGGAGTCATATTATTGGGATAGGAGGGTATATTCTTACAGAAACTAATATAACATTCAAGGAAACAAATCTCTACAATATAACAAGAAAAAACAATTAAAAATTCAAAAAAACAAAAATTAATAATAATAGTAACAATAATTACTCACCTCTGCCCGGAATAAACACCAAACCACTGCCTGAACTAAAATTCGCCGTCGGATTATACCTCCTCACCAAATCCGTACTCAAATTACTCGCCGCCGCCACCGTCTCCAAGCTGTCCCCTACCCTCAAAGGATAAGTGACAAACAATCCATAATCCGTCGATACATCTCTATCCCCACAGCTGCAATTCACCGGCACATTCAATGCCACACCTGTGTCCGGAATATTCCAGGCCGGATAACTATTATAGCTCTGCAACAACTGGGCAGTCGTCAAATTCGAGTAGTAAGTCCCCGCAATTAAGTCATAAGTGACGCCGGGTGAAGTGGTATAGTTGAACAAGTGGCCGAGAAACTCGTCGCCGGAGAGGCACTGGCAGGAGAAGGGCACGTTTATTCGCGTATCGGCTAGCACGCTGTCCTGGTTAGGGATTTGAGGGTTGTAACTGAGGATTCTTGGGATTGGGGTCTGCGTCATTTGGGAAATGAAAGTCAGGTTCGACCCTTGCCACACGTAGTAGGAGGCCAACGCTAAGTCGCAGCCGCGGCTGCAGCTGCCATCGGCGGCGGAGAATATTCCGATCAAGAATATGCCGATCAAGAATATCCCGTTGAAGAGCTTCATCGGATTGTTGGAGTATGAATGATAATCATAGTTTCTGGAATTGAGGAAAAATCAAATTTGTTTTTGATGTTTGGGAGAATATTTACTGACAGTTGACTTTGAAGTTCCAAAGAACTTTCTTTCCTTCTTGCTTTAGCTTTTTCCTTTTTTTTATTTTTCCTTTTTAATAATATTTTTTTCCTTTTTAATAATTTGGATCAGTATGTATTATTAAAAACTCGAACTTCGAATTTGATTAATTGTTCTTAATAATGATAAATTTTAAAGTGTACATAATCTAGTTAGTTAAATATGAAAAACTTAAATATTTAATACATATAAGTATATTATAAATTTATATTTAAAAAATTATGATAAAAAATTTGATCAAAAAATTTGAAAATTAATAATATACAAATTTGCAAACATACGATAAAATATGAACATAAAAAAAATCGAGAGCACAAAATAATTTATTTTTATATATATTGTTATTGTACTTATTTTTAAATTGCACTTTTATATTATTTAATTTAAATTATAACAAAACTTAAAAATAAATATTTAACAATAATTAGTAATTTTATATTAGATTTTTAATTTTTTATTTGTATGATGTTCAATTAATACTTATATATAGTTTTTATATAATTTTTAAATTTTAATTAAATATTTATTAAAATAATATATTATTCGTCAAATATTATATTATCAACAGAATAAGTATGTTCAACTCAAAAATATAAATATTATTTAATAATTATAAACATAAGTATTTTTTAATTTTTTATACAAGCATATACTATATAAAAATAAAATAAATTTTAACTATTAATTTTTTTTAAATCCATTCAATTTCACGCACCCCGCTCAAACTATTTATTAATGATAAATCCTAGTGTGCACATAAAAATGCTCCTCCCACCCTCCCGCACCTATGGTTTTAAATTTTAATCAATAGTGATAATTCTTAAAATATTGAAATTGTCACTTTTGATATTAGGTAGCAATTTTAATAATTAAAATCCGCCTCAAATTTGTTGTTGTACACACATGTGTCGTTATTTAATTAATTCATATATATATATATATATATATATATATATATATATATTTACAAGCACATAAAAACTTTTGAATCCTCACAAGTCTTTCTTGAAGTTACTATGTAATTTAATTTCACGATACTCATTTATTTTTTCTCTCCGCCCTTTTTTTCTATTTATTTATTATTTATTTAAATTATCTATTATATATCAAATTAAAACTACAAATAAATTAAATTATGAGTGAATGTTATTCATGTTTAATAATCCATCAATATTATCGCTAAATAAATTGAATTTGATCAACCCGTATTTTCTATATATGAAATGATAATTAAGTACATTCGAGTTAATATTTTACCTGCCCCCACTTATTGAACGGAGTTTAAAAAATTTATCTTAAAACCTCATGAATCCGAATTTATTTTCTTTTATTATTTAACAAATTTTAATTATGATCTTGAGTTTTATTTAATATTGGAATATGATCAAATGTAATATTCATTTGTCTGAACTCAATAAATTTTAAGTCAACAATCAAAATAAATTGAAATGTAATATAAAATTTTGGTAACAAATTCAAATTAAGCATATTCTTTATTCCATACACGTAAGCACTTGGTCTCCTGCTTAGTTCCAATTATTCATTAAATGTGTCATAATCACTAGGTTATGAGGTATTAGTTCAATTTATTAACTAATAATTAATTAATTTTAGAATATTTCTGTTATTTACTTCTTGATATGCTAAGCCCAATTTGTGATATTTAATTTTATTTTTTTTTATCTTAATTGTTACTTGGAGACAACATGCAATAATATTTTCATCAATATGAATTTTCGAAAAAATGTTAATTCAAACAATCATATTTATAAATTTCATTGTTTTCTTATTGAGAAAGTAAGAAAATAAAAGAATTTAGCGTGTTGTTGAGACAGATATAGAGTTTTTTTTTTTTCATGGAGAGGACATCAAGTTATCATTAATAATTAATTTAATATACTAAATACTCGCATTTTTTATGGGATTTAAAGCCAACAAGACCTCATAGGAATAGATATATTTATATATTTTTTAGTTATTTTGATTTGTGAGTTATTTTAAATAATCTCATTTGATGAAATTGAAATTTTAATGTAACTCGTATTACTTTTTTTCTATTGAATTATTTCCATAAAAAGGACATAATTTTCTATATTGTTTAAAATCAATCAAGATTCTTTATTTTGATTAGTATTGCAAATTTTGTTGCATATTACAAATGCATGTCAAATATTTATAATTTACTGTATATGTATATTTAAAGAAATATTTTATACACGTAACATGTATTTGTAATATGTAATATTATTTTAAAATCGAGAATTTGAACTTAAAAATAGGATGAATGCAAATTAGCCGACAAATGCTTATTAAATTTCTTATTTTTTACCAACATTTCTTTACCATTTTTTTGCTAGCAAATGTTTTGTTTTTGTGAGAGAAATAAAGCTAAAGTTTGGTGTTAAAAAGGTGTAATTCAGAAGTCTAATGATGGCAAACTTTAAGTAGACAAAGATCTCAATTCTATACAAGATTTATTTCAAGACTTTGTTGTGATATACACACGTGCTTCTACACATAATAACTTTTTTTCTTAAATTTTAAAATAATTTAAATAAAATAAAATATTTTTATAGGATGTTGAGACCCTTTGTTCTTTCATAAATAGTAATATATAAAATCTTCGGAATTTTCTATTGGTACAACTATTTTGTTCCTGAATTCTATTTTTATTAAAAATAAGATGACATTATAATAAGTTGTTTTTCTATTTTTTCAATGCACATATATAAATTTACCAGATAATATAATTTCTATTGATAATCTTTATATATAAATATATTATTTTAATAAAATAATTAAAAAAATTGTATCGATATATCCCAAATGCATCGTGAACTTTAATAACGAATTTTATTATATAGACGAGATGTTGTCAAATTTCTTTTTTAAATTATCCCAAATAATATCTGAATTATAAATTTTAAAAACTAACGAATAATTCTCAAATCTCAAAATTTTAAACTTTTAAATCCTGCCCAGATTCAAGATAGGTGACGAATTTGAATTGACTCGCTCCGAAACGCTTTCATATTATTAATATTTAGAAGAATAAAAATACATTTTCCAAAAATAATACTTTCCAAAAAAATATTCCAATGAAATAAACCAAACATAGTTTTGTAATATATTATATATTTTATAATTCCTAGTTAAACATTACTGATTGCTGAATTGAGTCATGCACATAATGCAACATTATAAAATCAACTCAAACATTATTCTAAAATTGTTCTCAAACTTCATTTCAATTCGAAAATATTATAATTGACTTATATAATTTCTACTTCAAATATGTATTATGAATAAATATAATAAAATTGAAGCAACCTATGCATGCAAATTATATAAAATATTTCAAAATAGTAGGACAAATAATTTGATTGTGTTCATCTTCTATAAATCAAAATTATTACCAATTTTAGTAATTAGGAAAAAAATATATATAACTCAATCCAATTAATGTTTTATCACGTTACCAAGTCAAGAATGTCAAAATCCAATAATTATATAAAAAAAATAACTATACAAGACTAAAATGGCCAAAAATTTATTTTTAACAGGTAGGTGGGTTCATACGGGTTGTACAAATTGGGTTTTTGATCCGAAGCGAGATGAGACCGGTCCTTAATCAAGGTGGGATGGAGCGGTGCAGGTTTCGAGTTTGGCCAAACCTGTCCCATTGTCTAAAGCAATTCATGATATACTTTTGATATTTAAATTTGATATATACTTTGATGTTAATAAATATAAGATTTCATTAAATAAATTAGCTAAAACTTATTATTAAATTTACCTTAAACTTCTCTGATTCGAATAATGTACACATATATTCCCAATTCGCCTGATTCTTATAGAAATCATGAGACATATGCTTCAATTGCTCCTCCCAATGTAGGTCTGTGAGACTTTTATAGTGTTTGTGCATCTTCTAGCGGTTGTCCCTGTATCGAACACTCATCAGCCTATCGTTCTCTTTCTTAACTGACTCTGGTCATGTGCTAAAGTTTACAGTAAACATAACCTACAAAAAAAAATATATGTTAACATTTAATATATCAAGGAGAAAGTAAACCAACAAATAAGATAGTTAATTATACTAACCTACAACTGATCAAATATGAGCCTCTTCTGCTCCTCTATAATATGCCTCCAATCATTACTACACCGAACTCAGTCATAAAGGAGGATCCATGTTGCCCTGTAGGACGACCATCAGAGTTGAGAAATGTGACTGGTATCCTCCCTATCTCTTCTATATAATGTCTGAGTTTGTCATCATGTGCGGCTCTCGTATCTCGATGTTGTCTTTGCGTAGAAGCTACAATAGTAAAAAAATATGTTAGATTACTATTCAATATAATTATTAAATAATGATAATATAAAACAATTTAAAAAATAAAACAAACCATCGGATATACCCTCCTCTATCGGAATGTCAGTAGTAGCTGTTGCTTGTATTTTATGTTGTACAAATACGAATAAAGGCACATGATACAATATAATTCACACATATTTGTGACACAAAACTTGTGAAAAATATAGTATAACACTTTACCTAAATACAAGTAATTTTTCTTTATTCAAAATAAGAATACAAAATATTGCGCTAATTTGTGCAAAAAAAATAATCATATCAGCAGTGTTGTGATAACAAAGAAAATGAATTACTGTATAGAAATATATCTTTAATGTTTTTGATATAAATTCAAATGAACATAAAAATTCATTACACTATTTGTTAATCAAATTTATGATAGTTTAAAATGTTACTTCTTGAATCACATTAGTTCATTTTTATTTCTATTAAACAGGTCTAATATAAATGTCAAAATATTCATTTTTTAATTAATTTTATGAATACGTCTTGAGGTATCGAATATATATTCAAGAGTATTATATCATATCCAAATTTTAAAAACTTTTTCAATTTTTTTTTAAAACTATCCATTCATAATAGCTTGTGTACATCATTGTGTTTCTTGATCAACAAATCACAAGACTCACAATAACATTATAATAGAAAAGACTTTTGATGACACATTGAGGAAGAACAGAGGCGGAGGCCCCCTCAAATTTTCATACATTTAAATTATGTATATATATATTTATTAAAATTAAAAAATTACCCCCTCTGAAATGCTTAATTTACAGAAATTTCTATTTTATACTAAAGTTTTTTTTATTTCTCATCCATTACTCTCCTTTTTTTCATTCTGCCAATTTATTTTTTTTCTATTTTATTCCCCTTCTCAAATTCTCCTCTTTTTTCCTTCTTCTTTCAATATTTCACATCTACAAATACTAAGGTAACTTCTTTTCTTCTTTTTCTATTAATTTTATGTTAATTATTTTTTTGTTAAATATTATTTGAGTGTTTGGTTGATGTTATTTGGATTGATAAGAGATTCCAACATAATTTTTCTTTTCATTATTTGTGCAATTTAGTTTTGTATTTCTTTGAAAAAAATTTGGATAACATTATTTTGTGAAATAATTTAATAGTCTTTTCTCTTTATTCTTTGTCATAATTTAAAATTGATAATTTTTCATATAGGTTCACATTATATTTGTATTTTTTCATAAACTTAATTATGCTTTTATCAACTTTTTATAATTTATAATTTTTTAGATTGATTTTTTTATTGTGATATGACTGAATTAGTATTTTCTTATCCTTTCATTTTGCAAAATTAATATAAAATATTATATTTATATTTTTTATTTTTTTTTAATAATTAGTTATTATGAAAATCAACCTATAAAAACGTGTCTGAAAATATATGTTTTCAACCCTATTTTCCCAACTTGGCCCTGTCTCTTTCACTTTCCAGGGTTCTGGATGAGCATCGACTGCGTCGGCAGTCGGCATATGACTTTGACCCCCCCTCTCTCTACATAATGACTATTATAACCCTTCAGTGCCCCCATTTGTGATTTGACTTTGTCAAAGATTAAACACATTTACATAAAGTCTACAAAAGCATATATTCAAAAAGTGATGAGGGCATTTTGGTCCTCCAAGATTGTCAAAATCATCCTTCATTTCCTCCAATTGAACATTTTGAGTCATTGTCCACCAGAGTTTCCCAATTGTCATTTTATGTTGGGAGGGGATTTGGTCATGCTTTTGGAAGTACAAATTTTCTTGAAATTCATTTGTGAATTTAGATTTCCTAAAAGTTATATGCATTGATTAAATTCAATTTCAAGGATCACGAGTAAATTAACAAAAATTGAAAATTCAATTCCAACTCCGAAGAGTTACTCTAGAAAATGTCCAATAATCTCTTACTTAATCTTTAAAATATAAATCTCAGCTCGTTCCCAATTTGCCCCTATCAAATAAAGGATTTTAATTTTCGAAGGTCGTGGGATGGGACAATGCAAGAAAAATCATAGTTCAAACACCCCAAAAATAATACTATGACGTGCTCACTAAGATAAGACTTAGGGCAAGACTAATAATGCTAAAATTGATATACATTAATTAAATTCAACTTCAAGCATCATGATTAAAATAACAAAAGTTGAAATTCTTTTACCTTTGTAATTGGCAAGTCCCAAGGCGTATGCTCGAAACCCTATTTTTAGGGTACTTTAGCAATGAAATAATAATTGAATATATTTAAAATAATATTGTGCATATCCAAAGATTTTTGCTTCTTTTATTACATCGCAGAATCTATTGGATCTGTAAACTAACTAATTATATTAATAACAATAATTTTAATGATACTAAAATGTCAAAATTTTAACATTTATTTATTATTTAATATTGTTATATTAATACTTTGTCAAACTCCATTTGGTCGGTACAACTGAAAAAAAGCTTTTTAACACATTCAAAGACCAAATGGTCTTAATTTCACTTGTTATCATGAGATCCAATAAAATGGCCACAAAGTCAACACATACACACACACAAAAAAAACTAAGGCCACTTATATCCACACACACACACACACACACACACTATATATATATATATATATATATATATATATATAGTAAACACTTAACCTAAGTTTTGTACACCACCTTCCTAAACTCATCAAACTACCTTAAATTCTCACAAATTATTCGACATTAATTCTACCATGACAATTCCCTTTCACCTCATTTTCATCATCATTATCACCACCCTCCTCGTCTTCACCACCCCAACGGCCGCTCTCTCCACCAGCGAGGAGACGACCACCAGCCCTCCAACCAGACATGCTTCTAGGCAGGTTTTTCATTCTTCAAGAAGTGATCATCATAAAGATGCACAAATGGCTAAGGAATTCGAATCAGATAAACGCAGAGTTCCCTCGGGATCCAATCCTCTCCACAATAAACGATGATAGCACGTCGTTTAATGTTATTAGAGTCGAACGCAGTGTGGTTGCAATTTTCTTGCAACCTTTCGAGCTAAAAGTACATTTCATACATAGTACAAGGGTTATGCGTACGTGTAAACAAGTTTCGCATTCGTATCGTATACGTGGTGTTTGGATTGTTCCTTCAGGTGGTTTAATTCATCCTGTGTATAGTAGAGGAATTCGTATTTAGGTATAGACAGGCTACATAATTAAGTTTTTATAAGGCAGGTTTGAGAATTTGACATGTTTGTCAGAGTCTATTGCAGTATACATTAGTCCATTCTACACTAGTTCTTCTTGGAGTGTGTGTGTATGTGTGTACGTACATACATATTTATACATACATACATATATATACACGTGTATACACACACACACATATATATATAGAGAGAGAGAGAGCATGCAGCAATGGAAAATATTGCAGCAGGTATGTTTGGATTTAAGATTTTAGTGTAAAAAGCAATAAAGAAAATGTTTACTTAAATCTCTCTAATTTTAGAAGAAAATGGCATATTTTGAGTCGATATTGCATAATATTTGTTAATTTATAAATTCGTTTCACTTATTTTCCATGATATTCAATTAAATTTAGAAAGTTTTAAAAGTGAATAATTTATATGGATAGATATAAAAAGGAGAGGAAATTTTCCTTCCTTTTATTGAATTTTAGATCCAAACAGATCATAAATGTACTAATTAACATAATTTAAGTCACACTATGGGGACCCAAATTTGAATGTGAAGTGTAAATAGGCATTATTTCATACAACCACCAAGCACTTTCATAATTGATGCATATTGTTGGATGCAGGCCTTCAACAAATTAATTAATTAATACCTATCTATCTATCTATCTATCTATCTATATATATATAGATAGATATTATGTAGACTGTAATTACAACACTTCACCTTTCTCATATTGAATGCTTTTAGGTTTTGAAAACCACAACTAATTTTTTCTTTTAAAAAATATTTTTTTTTAAAAAAAATGATAATGTAATATCACTTATTTACAACCACTCTTTCAAGGACGAAATCATAAAACTACCCAAATTTTTTACTTCTTCAACATAACTCATATTTAAAACTCTATACAAAAATGAGACAAAAGTATGCATTAGAGAATATAGAAGTGCCATATATTTTATGTAACAGATAGAACCAGAAAGGGAGGGTGTAATGTGTCACATGCCCAACTCATCCCTAAAAAACTGGATGTCTGTAAACCCTTTCCTAAAGGATGTAGGGAATGGTGAGTTCGTCACATTCTTCCCCACTCAAATCCACATATGCACGCGTTCTTGTGCGGTGTAGACTTCCCGATCCCGATTGATCGTGCTTGGTACTCACACTTCTACCCCACCCAAATCCATGCAAGCCCTCGTATGGTGTGGGCCTCTCTAAGCCTTCCATACCTTGGCACTCACATACAAATTCCTTTCTGTATAGATAGAATCCTACTGATATCACTTTGCTATAAGCCAAATCCATTTTAAAAAATCAAATACTAAGGAGAGAAACTTTCACTATATAAATTGGTCCAAAAATCATTTCCTAAGATGTAAAGTCGGTCACGATGTGCATCAAAGCCCCGTGTCAAATTCTTCTTTTACCCCTTTAAAGAAAGTTTTGTTATGCTCCTATCTATATGAAGCCAATTAGACAATAATTAAAATACATATACATACATATATATATACATACATATATATATATATATACATATATATATATATATATGTATATAGGAGTATTCTTGATGTGATTAAAGAAGATTTTAGAGAGAAAAGAAAGATATAAAGTGCATAATTAGACTGATTGATTACTTATCCAATTGCCTTTTGTTCCTTGTGGGCAAATAAGTATTGAAATTCTTGACACAAAATTATTACTTAATTGAATAAACCACGTTGCAGTCCAGTCAATAAGGGGAATATATGGTTATTGTCAGCCACTTCTATTAAGTTAAGAAGGAAAATTATGGATACCACTATTTCCCTTTTGTAAAGGTGCAACATATTTTTTATTTACAATTTATTAATAATTTTAATTTTTTTTCATTATTAAACAATTTTTTGCATACCACGGATCAATCCACAGATATATGGATTTACTATTTAAATTCAATAAAATTGTTTAAATGCATAGTATTTCATAAAATCATTTTTTTTTTAAATGGGCAAACATATATACGTATGCACATACAGAGAGAGAGAGAGACAGAGAGAGAGAGAGAGAGAGAGAGAGTAATGGGATGTACTCATCTTGAACTGGCACAAAACTTTAAATGAAAATTGAAGAAAATAAAAGTTTTGACAGTCTTTTAACTTCTTCTCTCAAAATCAATTACACTTTATTCAATATTAACTCACATCTCTCATTCTTTATATTTTCTATACAACATACTTCCAATCTGCAGCCACAAAGATAAGCACAAAGCTCTATATTACAATTACAAAAACATGTAGAAGATATTCAAGTGGAAGTCTTGGCACCCAGTGTTCTGGACAGCTCCTTTATCAGAGGCTTCTCTTTCAAAGATTCTTCCCTTTCCAAATGCCATTTCTTCGATATGGATTCAGCCTAAAATCAGCCCACAAAAGGAAAAAGAAGAATAAGCAGCAAAAATTTAAGCCATTAGCATTTCCTCCTTCCTAGAGTATCCAGATACACGTACCCAAGTTCTTAAGGGGACTAATTGCTCTTTAAACATTTCCAACTTTGGTTGAACCAGGTCCTTTCCTTTAGTCCGAATATCATCAGTCTGCCAAGAAGGAAATGAAAACTTCAGCTTACGTTATCACAAAACAGTAAAAAGAAACCAAGAAAAGAATGGATCGCTAGTAAATATCAAACTAGTCACCAAGTAAAGATGATACGAAAGACAACAAGGGTTATTGACATAAATATGTTTTCTTAACATCTGTGCCACCAAGGTATCACTAACCTCAGCACTTCCTAAGCCATCACAATACTAAACCACATCATCACATCACACTTGCTGGAGTTATTACAGTTCCATCAACTTTACCATCTCTATTTTCAAGATTCTGTTAAAGCGATATGGATTACGACTTAATTATACCTCTGTTTAGTAAAAGAAAGTGGGTAATGTAAGCAACAGAGGAATTGAAGCTCCATAACCTTGTGGTGCGAAGTCTGGTTATGCAATTACTTCCATTATCTTAGGTTGAATGTCCTAATATCCAACTTAAGACAAGCAGTAGCTTCCATAGAACTCTCTCGAATGACTGCTTATTCACATTGCCATTGAACAAATGATTGTTCTACAGATACAGAAACAACCTTTGCTCATGGGGTTTTGTGCATTTGAAAATTGGAGGTAAATAAACCTACAATGGATTCAAATTATGTCTACATCTGGCAAATATAAGTAAAATATTATCACACGTTTCATTTATCCAGATCTTTGTGTCCTCTACTCAATTTATGCCAACCTTGTTCCACTTGAAAAGGGACATCCCTATATTACATTTATCAGGATCAACATCTATCACTGGTGACACAGCAATCAACAAATCCTAATCCCGTACTTATCTAGGCTCTATTGAATGAATCCTCTTCTTTGCTTCTCTCTATTAAGGGGCCATTTCCATAGTTAATCCTTTCAAATTAACTTATTCTGCACTTTGAGGTCACATGTTCTAGTTGTTCCTTCAGATGTCATTACATTAGTATTCAGTGAAACAAAATAATTTCAACTACCATCAAACGTTATTGCGCTTTGGAGCCTTCACAAATCAGATGAAGAGTGAAAATTTTAACAACTAATATGTGCAACTCTGATACCAATCTTAAATTTTTATTGTGCCATCATCTTGGTTTTAAATCCTGTTTGGAAGGCTCCAGATTTTGCTGATGAATTTTTCTTATTGCTATGTCCTCTCTAGCACTCATCCTCTGTCAAGATGTTAGGTAAGCTCGCCGCAGCCGGAGGTCATTCATGTGGGCCTAAGCTCCATTGTGAGATTTAGTTCGACAACTATTTAGTTGCTTGGAAAGATTCAAACTCAAGAGGAAGAATCATATAGACATGGTAAATTTGAAATGAATTTGAGAATGAGGTCATGTGCTATGTCATGATTATTTAGGGAAAGTGAAAACGCATTTGGATTGAGAAATTTCAAGATACTTTTTTTTGTTAAATCAAATGAAAATTCCCATGAAGACAAAGAAAACAACTTGAAACACATTCTGGATTCAAAAATGGACATATTTTTGAAAATGTTTCAATGAAGATTTTGAAAATGTAAATTGGGAATAAAGAAACAAATTCTGACTACGTCCCCGGCGGACCTGACATCATTTTCTGAAAATGCATTTTCAGAAATGCAAACAAACTTAGCTTATTTTCTCAGTTAGTTGTATATGGAATAATATGAGTTACAGTGTGGTGAAGATGATTAATATATGTGCGCCAAAATTTCACAATCTACACAATGATAGTTCACCAATTAATATCAAAACTTTTGAAATGGCCCAGACAAGTAAGAGAGAAACTGTGTAATTCAATAAATTTTTATCGTAAGTTCACCACACATTTAACCAAAACCTAAATAAATGATCACATCTCACTTTCAGCTACTTCAGAGGAGGTATGGAAAAAGACTATTTACTAGGAGAGCATAAGCACAAACTTTATCCTGGGACATCCAGAAAACAATGCTCATCACAAATGAGGCAGAAACTATGCATGCACAACTCTGTAGAATTAATTTGTTCAGAAAACATGACCCTCTCTCAGGGGCCCTTGAAGGTCTCTGAGAGATCTATACTTACATTGTGCACCTCAAGTTTGGATGCTGCCAGCCCAAAGATCAAGGTGGCACCACCAAAGACGAGAGCAGTAGCAACAGCGAATGCCGATCCAACTGCCAAGAAAGGGAAAACAGCAGATATAAGCATGCTCAGATAAAAGATGTCAGTAGATCAAAACTGTTCAGAAACTTCTCATCACTTAGAGATGGCATTATAGCCTAGGACCAATAGAACAAGCAAAACAGCATAAGCTAATGTGTATCCAGAAGCTACAATCAATCATACAGAATAAAGAACCACAACTTACTTTGAGATAGCCCTGCAGCTGCAGCCTTCAACTTCTCAGGGTTGATTGGGGTGCATTTGTCATGCCGCAAATCGTTTGCAGTTGAGGCTAAAACCGAGTTCTCCGAATTGGGCAGCTGCCACCTAAGTGTCATCATATATTAGTCCATGAATGTTGCCACAAACACTTAAAGAAAAATAAGAATTCACATAAATCATCATATGGTAATGTTGCCACACTAACTGCATATAATCATAAAGCATAAGTTAATAATCACAAACCATTTGAAAAATATCAAAATTTAAAGAATCACAAATCTTTGAGAACATCAAGGCGTAAACAATTGCCTATGATTCAACCAATTGTGATCTAGCCACATCAAATAACTCACATACTCATTTATACCTAAAAAAACAGAGCATAATACTCTAAATCTTCTCTTCCATGCTTTCATTAAAGCAGCAATTAACCACCTTAACCAATTTCCATTCATTTTGCTCAAACATTAAGAACAGATCAAACCCATAATGAGTAAGAAGGTACAAACTTCATAAACAAAGCACCTCAATTCTTATATTTTTTCCTTCATTAAACATTTTATTGGACAATAAAAACCATAAAATTGGCCAAAAAAATATATAAAAAAGAAACTACCAATCAAAAAAAGAAAGAGAGAAAAAAAAAAAAGAGCAAACCTTTTGGGTCCAAACGTGACCTGTGGTAGAGAAACATAAGCCCTGAGAGGATTAAGAGCATCAGCCGACACACCCGAACCCCCTTCCCTTTTCGAGTCGGGTTTCAAAACCCATTTCGAAGCTTTGGAAAAAGAAGAGCCCGAATTCTCCGATGGAGAATGAAAAATCTTGGAAGGCAGAGAGTGCCTCAAAACCTCCGGAAGAACATCAGCAGATGATATTTCATTATTTCCTGCAATTGGTTTAACAATGTCTGTAGTATTCTTTTGGTTACGGAGGATTCGGGTTACGGCTTGTTTGGATTCTCGCAAGAAATAGGAACCCTCTGTGCTTGCCAATCTGCCTGCAAGGAAACTCATCTCTGTGTAGCATTCGCCGGTAGGTATTTCCCTCTTTCCTTTTCGTTGTTTTTCTTCAGGCCTTCGTTTGGGAGGACAGAAATCAAATTTGATGGGAGATGTCGGATGTCTATATATGGTGATATTTATCTTGGAATTGAAGTATTATATTATGTGTACATAGAATAATAATAGTAACGAGATTCAAAACTTATTCATTAACTATTAAATTTCTTAAAATGAGTACTATTCAAAGTAATTTAGAAAAAAAATAATAAATTTCGTTTACATAAAAAAATTCATTATTGACGTTTGTGATTAATTTATGAATATATCAATATAAAATTTATAATTATTTTATAAAAATATTCAGTTGTGTGAAAATTATTAAAAAAAATTATGTCATCTAATAAGCTTATATATATATATATACTTAAAAAAATAATTTATTACAATGTAATTTTATTAAAATAAGAATACAATTCAAAAATAAATCGCTATATTAATAAAAAAAATCATAAGATTTTCTCATAATATTATTTATGAAAAATGAAATTCCAATATCCTACGAAAATATTAGCTTTTATTCGAGATATTTTCAAAAATTTGGAGAATTTTGTTATTATAAATACAATGTATAGGATCAAGCAATGAATTTCAATAAAATAAGGGTATTATTTATTTATTTATGACTATAATAGGTTAAATATTACATTTTGAACAAATTTCAACAAAACGTGTGTGTTATTCAATTTTTATTCATGGTTAGAATAGCTTAAATATTACATTTTGATTGTGTTTCAATCCACACATTAAAATTTGGTTTGTGTCCTCTAACTTGAGGGTTAATTGGAATTACTACAATAGTGAATGCTTTATCGAACATCCCCTTTATTTAGAACCTAATTGATGTAAAATAAGTACGAAGCCCCGGACACATCTTAATTGTTGGAACTATCAACTTGAATTTGCTTTCATGGTAGGTAGGGTGAGAGTTCGAATTCTAATAGGAACCTGCGAATGAATGCTTGTGCGCAAAAATGTACAGTCTTATTGGAATCCGGGAGTCAGTTGAGTCATATATCGCGATTTATAGGGGCAAGTATCTTGGATATTCAAAATTAGTCCGATAAAAATAAAATATCTGAATTATAAAAAAATAAAATAAAATAAGCACGAAAATTGGGATGTACTACAAGAGATGTTAATTCGAACAAGCTAACAAATAGTACTAATATGGCAGTTTGAGTTTGAGACGAACATTCTATAGTAAATTTAAATGCGTTGCTTTTCGATCACTAGTAGCCCTTGAATCATAAGGAGGAATGGTATTTTACCATCAAACCTTTCTTCATCTAATTTTTTTAAATGAAATGAAAATAACACATCATCAGATCCATTTAAAAATTACACTATTTATTGAGGTTTATATTAAGTCGATTTGTTAAAAAGGCCCTTGGAGAACAAGAAATAATTTGACCAAATGAACTATATGTCCTTTATAAAAAAATTCTTAATAACGTAGATAATACTTTAATAATTTTTTAATTAGAATATCCAACACTAATTTCAAATATTTCATTCATGATTATCCATTCAACAAGACTATGGACTCTTTCATGTTGTTTAAAAACTTTAGTTTAAGGGTCAGAGTTTTGGTCCCAATTGAATGAAAAATGGAATATAACCCTTGGTGAACAAGAAATCTCTCCTTTGTTTTGTACATATTTTCAAGCGAATACATGTATTATTTTCTAAAGTGTAACACTTTTTCAGCATAATTGAAAATAAATAATGATAACATTTGCATTATTTACCTACACCATCTATTTTTAGAGAGTATTGGGACTTCAAGTTTCAAAATAAATTATAATTATTGTATATGATAGACCATATATGGATTTTATTGAGGCTTAAATAAATTTAAAATATAATTTTTATATATATGTATATCATAATATTTACGATGGTGTTGGCCGATATTCAATAATTAACTTAATTTTTAAATTATTTAATAAAATATTTTAATTTTTTTTAACCTTAACCTGATACTGTTCACGGCTTGATTGAGGAATTCCATCTCTAGTGGATTGATAAATCTTCACTACCATGGAAGAAGGGAGAATCACCTACAAAAGCCATGGAGGTAGAAAATTAAGCATTCATTATGAGGGAATTAAGCATTCATGATGAGCCAAATAAAGCTAGTGTTAACTAATTGCAGAATAAGCTTTGCTCTGCTATGTTCTGAGGTTCAGTAGTTCCGTCTCGGATTCTTACTATTGCCAACTGTCCATCTGTGCCTTGTATATAGGCTTTAATGATTGCTTTTCTAGAACTAGATGCCAATACAGCTGGGCCACACATAATATTCACAAATTATTTTATTTCTTCATTGTTACACGAAAATAAACAACACTCCATTTGCGTTGCAGTTTGGCCGATAGGAATTGCTAGCATTTTAACATATTTTTTGGTTATTTGCTAGTGAAATCTGTCCAATTTGGGTGTGTACACACGAGCTGGTTAATTTATCTGTCTTTTCTTGTTTAGCTACTGGAGACTCTACTGTCAAAGCACCGGATTCTGCTGGTACTCGGGATGGCACGTCCCCAGCTCTTACAGGCATTACTGTTGACAAATCTGTTGAGTTCTCATATGAAGAACTTGCAAATGCGACTAGTGACTTCAGCATTGCAAATAAGATTGGTGAAGGTGGATTTGGTTGTGTCTACTATGCCGAGCTCCGAGGTGAGGTAAGTAGTTTCTCAAGTTGTCAATTTGCCCAGCAAAAGAAAAGTATGATTGCAAGGTTAGGTTTGAAGGTCTCACTTTTTCTGCAAAAAATGCAACTCTTTTGTTCCTTAATATTTACCCTTGTTCCATGTATAGTCATCAGCGGATTGTTTGACATCAATTTTCTGTCATATGATATTTAGTTTATGTCTTGCGAATTTTCTGTGCAGAAAGCAGCAATTAAGAAAATGGATATGCAAGCTAGTAAAGAATTTCTTGCTGAGCTGAAGGTTTTGACCCATGTTCATCACCTCAACCTGGTATTGCATTATATTCTTCCTCCGCTGTTACTTTTATTCTTTTAAGTGAATTGCCCGACTAGGACTGATTTATCAACACGATCCGCATCTGATAATAAACTGGTTATGGTGGATGCCCTTAAAACATGGGAAAAAGTTTCAATAAGAGGGGAAGGTTCTCAGCAGTCAATATTTGAGCCTTAATAGGATCATATTCAGATTTTAACGCGAATAAAGTTCTGATAATGGCCATTTCTTGATGTCGTTTATGCATTTCTTGCACATTCTTAGGGATTGGCATCACAACTTTCTACTCCTCATAGACCTTTTTGAAAGCAGTTATTAGTTATATAGCACTCTTTTCTTCTTGCTGTAACTAGGAATACTCAACAGTCAAGTCATAAATGTGAGAAAGAATATTAGTCCCATAGTACACTGCCCTGCAATATTTCCGAACCTGTGCACAAGCATCTGCAATATAGGGCTCCATGGAATTCCACATGAACAACACAATTTGTGCTTCCTCTTGTATCTACTCATCTCGTTTGGATCCAGTAGGGGGGTTCTTCAGTAATATGCTTCAGTTTTCCCTGTCCAGTTAAAATCTTTCTGACAGCTTTGGACCACTGAATGTAGTTAGTCCCATTAAATTTCGAGTAGTAATTTGAGACCGTTAGACTCAAGGAGCAATAGGTTTGGTCTCCATTCTTAATCAGTTTACTGAAACCAACTTTAGAAAGCACTAAACAGATATACAACGCTCAGAATGCTGTGCTAACTATATGATTGAAGGGCTGCAAACAGAGCAACAAAAACCAACTCTCAAATACGCTTTAACAAGTAAATCTCAAGTAATCAGAACAAAACCCGAAGACTGGTTGGTAGCAAAAAAATCACGCTAGCAGGCTTCCGAATTATTAATCTGAAAATTGTGAAGTGAATTCCAGGAAAACATTCAAAAACAGAAAAACTACCCAAAAGATCTCCAATCACTTCATCAGCACCACCAATAAAGAGAAAAATCAGGCGAATCGAACCATATCTTTTTTTTTTTTTCAGTTGTCGATATTATTTATGCAAGATCGCATCATCCCTAACAGCGGCGAGTGCGGAAAATCAGGATTCCGGCTACACAATCTTATCATTCCTTGTATTTTTTATTGTGTTCTAGTCTGAGAAAATCAAGATATGATGTTTTATATGCCTCTGGATATGATGTCAAATAAGTAGGGTTTTCAAGAGGGAGAAAAGAGAAGGATCATAAAACGGTTTCTATGTACTGCAGCCCCTCATTCTGATATATATATATATATATAGACACATACATACACATATTACTCCGCCGTCCCAAATTTATCAATCCTATTTCCTTTTTGGATGTTCCAAAATAAAGCTCCATTTTCTAAAATGATTTTTTTTTTCAAACATGCACAAAATTCTCACTTTTTCAACTCCATCTAAAAATACTTAAAAATTGGACGGAGAGAGTATTTTGTAAGTACGTAATGACATAAATAACCTTACTATTTTTGTTCTCTTTTTTATGTGGATATTAAAGGATTGAAGATGAACAAATATAAGATAACTATTATAGGGCAAATGCAAGTCTCATTAGGGCCATATACATTATGACTTTTCTAATCTGTTTTCTTGTAAATGCTTTCAGTATAGGGTATTTCCAGAGTTCTATCAATTGCAAATTTTTCTTTAGTTAATCATTAGGTACTTTCATTTTAAGTCCTTTTATTGTTTAGAGCAGTATTAGGAATTTTGGGTGGAGTTTCCATATGATTAGCTTATTTTTTCCTGATAGTCCTAGTCAAATAGGAGAACTTGGAGTCTATATATATAGAGTTCTAACCTTTATTATTCAAGAGAGTTGAATGTAGATTAGTTTATTGAGATTTCAGACAGCTTTGAGCTTCTTTTGGATTGTGTGATGCAATTCCATGCCCTTGGTGATTTGCCTCCGAATTCGAGGTGCGATTACTAGGTTCCTTCTCTCCCTCTCTCTCTCTCTCATTCTTTTTTTTTTCTTCTCAGTACATCGTTCCTTCTCTCTCTGTCTCGCATTCTCTTTTTTCTTCTCTGTAGTTCTCACTTCTCAGTACGTCAACATCAAAGCCTACGCCTTTCCCCATTCCATGAACAACTAAATAGCATTGGTACCATTAACATACTCTTCACCTGATACTGTTCACGGCTCCTGAACATGACTAAATAAGCCATGTCAAGGTTTCTTCCTTCTGATCCTGAAGAGAATCGTAATATGAATCACTAAACAAGAGCTATTTTTCTTTTATGTATTTTGAGGTTATAGAGCAGCTCTACTGGTAATGGATAGTGACTTATGATTGATCTTGTTTAAAAATTATTCATATTATACCACTTAAAAATTGATAAAACCATATGCCCCCCTTTTTTTGCTATTTAATAGTTATTAATTATGGATATAGTAGATATATAAAAAATTCCATGAAACTTTTTGAGCTATTCATATTTTTATAATAGTAGTATAACATAGTAATCATAATCGTATAGTAATAAAATAATAATAGATAATAGATAATTTTAAAAAGAATGGGTGGGTTCAAAATACTAATACCCGAGATTTGCCTTCGAATTTGTTCAAAAACCACCTCAAAAGGGGTCTAGGTTAGAATCGGAATTATTATCATCCCTCTGCAATGTGATTCTTAATAAACCCAACACTCTAAATCTCACAATAATTTAGTGGATTCGAACTGAATAAGTCTAGGGACTCCAAGAATAATCTCTTCTTCCAGGAGTTTGATTTCTAACAAAGTTGAGAGCTTTATATCTATAAAAGAAGTGCTTTCAGTTAAAAGAATTTCACCATCTGTAATCTAAAACGAGTCTACATTGTAGTAATACAAAAAAGTATTTTAATAAAAGTGGTCTTAATCTATGATGGACCAACATGTCGATTCCCCACTAGTGGGAAAAAAGTTTTGAGATTTTTATTTTCCACATAAATTCCAACGACGAAATCACATGTGAGTATTGAATTTCATAAACTTTTGAACATTGCCAAGATGGGAATCCGATGCATCCTGATCAAATTGGAATCGTGGAATGAGACAATAAATAGCTAGAAATCCTAAACTCCAAGAAAAATGCAAACGTCTCCGTTTGGTGGCCACAAAGAACACTACCATAAGGTAGTGGAGGAGGACTACAAGTTCAAGGATGACTATCAGTACTACAATGGCTCTGGAGGCTATGATGAGAAGAAGTATGAACATTCTGAAACTGACTATTCTGGTCATCGTGGTGGTAAGCAGACCAATGCTTCTAAGGAGTCTCACAGTGTTGGAGTAACATTGGGTGTGGGGCTTTTGAAGGGCCTCCTGACCCCATTGGAGACCACCGCCTCTGTTACTCTGAGCAAAGAAAGCTCGCTCCCAGTCTAAGACTGGAAAGTGAAGATCCAGCATTCAAAACTGAGACTTCATAGTATATGTGAATGTCGGAGCACTCAATGACTAAACTAAAAATAATGCTTATATTTACTTCCACCATCTTCTTGAAGATAACTTGCATATATTCATTACTCTATTACACTTTCATATGAATGGTTTACAATGTGACAAACTCAAGGAACATCCATCCAAGTTGCTATGGAGAAATACTCATAACAAGTTGTCTAGATACAAAAAGGTGGGGGTGTGAACACAGAAATGGACAGGATGTAATGAATGTTGAAAGTTAGGTCTCTCAAAACTTTAGGCTCCAATTATCACAACTCTACCCTCTAAACTTGTAAGACTGAAGCAAGAAACGTTTTCTGAGCAACAAAGCATCATCAACATTAATAAACTTTTTCCGAGCAAGAATACATGCAATATCTCAACCACAAAATTCCGAAGATTAATTAGGCATGATAAGAACATATTTTTACATATTTTATATTAATTCCTTTATATATTCCTTGATCATTAAGAGACCCGAAACCCTAAGATTTCAAACATTCACACACATTCATTCTTAAATACATATTTTGGGTCTTGGGCATTAGAAAAAGAGAAGACTAAGAGGTTTGAAAAAGAAAACTTCACCATAATAAGATTTCTTCTTCCCCTTTTCAACTCCCTTGATCTCCTAACATCTTTTGTTTGTTAATTTTGTTATTTTCAATTATGTTAGGCTATATTTTTCTTTGATTTGAGGATAATTTCAAAGCTTTAGATGTGGATTCATGTAATTAAATATTTGATGTTATGACCCAACTTTTTAATTGAGGTTGTTTATGTTTTTTCATGCTTAATTTCTTAAGGGGCGTTTTCTGCTTTGTTTGGGTATATAACCAATTGCGTCTTGAGAATGACCTATAATTAAATTTGAAATTTTAGATCCATAATTATCTTAAATTTCTAATTGTGAGTACTAAATTGCAATTAATGATTATGGGATATTTTTGTTAATTGCAATAATAAACATAACCTAACTTGAATAGACCCGAATTTATGTGGTTATTACTTAGATCAACCAATCATTTTGTTATAATACATCAATTGAGTTGAATCTAGAGAGCTTGTTCTAGGTTTTTTGATGGTTAGGGAGAGTTTTTTTCTACTTAACGAACAACTAAGGAAAGATTATGATAATAGAGCTTGTAGTTATTTAAGGTTGGTAATTTTAATGAAAATTTAGGAATAATATTGACATTAATTTACAATTTATTGTCTAGTAGTAACGAATGAAACCTCAACCAAACTTTAATCACTCTTATATTTTTTCTTTGAATTTAATTTTTAGTTTGGTTTTATTTTCTACAACTTAGTTAATCAATTAAAAATTCCTTTTTTTATAAGTGCATTTGAGTCTAGTATTATGTAATTGAGTCTTAGATAAAAATTAATGAATTGATAATAAATTGATTAGTATTGATTATCGTGGAATCACCGTTTACTTGTACAGTAATTAAATAGTAAGATTTAAACTTGACCAGCCACAATCCTACCAAGGCCCAGTAAGTAATATTGATACCCATTCTCTTCTTTACTCTCTGGAAAGACTGTAAAAGAGGTGAAGTTTTGCAGGATCAGTCACAATCAAAGATACTGCTCGAATGCGACCTTGTAATTTTAAATTTGGCAATACACTTAAGACTCCATTTAAACTTTGCTCTTTTTTTACAGACTATCTTCTTGCAGCCGCTTCTCTTCCCACTATTTCAGTCATTAAAGAAAGATGCTCTTGATATCTATCTATCTATCTATATTATATATTTATAAAAATGTGAATGGCAGAAAAAGTTTTTTTTTAAAATTTTTAAAATACCTAATATAATCCTTATAAATAAGTATTAAATAATTAAAAAGGAGGATATAATCTAATTTTAAATATTTTTAATAAATATAATTTGAATACAATTTCAAGTGTCCTTTTGTATCCAATTTTTTTTTTTCTTTTCAAAAACTAGAATACTATCTTTTTTCTATCATAACTCTTTGAATATTTTAAATTTTTAATTAAATATAATTTTATATTAAATTAAATTTTGAAAACTTTCCAACAATATCTCATAAGCATATACATAGAAATCGTGTGAGAAAATTATGGTTATTTAAAGTAGAGTATTATGCACAACTATATATTAAATTTATGATATTTTCTCTACAATTGATATATTTCTATTATAAATCTACATAAAAAAGAAAGACAAATTTATAGTATAAATTAAAAATAAAAAAATTTAATTTTAGGAGCTTTGATGCTAAATAAAAAATAATTGGTACACGATTTTTTTTTTTTTTTTTGTTATTCATACTCATTTTTATTTTGGTATCTAAGTTTTCCCATTAATCTTTATCTTAACATTTTTTATAATAATGAATATATCCTTAAACCTTGTACATACTGTTTTAGATTCAATCATCAATATAATTATTTTTTCATAATACATTCTTTCTATTTAATAAAATCAGTAATTATGATAATATAAAATTAAGATCGAATAATAACAAATATATTAGAAATATAATTGCTTATATTCAAATAAAAAATTAAAAATTAAAATAGACCTAGATGAGAGCTATATTTTTTAAATAATGAGATGATACTTCTAAATTAATTTTTAATGTGAAAGTTTAAGACAAAGAGTAGAGAGGACAAGAGAAATATTTACTTTATTTTTATTATTTTCTTGACATATTGCCTTATTAGGATAAAAAGTCCGAAAAAGTTTGAAAAATGAAGAACATGAAAAGAAAGAGCAAATAAATTTGTTCCAGCAAAAAATATCACTTTTAAATTTCAAATAAAGAGTTAATAGGATATTTACAAATCTTATTTTATGCCGCACCTTATAAATTTCAGTTTAAAAAAATATTATGATCAATTCTTTATTTATATTATTATACTAATAGGATTTATTTTAATCAATTGATTGTAATAGCAAAAGTTAAATATATATTTAAAATCAAATCACGGTTAAAAAATGTATACCTATCATTATAAAAAATTCTAGATAAAAAATTTGATGGAGCCGGTCCAATGTATACTAATTTAATATTTATGAAAAAACTCATTACCAATTAGAGTATCACAAAGCCTTATGCATCACATTGAGATAAATGACATAACTTGGGTACTTGAATCATTTTTATTTTGACTTTTAATAAAATCTTAATAATTTGGGGATGTTATATTAGTCCTTGTCTATTTAGCATCAAAGATCTTGTAATTAAGCTTATCATTTTTGTTCATTTCCACTATAAATTTATCTCATTTTTCAACCTTAAATTATAATAGGTATAGGATAAATGGTGAAAATATTATAAAAATACAACTGTGCAAAATGACCAACTTTATTAACCTTATTTCTCTTATACAATGTCCTCTATATACCTATGGAATGCGATCAGAAAGATCTCGAAGTCTAATTATAATGAAATTGATTTTATTTAAAAATTCAAAATATTCAAACAATTATGGCAGAAACAATTTAAACTGCTAGCTTTTGAGAAAGAGTTTATAGTAAAAATTAAATTGGTATTATATTCAAACTATACTACTTAAAAACTGATAGAACCCAATCATGCCATTCTTTTAGGCTATTTAATAATTATTAATTAGAGATATAATAGGCATATATAAAATTCTATAACTTTTTAAAAGTATTCATACTTATATAAAAGTAGTGGTAGAGATTGAAAAAGAGAGAATAGATAATTTTAAATGGGGTAGAACGAGTTCGAAATACTAAAACCCAATATTTGTCTTCAGGGATTGTTTATTTTCAAAACCCGCCTCAAGAGGGGTTCATATTAAAATTGAACCCATTATCATCCCATTGCAATGTGATTCTTAAGGAGCTCAATACTCCAAGTCTCAGAATAATTTAGCGGATTCCAAGTGAACCCATCACATAAATTATTATGATTGCCATATTTGAGTTTCGGTAACTGCCTTGAATAATCTGATCTCGAGGAGTTTGAATTCTAATAAAGTTGAAACCTTTATATATATTAAAGGAAATGCTTTTAAACAAAAGAATTTTGAGGGACGTCAAAGTCATCAGTAATACAAAAAACACATGTCTACTCAATACTACTAAAAATATGCAATCGACCAACATGTTAGATTCCCCATAAGTGGTAAAAAAGTTGAGAATTTTTTCTTCACGTTGAAATCTCATGTGGGTATCGAATTTCATAAACTTTTAAACATTTCCAAGGGAATCCGATGCATCCTGATCAAATTGGAATCATGGGATGAAACTATAAATAGCTAGCAATCCTCAACTCCAAGCACACCAAACCAACTCGAAAAAAAACCTCAAGAAAAATGCAATCGTATCCGTGTGGTGGCCAGAAAGAACACTACTATAAGGTAGTGGAGGAGGACAAGAAGTTCAAGGATGACTATTCTGGTCATGGTGGTAAGCACACCGATGCTTCTAAAGAGTCTCACAGTGTTGGAGTAACATTGGGTGTGGGGCTTTTGAAGGGCCTCCTGACCCCATTGGAGACCACCGCCTCTGTTACTCTAAGCGTAGAAAGCTCCCATGGTAAGACTGGAAAGTGAAGATCCAGCATTCAAAACTGAGACTTTATAGTATATAAATAGTACAAGAGGTTTATATACAACCTCCCCAAATAAACATTGTTGTTGCACCTACTATCTCATGGTCAATGTGAATGCTGCAGCACTCAATCACTAAATGAAAAATAATACTCATATTTCCCTCGAACCATCTTGTTCAAGTAAGTTGATATATTCTTTACAGTAATACAATTTTCTTAATGAATGGTTGAACAAGTGACAACTCAAGAAATATCCATCCAAGGTGAACTGTCAAACTAAGAAAGATATGCTCATTATATTTGTCAGAAAGGTCCCAAAATCTTTGCAAAATTGCCCATTTTAGATGACTCATTGTTACTAGCTACCACAGCTCCTCATTACATCTCTCTGCACTTTCTTCCGCTCTTTTAACGTTCAATAAGACATTGAGACATGGAATAGTAAAAAATGGGCATGGATCATAATTGGAAAATAAGCTGTAATTTACAATGGCTGGAAACTTGAGCAGAACAATAGTAGGAATTTAGGTCGATAAAAGAGTTGGACTCTTCTTTATCTTTAAGAAAAAATTACCTCGTAGTTGTGCTAACGAAATCATCTCCCAAGGACCACCCTTGAGATAGTTGCATGTCAATTCTCTAGCTCAACGAACCAAAGAATTGATTTTGAACTCTCTTAAATTACTTGAATGCTAGAAGAGGAGTGAGGGAAAAGGATGAAGGAAATCTGCAATTCAAGGGGCTCTATTTATAATTATTGAAAAATTATGGCCGTAGATATAACTGTTAAAAATGTGGTGATTGAACTTGATTGGACAAATACGTCAGTCTTGTCACATTCTCATTAGAAGAAAATAAATTAAAGTTGTTTAAAAAAATTTTTATTTAATTTGAATAAAAGGGTGTTTTTGATGGAAAAAATATCTTAGTTTTTTTGTTGTTTTAAAACCTTTTTTTGGAAATTTTCATGTTATTGGTTAGGCTTAAATTAAAACAAAGCCTAGAAAGAAAATCCAATTAAAATCTTTCTACCCCTTTTTTTTTTACCTAAATCTCAACTTTTAAAAGTTAAATATAAAATCTATACCATAAATATTAATTTCAAACTTATCATTTTGATCTAGATGTATTTTAATTTTATTAACTAACTTGATGTGCCTGAAAATAACACGATTAAGAATCTCCAAATCCAATGGTTGATGTTGTGTTACTCTCCTTGAAACCAATCCAAAATCTACAAAATAATGGTTAGGGATGATGGGGTTTGCCATCGAAAATTCTCTGATACATAAGTGAGTGTATGATCCAAAAGAGTAATTGAATATTAGAGATTTTTCTATAGTGTGACGTAAAGGGGAACATACCTTATGAAAAATAAGGAGTATTTATAGGCATGAATAAGGGAAGAAAATCATACAAATTAGGATTTTAATACCTTATCTGGATGAATATGATTAGGGTAATGATTCCGTAAATCTCGATCCCATATATGGTAGGATTCCCTTACTTTATCTAGAACATATAAGAAGTTGAGTAAAACTTTATTTCTGCTGGACTGAATTAAACTCATCAATTTAGATCAATCCATATATTCCACGAATAATCCGTTTGGGCTATTAAGAAAACTCAGTTCAACCAGCTTGACTGAAACCATTAGAAGTGACACTGGGCCTGAGCCCAGAATAACCAAATAAACAATGCGGTCCATTAGCCCCACCTAATCGGTTCGAGCCATATCAGACTACTTCGTCTTAAGACCTGTAGGGACGAGCTCAGCCCTTTGGTCCCTAGGGCCCAAATCAGCTAAGCTAATGCAAGGCAGGCCAAATCTAGGCCACATCAACGTGTAATTTCAAACTTATCGCTTCCATCTAGATATATATATTATTATATTAACTACCTACCTGTATTTATATTTTTTGATTAATATGGTTGTTTATTGTTAAATTTTTTATTTATATTATGGTAATGGTAGGATTTATTTTAATCAATTAAATGTATCATGAAAAATTAAATAGATAATTAAAATTAAATTATATTTTAAAACTGTATATTAGTCGTTGCAAAAAGTTCTATGGAGAATTTGATGGAGCTCATCTAATATATATATTAATTTGATATTTATGGCAAAACTTAGGATCCAATTAAAGCATCATAAAAACTCATGTATCACATCAAAACTCGGGTCTATTCTAATTTTTAATAAAAAATTAATTATTGTGCTATGTTATCATTAATATTTCTTTTTTTTTAGCATTTTTTTCACTTCTACTGAAAATTTATATTCCTTTTCAACCTAGAATTATTCTAAGAATAGGATAGAAAGTCTCATAAAACCACAACTATGGAAAATGGTAAGCTTTAACCATAACTGTTTTATAAAAGTCCTATGTATGTCCATGACATATTGTTAGAAAACTCTCGAAATCTAGTTATTGAAGAAATCGATTTCATTTGAAAATTTAAAGTATTCAAAATTTTATGATAGATTGAATTTAGACTACTAGCTTTTGAAGAAGAATTTGACATAAAAAAGGAAACGTAGTATTATATTCAAACTATATATCTTAAAAGCTGATAAAATCCAGTTACACCTTACTTTTTGGCTATTTAATAATTAGTAATTAGGGATATAGTACACATCAAATATTTCAGAAAACTTTTTAACTATTCATACCTTTATAAAAGTAGAGATAGAGATAGAGATAATTGATAATAGATATTTCTAGATAGTGTGCAATGAGTCTAAAATACTAAAACTCGAGATTAACCTTTCGGACTCATTTATAATATCAAAAATCCACATCAAAAGGGATCCAAATCAAAATCAGACCCATTGTCATTGTTTTGCAATGTGATTCTTACTAAGCCAAACACTTGAAATCTTATAAAATTATCTAAAATGAATCCCGTAATATAAATTATTGTGATTTGACCCAGATAAATCATCGTGAATCCCAAAATTAATATTCTCTTGCAGAAGTTTGATTTCTAACAAATTTGGGACCTTCATCTCTGCCTTAGCAAAGGAAGTTCTTTTATTTGAACATATCAAAGAATTTCATGGGACTCCAAAGTCAATAATCTAAAAAAATCTTGTTTACTTCATAGTACTAAAAAAAGCATTTTAGTAATGCTGGTCTATTTCATAGTACTTAAAAAAGCATTTTAATAAAGCTGGTCCAACATGTCAAATTCCCCACAAGTTGAAATCAAGTTTGGAGAATTTTTTCTTCACATAAATTCTAATGCAAAATCACATGTGGGTATCGAATTTTATAAACTTTAAAACATTGGAAAGATAAGAATCCGATGCGTCCTGATCAAATTGGAACCATAGCATGAAAACTATAAGTAGCAATCCTAAACTTAAACTCCAAGCACGGCAAACCAGTTCAAAAAAGCCAGGAGAAAAATGCAAACGTATCCGTGTGGCGGCCACAAAGAACACTGCCATAAGGTAGTGGAGGAGGACTACAAGTTCAAGGATGACTATTCTGGTCATGGTGGCCACAAAGAACACTGCCATAAGGTAGTGGAGGAGGACTACACGTTCAAGGATGATTATCAGTACTACAACAAAGGCTCAAGCATGCAGGTGAAGCCTGGTCAATCCAATCCCCACCAAAAGATAAGTACAATGGTTATGGAGGCATGATCAGAAGAAGTATCAATGTTCTGAAACCTGTTATCAAAAAGGGCAGCAACACAATACCTGCAACAGCAAAAATGACTATTCTGGTTATGGTGGTAAGCACCAAAACGCTAAGGAGTCTCAGAGTGTTGGACTAACATTGGGTGTGGGGCTTTTGAAGGGCCTCCTCAACCCATTGGAGACAACCGCCTCTGTTACTCTGAGCAAAGAAAGCTCCCAGTGTAAGACTGGAAAGTGAAGATCCAGCATTCAAAACTGAGACTTTATAGTATATAAATAGTGCAAGAGGTTTATATAGAACCTCCCTAAATAAACATTGTTGTTGCACCCACTATATCATGATCTATGTGAATGCAGGAGCACTCAATGACTAAATGAAAAATAATGCTCGTATTTACCTCCACCATCTTCATGATAACTAGCATATATTCATTACTCTATTACACTTTCATATGAATGGTTTACAATGTGAAAATTCTTAAAACAATGCTCGAAAGGAGGATGTCTCCATAGGTATATGTGTGGAGACGTTAATGCATGTGTGCAGGTGCTCGTTGGGGAACGATTATATTGAACATGCCCGCAATAGGATCAAACCTAATAGGAATAAGATAAGAAACAAAGAGATGGAGATAAACAAGGAACCTAATTGGAATAAGATTTATCAAGGGGCCGAAACTTAGCAACTGTAGGAGCTAAAATTTGCACACCTCCATCTCTTGTTCTCTCTATCCTTGTGTTCTTCATATCAAGAAGGTTCCACCCTTTTTTATTATAGTGTAATTCTTCTAATCACTTTATTGATTTAAGAATCACAATTGCATTCGTGGAATTTCTGTCCGTAAGCATATGGTATCAAGTTTTTATATAGTAAGGTGAGAAGGATTGTCGTATTCACATGGATTGATATCAAATAAATAATAACTATTATAATTAGAATAATCTTAACTTTATTCAGATGATCTAAATAAGAGTTGTAAGTAATAATACTAAATAATCCTATAATTATACTAGAAAAGTTCACTTGGGTTAACAGGCAATTAATTCTAGAGGTATGAGTTCACCAATTTTTCATCTATGTTTACAAATTCAATTCATCAATTTCAAGCAAACAATTTTTAAGTCAATAATTCTTAAAGTAGTCAACTTCCTCTTTCGAGTGCCAAGTAATTATAAATTATAATTCAAATTTTAATATCCCTTTAAAAAACATAAAACTAAAATTCTATCAAAACTAAAAATCATGGTTGAAGATAGACGAGAAATTAAAGAAATAATTTAATAAGTAAAAGACAGAAAATTCTCTTTCCAGATGATAGATGCCGTCAATTGTATTCTTGAAGTCCTTTCCTTACTTCCAAGCCTTCTCCTTGTGTTTTCGAAAGTGCTAAATTTTTTTAAAGAGTCTCAACTCTTCTATTTTTACTCTTCCTCCAAATCTGGACTTAAGACTCAGTCGCCACGATGCCAGAATATACTGTACAGAATTTCTCATCCGCACTGTAGCTAAAAAATCATGGTGCCAAGGCGACAAAGTTCACTGGTTGAAATTCATGACCTCCGAAGCCGCGGCCCCAAAAATCAAGAGCCGCAGCGCCTGGCTGAGTTGTTCTACTCTATTAAGCTTTTTTCAAATGATTTTTGACTTCTTTTCTAAATGAATTAGCTTTTAAAGTCTTCATATAAATTATCAGTTGGCTTCTGATAGGTGCTTGAATCATCTTAATATCAATATTGTGGGGTAAGTTATATAAAAAATACCGAGATATGTCACAACAAAAAGTTTCAATACACTATTGACTCTTCAACCGAAATTTTCTCTTTTAAATTGACTAAACTGGACATTGTGGTCAACACAAAAGTCATATCTCTATCTCTTATCTCTCCAATAAATTAAGAATATGATAAATAGGACTTTTCAACCAAGAAATATGCCCAAAATATAAACACTACCCCAATAGGACTATGAACTAGAAATGTGGCGCCACAGCCCCAAAACTTGGCGCCGCGGTAACAAACCTTGGAATTTAGAATATTTTTCTCCCTTTTTGGTTACATCTTCTCGACTCCTACCACTTGTCTTATTTTTTATTTTTTTAAAAAATATGAACAAAACACATAAAAAGCAATAAAAAATGCTTAAACACGAATAAATAATTAAGTTAAAGATATTCGAATTATAAGTAAAACACCCATTTAACAAACTACACTCCCATATTTTGGATTAGAATCAGAACTATAAATTTTTAGCAAGATTTATACATTTGTGGCTTTGTCTGTGGTATGGATACTCGTAGAGAGACTACATGTGGAGTTCTTTCGGATTGAATTTCTAACAAGTGCCAGACGATTTGAATTGTTCGTACATCGTCATCAACAAGAGTGTAATTGAATCAAGTGGTTTTTTTTTATTAAGCGAGTAATTTTAAAACACAACCAATTAATCACTTCGAATTCGGGGTTGGATATAATAGTTGTTATATGCATGTTTTAGTTTTCAAATTTTTGCTACATATCATCCATAATTATGCGAACCCAATATCATGCTCATTACGTTAGTGGACATTCAACTTTGTTTGACTATTTAGAAATAATAGATATGTCTCAGATCAATCTGGATTTTTTTAGTGATAAGAGTATGGATAGGTGAATGGAGAAAAAGATATTACGTTATACTGAATAGAGGCTTTGAGTTGTTAATTGATGATAAGGATATTTTGACATAGTTTATTAAGTATGTTTTCTCTAGGGAGATGCATATATATGTAGAGCATGAAATCCAATTGATGGCTAGTCAACAGGATTCATCTAGGGATGAAATTAATGGAAAAGACTGAACAAAAGCCACCGACATGAGACCATGAACCTGCTATAAAAAAGGATGATGCCATTCTTGAGGAAAATAAAAGAAGGCAATTTTCAAAATTGGATCGATCGGCCTGTTCAACCGGTCCAATTGAAAATCGAAGGTCGATCCGGTTCGGTTGGCTATATAAAATCAAATTATCGGTCAAACCGATTTGACTGATTTTTTTTTTACTTTTTTACTTTTTTACTTTTTATTTTTTAATGAAGTTTAAATTTGATATTTTGTTATATTTATGTAATTATTTTAATTTTGTGTTTTGTTAGATATTTTTTTAGGTAGTTATTTATCTTTTTTTTTTACATTTAAAATGTAAATAACAATTAGTCTATTATATTATTATTTTACATAATATAATAAAAAATATAGAATTAATTTTTATTAGACCAGTCCGATCGACGGTTGAACCAGTACGATCAGTTGAACTGCTAATTGATAGTAAGATCGATTTGATCACCGGTCCGATTATAAGAACACTGATTTTCATAGAGGGAGAAGATGATGAATCTGAAGATTTGTGGGTGCGGGAGACGATGGTGATGTAAATGTAAAGATTGAGGGTTAGGTGATGAGTTTGAGCATGATGAAGAGACTATGTCAGATTCCCCATAAGTTAGGAAAAAACTTTTCAAGAATTTTTATTATTGTTGAAAATTGTGGCTTGCAGACATAATTGTTGGAAATATAGAGATGTGCTAGCTGGACAAACAAGCCAGTCTGGTGCTGACCGAACAAACACCTCTCTCTTTTTCCATAGCCAACAACTGATTGTCAGTCACATTTTTTCATATAGTCAGTAATGGTTAAAAGCCACATGTTGTTTTTTGAACAATAACATTTGTCACCTTCTCATTGCAAGGAAATAAATTAAAAATTTGTAAAAAATTCTTAATTTATTTTGTATAAAAACATGTGATTTTTGATGTGACAAATATTTTATTCTTTCTGTTGTTTTAAAACCTTTCTTTTGCATTTTTCACCTTATTGACTCGACCTAATTAAAACAAAGTTGGAAGAAAATCCAATTAAAAATTTCTACCTTTTTTTTTTAAATTTCAACATTTAGAAATTAAATTTAAAAACTAGTACATAAATTCAGTTTCAAACTTATCACTTCAATGTAGATGCATTTTAAGTTTTTTAATTACCTATGTATATTTATATATTTTTGTCAATATTGATGTTTGTTCCTACACAAAATTTTATATATGTTATCATAATAATAACATTTATTTTAAACAATTTAATGTATCATAAAAATTAAATAAACAATTGAAATTAAATTTGAGAGATTAAAATTGTATTTCAAGTTGAAAAGTTTAATGGAGCCCTCCCGATATATGCCAATTTGATATTTATGGAGCATCATAAAAATCAATGTATTACATTGAGATAAATGGAAAAACTTGAGTATTGAAATATTTTTTAGACTATCCTTTTGTGTAATTAGCAGGTGACTGGACAGACACGTCTATACTTTTGCTCAATTGATTGTATAGTCATATATTTTATTTACAGTTAGCAACTGCTTGGTCAACTGCCACAAGTTTATTTTCAAGCAATTCCACTTGTCATATTCTGATCGGAAGAAAATAAATTAAAATTTTATAAAAAATCCCTAATTTCATTTGTATAAAAAGGTGATTTTTTGATGCAACCAATATCTTTGTCTTTTTCTTGTTTTAAAACCATTTTTTATATTTTTTATCTTATTGGTTAGGCCTAATTAAAATAAAGTCTGGAAAGAAAATCCAACTAAAATCTTTCTATATTTTTTTTTCTTATATCTCAACATTTAACAGTTGAATTAAAATCTCATATCATAAATTTTAATTTCAAATTTATCGTTTCCATCTAGGTATATTTAATTTTATTAATTAACTATGTCTAATTTCAAACTTATCGCTTCCATCAAGATGTATTTTAATTTTATTAACTACATGTATTAAATATTTTTTGTTTATATGGTTGTTTATTACTAAAAAATTTACTTATATTATCGTAATGGTAGTATTTATTTTAATCAATTGAATGTATCGTGAAAAATTAAATAGATAATTGAACAAATTAGAGTTTAAAACTATATATTTGTCATTTAAAAAGTTATATGAAGAATATGATGGAGCTTGTCTAATATATACTAATTTGATATTTATAGCAAAACTTAAGTGCCAATTAGAGCATCATAAAAACTCATGTATCACATTGACATAAATGCCACAACTCGGGTCTATTCTGATTTTTAATAAAATTTTAATTATTTTGTTATGTTATCATTAAAATTCCTTTTTATTTAGCATCATATTTTTTTCATTTCTACTGAAAATTCATATATCTTTTCAACCTAGAATTATTCTAAGAATATGATAGTTATTGAGAAAAAAATTAGAGAAAGTATTGTAAAATCAAAATGATGCAAAAAATGGCCAGCTTTAACCATAACTCTTTTATACAAAGTGCTCTGTATGTCCATGATATATTATTAGAAACTCTCGAAGTTTAGTTCTAGATGAAACTGATTTCATTTAAAAACTAAAAATATTCAAAATTTTATGATATATTAAATTTAGACTACTAGCTTTTGAAGAAGAGTTTGATATAAAAAGGAAAGTTGGTATTATATTCAAACTATACGTCTTAAATGCTGATACAATCTAGTTATACCCTACTTTTTGGCTATTTAATAATTAGTAATTACAGATATAGTATACATATAAAAAAAATTTAAAAACTTTTTTTAACTATTCATACGTTTATAAAAGTAGAGATAGAGATAGAAATAACAAGTAATAGACATTTTTAAATTGGGTGTAATAAGTCTAAAACACTAAAACAATAGAGATAGAGATAGAAATAATAGATAATAGACATTTTTAAATTGGGTGCAATGAGTCTAAAACACTAAAACCTGAAATTCACCTTTCGAACTATTTTATGATATGAAAAACCCACTTCAAAAGGGATCTCTGTCAAAATTTGGCCCATTGTCATCATTCTGCAATGTGATTCTTACTCAGCCTAATACCCAAAGTCTTAGAATAATTATCCTAAATGAATTCCACCATATAAATTATTGTGATATGACCCATATGAGTCATCGTGAATCTCAAGAATAATCTCCTCTTGCAAGAGTTTGATTTCTAATAAAGTTGGGACCTTTATCTCCGAATTAACAAAGAAATTTCAAAGGATTTCAAATGGTACTTAATTAATGGGTATAATTTTCACTCATCAAATACCTCCAAACTTAATATTTTGCTAGTTCTCGAGCAAAAGAAAGAAATAAAACAAGAAAAATAACAAGTGATGATCACAACCAACTAACTAAATAGGGCTCAAAAATTATTGTGAGTTTAAAACTCAGAAAAATCTCAAAATATTATCAAAATACATGATTTCAACTCAAGTGCCAAATTCATCATCTTTAAATCCTTTGAGTGTGTGTGTGTGTAGCCTCTTACATCTAATTTTTCGCCACTCAAATTGGTTTATGCAAACTCAATAATTGATCTTTATTTATTTATTTTTGAATTCCATTGGCTTGTTTTTCATGTCATTCTCCACTACTGTAGACTAACACAACATCAGAGATCATTAGGACTTAAAAGCTTGTAATGTGTGGCTAAGGTAATTGTAGGATAAAAGATAATATAGTGGCTCAAATTACTCATAGCACCCAACTATTCTAGAACCTTATTGATGAGCACCACCACATTTTCGGTCTCACACCTTCACAAACCTTTCTTCTTTTGATTTGTCACGCCACTTTATTCGTTAAACTCTCTTTTCTTCACACATTTTTTATGCGGTACATCCTCAAACTTGTTTGTTTTTATGAACAATGGGTGTTGCACTTTTTTTCTCGTATTTATTTACTCTTTTTTTTCGGGAGTTTTCGCCAACTCTCTTTTGCCATTTTTAAAAACCATTTTCAATGCTCAAAATGATATTACTAGAATAGCAATGAGTTAAGTATGGGTTAATATGTAAGATAAAAAAAATTAATTCATTGGTTTAGGTTGATTTGTAGGGTGACAAAGAAAATAGCTCAATAGACTCAACGAGGACACTAGGGATTATGCATCATAAATAAGGTGGTTTGAAAGGCTCAAATGACCCAAAATGGCTTAAATCACTTTCCTAATGTTATGTAGCCTAAGATTTCGCATCGAGTGACAATCAAACAAGTTCTAGAATTATATGAGATCGCAAAAAAAAGTATCGAGTTTACATAAACTTTTTATAAGTATACAGAAAATCCAAATATTTAATACTATGTGCTCAATATGCCAAAAAATTACAAGAAAGGTAAAAATTATCACAAGAGTCAAGCACATACATAAGCACAATATTCATCAATTTTCAAAAGCTATAAACAAACAAAATCAAATGAAACACATACATCCACCCCCAAACTTAGAACTAACATTGTCCTCAATATTAAATAAAGCAAGATAAGGTATAGAAGACTTCCCTGAATGGTGTTAGTTTGCATTAACTTCATCATTGTCCTTTTCTAGAATAATGATGGATGTGCATTCATTAGTTGATGACATATCACTCCTTATTTTTCAAATTCTCGACCAAACTTGAGTTGGATCCTGAAATGAAAACAAACAAAAAAAATCATCAAACTAAAAAAAATGAATATTAAACAACTAAATAATAAAAATAAAAGAAAATGTAAAACACTTGGGTTGCCTCCCAAAAAGCGCTTAATTTATAGTTTTCAGCCGGACTTCTTCCTTTCTCGTCCGGGATCCAAAAATAAGTATTTTTCATGCCATGCCTTAGTATGCTCAAGAAGTGTAGGTAATCCCCAAAGATAAGCATAGCGAGCATAATTCGGCATGGGATCATGTGCCTTTTGTACATTGATGGGTGCATACCCGATGACCAAAAATCATTCTCTTTGTGTGAAAGAGATGTCTTTGTCCTTTTCAATTTTGGGATGATGAAATCTATATGGATAATAGATTTGTCAACATTCTCAAATACACCTTTATTTTCCACCATAGAATGCTTTAATGAGCAATCTACCAACTCGTGATCCTCCAATTTATACTCGTGTGATGAGATTCCCAAATCATCCTTCACAATATTTGATATAGGGTTGTTATTTTGTAGAAGATGGAGATAAAAAACTTCGAGTGATGACTTTTGAGACGCGATTGGTTGAACATTTTCTTGATCTTCTCATTTCTCCGCTAGAGGTATTTGTATTGATACCTCTTGTTCATCCTCCACTAGTTTTTTAATCCACAAGGTAGTTTCAATCTCTTCATCACTTAGCAAATTAACATCCCAATATTCTTCTCGTTTCTCCGCTAGAGGTATTTGTGTTGATATATCTTGTTCATCCTTCATCAGTTTTTCAATCCACAAAATAGTTTCAATCTCTTCATCACTTAGCAAATTAGCATCACAATGTTCTTCACCTTTCCATTTGCCTCAGTTGTGTAAGGAAAAATCTGTTGTGATGGATTACTAGGTTGAGTTTGCAACAAGATTTGGTCAGTAGTACTTTCAAATTGAGTTAAAGCTTCTTCAATGCTTCGTTTATTCTCTAATGGTGGGTAACTAGGTGCATGCCACATCATATTCTCATCATTTCTCCATGAAGCATTAGAATGATTTGGCCATCCCTGATGATAAGTGTTGGAGAAAGGATAATTTTGTAGTCGGTTGTAATTCCACCTATATTCAGCATGCTCGACGTATGGTGGTGCAAATTGATTGATCTTTTGGTATTGTGTACTTGCATGAAAACTGCCATATGGCTCACATACCTTGAATGGTGAATGATTAGCATTTACTGCAAAATATTTCTCCATCTCATTTGAAAGTGTTTCTACTTGAGCACCTAATGCATTAATGACATCTACTTGATTCGTTCTAGATGCCTGAATTGAAGTTTGATTTGTCATGTCATATTCAGTTGGCCAATAGTATGAATTATATACCATCTCGTCCATCACTTTTTACTCATTTCTCACACACAAGAAAACACATGCAATTATAAACATGGATACACTCAAACAATTAAGGAAAAATAAAATAGGAGAAAAGATAAATATACATATACGAGAAAAAATCAAATTAAAATCTATCATGCAACGGCGCCAAAAACTTATTACGATAATTTGTGAACGCAAGTGCATGTTATCGTGTACAAGTAATAAAGTGATGAATAAGTTATCGTTCCCACGAAAATTGTTGAATTATTAAGTACCAAAATTATGCTAACTCTAATTTTATTTGAATAAATGCATTTTTGAGGTAGAAATATATATCTCTAATCCATCCAATAGAATGTGAGTGAATGGATATATTTTTTTCAAAATCTCTCTTCATATTCTATCAATTATTTTTCTATCTAAGTTTTCTTGAAGCTTCACCATTGACTCCAAAGATGTGAGGTGTCTAATTGAGTGAATAATTATAGTAGTTATTCATCACCAACGACAAAGGTATATTCGTGGTTCGATCAAAAGGAGTCTGGTAGACTAGCTTAATTCGGAATACATAAACCGACAATCCGATGTGTATGGTAAAACCGACTATCATTTTTGTGTTTTTGTTTGTAAATTAAATTCACTAAACTAAATTAATGATAGAAAGCATTTAAAGATGAAATTTACTAATTTAAAAGCCTAAGATTATGATTTCACCATAATTAATCTGAATTGAATAATTTATCGCATCAATCTTAATTTATTTTCCAAATGATAGTCGAGAATCCCTAAATTATCCACCAGCCTTTCCCAAGGTCTAATGAAAATATTATCAATTACTAACCCACTATATTCCTATGTGAATTACAACAATCAACAATTCATTAGGTTCTATGGATCTCAAACAAGACTACACAAACCATGTAAGTATATTTCTATCTTACATGCAATTTATAGTTTTCTACACATAGAATTAGACACATATATCACCTCCCGGATCAATATGATTAGCAAATCATTCAATTAGTGGCCAAGTAAATGAAAGAATTAAGAACAATGTAGAAAACTCAACTTGAAAATAAATCAAGAATTGAATTGATACAAATATTCAAAACATTATAATTAGATTATATCATAACCCTAGAAAAATAAATTAGTTTATGATGAAAATAAAAAAATTAACAACATTCATACACATAATGAAAGAAAGAAAGAGGACAATGAAATGAAACTAGAAAAATGATGAATTTCTTCCCTTGTTGATGTATTTTTCACAAATCATAGAAGAATTCTCCTCTTCTTCTTCTTTTCTTCTCCTTTCCTTCTTGTTTCTTGACTTGTTTTCACTCTTCTCCTCTCTTCTTCTCTCCCAATCTGATTTTTCACTCTTGGAGGCTTTTGAAAATATTTAAATTTGATGGGAGATGCTCTAAAGAGGGCAAAAATTCTATTTTGCCCTTATTTGCCCGGTTGGCAGCGCCTATTGGAATGCCATGATTTTCCAGTAGGTGCAGCACCTATTGGAATGCCATGATTTTCCAGTAGGTGCAGCGCCTATTGGAATGCCATGATTTTCCAGTAGCTGCAGCGCCTAGGGATTGCTTTTCTAACGCCTAGGTAGTTCACGGGTCGATTTTGTTTTTTGAAAAATGTAATATGAATGTAGATTTTATTATATTCAAGTGACATTCTTCTTTTATCTTCAAATCTCCAAAATAAATACTAAAAATGATAATAAAACTCACAAAAATCTCAAAAACTAATTAAACAGTTAAGCAAATGGTACTTAATTAATGGGTATAAAATCCATTCATCAACGTGTCTACTTCATAGTACTAAAAAAGCATTTTAATAAAGCTGGTCCAACATGTCAAATTCCCCATAAGTGGAAAAAAAGTTTGGAGGATTTTTTTTCCACATAAATTCCAATGCAAAATCACATGTGGGTATCGAATTTCATAAACTTTAAAATGTTGGAAGGATAAGAATCCGATGCATCCTGATCAAATTGGAATCCTAGTATGGCAACTATAAGTAGCAATCCTAAACTTAAACTCCAAGCACAGCAAACCTGCAGCTCAAAAAAAGCCTTAAGAAAAATGCAAACGTATCCATGTGGTGGCCACAAAGAACACTACCATAAGGTAGTTGAGGAGGACTACGAGTTCAAGGATGACTATCAGTGCTACAACAAAGGCTCAAGCATGCAGAAGAAGCCTGATCAATGCAATCCCCAACCAAAGCATAACTACAACGGTTATGGAGGCTATGATCAGAAAAAGTATGAATATTCTGAAGAGGACTATCAGTACTACAACAAAGGTTCAAACAAGCAGGTGAAGCCTGGTCAATCCAAACCCCCGGCAAAAGATAACTACAATGGTTATGGAGGCTATGATCAGAAGAAGTATGAATATTCTGAAACCTGTTATGAAGAAAATGACTATTCTGGTCATGGTGGTAAGCACCAAAATGCTAAGGAGTCTCAGAGTGTTGGAGTAACATTGGGTGTGGGGCTTTTGAAGGGCCTCCTGAGCCCATTGGAGACCACCGCCTCTGTTACTCTGAGCAAAGAAAGCTCCCAGTGTAAGACTGGAAAGTGAAGATCCAGCATTCAAAACCGAGACTTCATAGTAAATAAATAGTGCAAGAGGTTTATATAGAACCTCCCTAAATAAACATTGTTGCACCTACTATCTCATGATCTATGTGAATGTAGGAGCACTCAATGACTAAATGAAAAATAATGCTCGTATTTACCTCCACCATCTTCTTGAAGGTAACCTGCATATATTCATTACTCTTATTACACTTTCGTATGAATGGTTTACAATGTGACAAATTCAAGGAACATCCATCCAAGGTGCTATGGAGAAATACTCATAATAAGTTGTCTAGATACAGAAATGGACAAGATATAATGATGAGTTTTGAAAAGGAGTCTTCTCTCAAGCAATATGTTTGGTGTCCTGCACTTTATCATTAGAGGGTTAATCTGGAATACTGTAGTTTAGAACTCAAGTCGATTCATTCTTGATTGGGATCAAATGGGTCCGGTCTTAAAGTAAGACCAGCATGTCAGATTCCTCTAAAATTGAGATAAGATTTGAACAAATAGCATATTGAGTATAAAATTGATCGAAAATTGACACGTGACTATTTAATTTGGGGAATTTGTGATTTTCCGACTGACTTTGATGACGTGGAGAAAGATAGCCTTATTAGGCTGACTAAGATGCTAAGACGGAAAAAAAAAAAAGCCAAGGCACCATTTTAATTTTTTTTTTCCTTCTTCTTTCTCATTTCATTTGTTTTATCTTTGTTTTTTCCCTCCTTCTTCTTCCTCAAACTCCCACCACCACCACCACCCACCCCACAGTCCCACCGCTACCCCACTGTTTTTGAATCCATACACATTTTCCATGCCAAAAATTTCGTCAATCTTTTCACTGCAAAACCACACTTAAACCCTGTTTTCAATTCAACAAACCAAGATTTAGATAGGGTAGAAACCCAAATTACATCTTTATGTCAAAAACCCAAACCCTAGTCCATTTCTGGAGAGCTTTTACTCTTTTTGAGCAATATGAGGATACGAGCCTTGTTTCTTTGAAAATGATTCTATTTAAAAACTTAAAGTATTCAAAAATTTATGATAGATTGAATTTAGACTACTAGCTTTTGATGAAGATTTTGATATAAAAAAGGAAACTTAGTATTATATTCAAAATATATGTCTTAGAAGCTGATAAAATTCAGTTATACCCTACTTTTGGCTATTTAATAATTAGTAATTAGCGATATAGTATGCATATAAAAAATTCCTAAAAACTGGGTGCAACGAATTTGAAATACTAAAACTCGAGATTCGTTTTTCTGACTTGTTTATTTTCTCAAAACTCACTTCTATTGGGATCCATGTCAAAATCGGAACCATTGTCACCACTTTGAATGTGATTCTTACAAAGCCCAACACTCTGGAGTATCAGAATAATTTAGTAGATCTAAAGCGAATCCCACATATAAATTATTGTGATTTGTAACCTTGGTCGGTCCTCACAAATCCCAAGAATAATCTCCTCTTGCAGGAGTTTAATTTTAAAGAAAGTTGGGACTTTTATCTCTGAACAAAGGAAGTTCTTTCATTTGAACATATCAAAGGATTTCGAGGATCACCAAAGTAATCTAAAAAAAATTTGTCTACTTCACAGTATTAAAAAAAGTGTTTTAATAAAACTGGTCTAACATGTCACATGCCCCACAAGAGGAAAAAAAAGTTTTGAGATTTTTTTCTTCACATAAATTCCAATGTGAAATCACACGTGGGTATCGAATTTCATAAACTTTAATCGTTGACAAGAATTTTATTAATTAATATTATTCATTAAGTGTTAAAAATTCTAAATAAATTAATTAAGAATTAAAACAAATATTTTGTATTAGTTTTGATTATTTGTAAAATATTATCAAAGAAAAAAGTGAATACAAAAATGACATGTATGTGCTTTTTCCCTTCAATTTTTGGTCACCTGGACAAGTTAGCAAGTCATCAAGTCCATGTGCGATTCTTAATTTAATTTGTATAAAAAGCTGATATTTTTTAGGGAACAAATATTTTAGTCTTTTTGTTGTTTTAAAACCTACTTTTGACATTTTTCATCTTATTGGTTTGGCCTAACTAAAAGAAAGCCTAAAAAGAAAATCCAATTAAAATCTTTCTAGCCTTTTATACCTAAATCTCAGCTTCTAAAAGCTAAATTTTAAATCTCATATCATAAATATTAATTTCAAACTTATAGTTTTCATCTAGATGCATTTAATTTTATTAACTACGTGTAATTTCAAACTTATCACTTCCATCTAGATGTATTTTAAATTTACTAACTACCTATGTGTATTTATATTTTTTGATTAATATGGTTGTTTATTGTTAATTTTTTTACTTACATTATGGTAATGATAGGATAGTTTATTCAATTGAATGTATCATGGAAAATTAAATAGATAATTAAAATAAAATTAGATTTTAAAACTGTAAATTAGTTGTTATAAAAAGTTCTATGGAGAATTTGATGGAGCTTGTCTAACATATAAACTTAAGATCCAATTTAAGCATCCTAAAAACACATGTATCACATTGAGATAATGGCAGAACTCGGGTCTATTCTAACTTTTAATAAAAAGTTAATTATTGTGCTAAGTTATCATTAAAATTCCTTTTTTTAGCATTTTTTTTTCACTTCTACTGAAAATTTATATTTCTTCTCAACCTATAATTATTCCAAGAATAGGATAGTTATTGAGAAAATTAGAGAAGTCTCATAAAACCACAGCTATGCAAAATGGTAAGCTTTAACCATAACTTTTTTTATAAAAAGTCCTGTGTATCCATGACATATTGTTAGAAAACTTTGGAAGTCTAGTTTTTGAGGAAAATGATTTCATTTAAAAACTTAAAATATTAAAAAATTTATGATAGATTATATTTAAACTACTAGCTTTTGAAGAAAAATTTGGCATAAAAAAGAAAATGTGGTATTATATTCAAACTATATGTCTTAAAAGCTAATAAAATCCAGTTATACCTTACTCTTTGGCTATTTAATAATTAATAATTAGGGAATAGTATATATATAAAAAATTTCAAAAAACTTTGTTAACTATTCATACCTTTATAAAAGTAGAGATAATAGATAATAAATATTTCTAAATAGGGTGCAATGAGTCTAAAACACTAATGATCGAGTTTTGCCTTTTGAAACCAGTTTATAATATCAAAAATCCACTTCAAGAGGGATCCAAGTCAAAACCGGACCCATTGTCATCACTTTGCAATATAATTCTCACGGAGTCTTAAGCCCGAAGTCTCAAAAAGTTATCCAAAATGAATCCCATCATATAAATTAATGTGATATGAACCAGGTGAGTCTTGTGAATCCCAAGAATAATCTCCTGTGGCAAGAGTTTGATTTCTAGCAAAATATGGACCTTTATCTCTAAATTAACAAAGGAAGTTCTTCCATTTGAACATATCAAAGAATTTGAAGGCACTCCAAAGTCATTAATAATGTTAAAAAAATGTGTCTACTTCATAGCACTAAAAAAAGGCATTTTAAGAAAGCTGGTCTTCATGTACGAATCCCAGAAGTAGAAAAAAAGTTTTCAGAACTTCTTCTTCGTAGAAATTCATACGCGAAATCACATAGTGGGTATCGAATTTTATAAACTTTAAACATTGCAATGTGATTCTGAGGAGCACAATATTGAAATGTGATTCTTATGGACCAATACTCCAAGTCTCAGAATAATTTAGTGGATTCCAAGAGAACCCATCACATAAATTATTGTGATTGCCACATTTGAGTTTTTGAATAACTAAAAAGAATATGCTAATTCAAATATAAGAAAACAATGAATAATAATAAAAAAAATATAGTTTCTGAAATGCACAAATTATTAGAATTAAGTAAAAGATCAAAAATTATAAAGTTTTAGTATATTTACTAAAGGAAAGAATATAATATAACTTTCATGTGTTTGAAATATATATAATTATAAAAACACTAAGAGTCATCTTTCAAAATCCATAATTATGAAAAACAATATTAGACCAAAATCTAAACCATGATGTTTAATAATATACAAAATTTGTATTATTATTATTATTCTATGAAAAAAAGACATCTAAAAATGACTAGTTTTGATTTTTTTTTTGAAAGTGTACGATGTATTATACGATTAAAGATGACATTTGCAATTGAACTTGAGTTTTTTATTTTATTATAAAAATCACGTAGTTGTAAATTTGTGACCATCTATAATTATAAAAACCTGAATCATTCTTAATATAAAAAAAATAATTTGTACTCTTTATGTAATTGGAGAGACAATAAAATTTAAAATTTGATCTTATTCATTTCTTTTTTTTTTAAACTATTAACTATAAAAGATAACTACCAATTAGTTTGTTTAAAATTACGCCTTTTTTTAAGTAAAGGAATGTGGTACTTTGATCTTAAAAAAAAATTCTCTTAAAATATTTTATCAAATAAGGGGATGTAGTTGCCCAAAAATTCAAACCTCAAGGTGCAAATAACCCTTAAACTTACTATATATGATTTAATATAGTAAATTTGTTTAATGAATTTTTACCATAAATGTCATATTGGTACCTAAATTAATATATAATTTCTGAAATACCTGAGTTTTGCCGTAAATATCAAATGATTATATATTAAATGAAGTTTTTTTAGTTTTTCTTCTTACAATAGCATATATACACTTTTAGATTTTTTTCATTTTTGGTTCCTTTTTTAATTTTGTACATAATAATTTGTTAAATTGAATTATTTAGTTACCTTAACTTTATTATAAATATCTGTTGATACCTGAGTTTTTACAATTTTTAAGCGTGTAATTTTTAAGTAACGCCTGAATTTTATTGTAAATGACAAATTAATACATATCGGATAAAATTGTTTTAGTTGTTCTTCTAAATTTCTCACAATGACATTCGTACCATTTTTAATTCAATTTACTATTATTTTTTATTTTAATTTTTTATATTATGTTTCATTTGGTTAAATTAAACTTTATCTATTGAAAATATAGATTTAAGAGTTTATTAAAATGTCTCCATATAAATAAGAAATAAAAAGTTTAGTATGGAATATAAGAGTTAGAGATTATAATATGCTTTGATAAGAAAATTAATTTTGAAACTAAAATTTATGAGGTGCGACATAAAATAAGAGTTATAAATGTCATATCAACTCTTTATTTGGAGTTTAAAAGTGATATTTTTTGCGGCTATAAATTGTTTGCTCTTTTTTCTTCTTCTTCTTCTTCTTCTTCTTCTTCTATTTAGGCCTAAGTAAAACAAATTATGCCAATGACCTACAATAAAAAAACTAAAATTTTCTCTTATCCTCTCTATTTTTTTTTTCAACTTTCATATTAAAAATTAATTTTTAAATCTCATTTCATTAGTTTAAAATATAGCTCTCATCTAGGTCTATTTAAATTTTTAATTTTCATTTGAGTATAAAGCATTTATATTCCTTTTAATATGTTTGTTATTATTAATCTTAATTTTGTATTATCATAATTATTTTTATTGATCAAAAGAATGTATGACCTATAAATTATTAAGTTGATGATTGAATCTAAATTATAATATAAAAGGTTAAAGGATATATCCATCATTCCCCCCCCCCCCAAAAAAAAAAAAAAGATAAAGATTGACGAAAAAACTTTGATATCATAATAATCAGTATGAATAACAAACAAATCTTAAAAGGTTAAAGGATATATCCATCACTACAAAAAAAAATTAGATAAAGATTACCGAAAAAACTTAGATATAAAAAATAATCAACAAGAATAACAAAAAATATTTTATATCAATTACTTTATATTCAGCATGAAAACTTCTAGAAATATTTTTTTTTTCAATTTCTTTTGGCACTAAGAATTCATCTTTCTTTTTTCTCTAGAATTATAATAAGAACATATCAATTGTAAAGAAAATATCATAAATTTAATATACAGTTGTTCGTAACAATCCACTTTAAATGAAAATAATTTTCTTATATGAATTTCTCTATATATGCTTATGAGATATAGTTGGAAAGTCTTCAAATTTTAATTTAATATGAAACTAATTTTATATAAAAATTCAAAGTATTTAAAGATTTATGAGAGAAAAAAGATAGACTTTTAATTAAATTAAAATAAATTCTATTCTTTAATTTATTTTATTAAACTTTAAATTAAAATAAACTATAATTATAAAGTAAAAATGATAAAACACATAAATAATTATTTGTCAATTTGAGATGAATAAAATTACTGATATACACCCAACATAAATTTGGACTTATTAGAATGCATTTTTTAAAATAAATTAGCCTAAACTCAAGTAAAATAAAAAGGATAAAAGTATTTCAATTTTAATTCAATTGATAATTTTTATATTTAAAATTTCATTATTGTTCCATATTTGTATAGAATATTGCTAATTTATAATTATAATTTACTTCAAATTAGAATTTATTAAAAAAGATTAGATAATCAAATTTATAATTTAATAAAAAAGTTAATAAGGAATACACAAAAAAATAATTTTACTAACTTTATATTTTTTATTATAATAAGTATTGATTAAATTTAATTTTTTTGAATGAGTAATAGAAAAAGAGATAAAGTATATGTATATACATAATTATTTTTAATTTTTTTAAGCTAAAGTGGCAAAGTGAGGAATCGTGCAAAGTTTGGATGATAAAGTACAATAACTATAGCATGTGCCGTGCATGTGAAAGAATTTTGGTGGAATATTCCGCTAGCAGGATGCCTCAGATGACAAGTGCAAAATTCGTGTAGTTGAAATGATAAGTTGTGAAAAAAAAAAAAAGATTAGATGGTAAAGTGTAAAAGTAGCAATAGTTCGGATAGCTTGTTGCATGCAGCACTACTGTAAGATTATGTAGGATGACTACTTGCCCAAGGATAACTATCAGTACAACAATAGCTCAAGCATGCAAATGAAGCCTAGTCAACACATTCTTGAGCCAAGCCAAACCTACCATCACATGGGGAGACATTACGACTATGATCTCCACCATGAAATAGTAAAAATTAAGGTGGAATGAAAAAGAGCAGCTAGCATCACAATATCCGGAACAGCACAAATGACTGCTCTTAGCCATGTTGGTGAGAACCATGATGCTTACATGTACTTGACTAGCATGTCTCAAAATGTTGAAACTCGTGGTGGATATAGCATCTTCGGTCTCATTTACCCATGGAAGGGAACTAGTCTCGTCCGTCTTTTTTTTGGTACACATGAAGTACTGGCGAGTAATCATTCAAATTTGAAGCTTTATCCAATGATCCATTTTGAAATACCTCATAATTCCCTCTATTTTCTTCTTCAAAATTGTCATCTACCACCATGCTAGTTGCATTGTTGTTGCAATTGGAAAATAAGCTGTAATTTACAATGGCTAGAAACTTGAGCAGAAAAATAGTATGAATTTAGGTCGATACAAGAGTTGAAACAATTACCTTGCACTGGTGCTAACAAAATCACGACAATCATCTCCCATATGCAGGGACCACCCTTGATATAGTAGCACTTCAAATCTCTAGCTCAACTAACCAAAGAATTGATTTTGAACTCTCTTAAATTACTTGAATGCTAGAAGAGGAGTGAGGGAAAAGAATGAATGAAATCTGCAATTCGAGGGGCTCTATTTATAATTATTAAAAAACTATGGCTAGCAGACACAATTGTTAAAAAGGTGGCGGGTACTAGACAAACCATCTGTCCACTTAGTGCTGACTGACAAAAAATAAAATAAAGTTGTACAAAAAATTCTTAATTTAATTTTTATAGAAGGGTGATGTTTTTGATGTAACAAATATCTTAGTTTTTTTGTTGTTTTAAAACCTTTTTTTTTGGCTTTTTTGATGCTATTGGTTAGGTCTAACTGAAACAATGCCAAGAAAGAAAATCCAATTAAAATCTTTCTACCTCTTTTTTTCCCACCTAAATCTCAACTTTTAAAAGTTAAATTTAAAATCCCATATCATTAATATTAATTTCAAACTTATCGATTCCATCTAGATGTATTTTAATTTTATTAACTAACTTGATGTGCTTGGAAATAATACGATCAAGAATCTCCAAATTCAATTGTTGGTGTTGTATTACTCTCTTTGAAACTAGTCCGGAATTTGCCAAATAATGGTTAGGGAAGTTGGGTTTGCCCGACGAAAACCCTCCAATGCTTAAAGTGAGTGCATGATCGGAAAGAATAATTGAATATTAAAGATTTTTCTATATTGTAACGTAAAGGGGAACATAGCTTATGAATAATAAGGAGTATTTATAGGCATGAGTAAGGGAAGAAAATCATACCAATTAGGATTGTATTATTTTATTTGGATGAGTATGATTAGAGTAATGATTCATTAAATCTTAGTCCGAGATAAGGTAGGATTTCTTTATTTTATTTAGAACACTTAAGAAGTTGAGTAAAATTTTATTTATGCTGGGCCCGAGCTGATCTTATAACTTGGATCAATCCATATATTCCGTGAATAACTCGTTTGGGCTATTAAGAAAACTTAGTATAGCCAACTTGACTGAACCCACCAGAAGTAACCTTGGGCCTGAGTCCTAGAATAACCAAATAAACAATGCAACCCATTAGCCCCACCTAACAAGTTCGAGCCACATCAGACTACTTTATCCTATGACATAAACTTAGCTGAAGACCTATAGGGGTGAGGTCAACCCTTTGTCCCTCGGGCCCCAGATCAGGTAAACCCAATGCAAGGTAGTCCCAATCTAAGCCACATCAATATGTAATTTCAAACTTATAGCTTCCATCTAGATATATTTTAATTTTACTAACTATCTACGTGTGTTTATATTTTTTGATTAATATGGTTGTTTATTATTAAACTTTTCACTTATATTATGGTAATGGTAGGATATATTTTAATCAATTGAATGTATCATGAATAATTGAATAGATAATTAAAATAAATTAGATTTTAAAAATGTATGTTAGTCATTATAAAACATTCTATGGAGAATTTGATTGAGCACATGTAGTATATACTAATATGATAGTTATGGCAAAACTTAGGATCCAATTAAAGCATCATAAAAATTCATGTATCATATTGAGATAAATGGCAAAACTTGGGTCTATTCTAATTTTTAATAAAAAAAATATTATTGTGCAATGTTATCATTGAAATTACTTTTTTTTAGCATCATTTTTTTTTTCATTTCGACTGAAAATTTATATTTTTTTTCAACCTAGAAATATCTTAAGAATAAGGTAGTTGTTGAGAAAATTAGAGAAAGTCTCATAAAACCACAACTATGCAAAATGGTAAGTTTTAACCATAAATCTTTTATAAAAAGTCCTGTGTATGCCCATGACATATTGTCAGAAAACTCTCGAAGTCTAGTTTTTGAAAAAAATCAATTTCATTTAAAAACTTAAAGCATTCAAAAATTTATGATAGAATGAATTTAGACTACTAGCTTTTGAAGAAGAATTTGACATAAAAAAGGAAACATGGTATTATATTCAAACTATACATCTTAAAAGCTGATAAAATCCAGTTATACCTTACTTTTTGACTATTTATTAATTATTAATTTGGGATATAGTATACATATCAAATATTTCAAAAAACTTTTTTAACTATTCATACCTTTATAAAATTAGAGATAGAGATAGAGATAATAGATAATAGATATTTCTAAATAGCATATAATGAGTCTAAACTACTAAAACCTGAAATTCGTCTTTCGGACCCATTTATAATATTAAAAACCCACTTCAAGAGGGATTCATGTCAAAATTAGACCCATTGCCATTATTTTGCAATGTGATTCTTACATAGCTCAACACTCAAAGTCTCATAAAATTATCCAAAACGAATCTCACTATATAAATTATTATGATTTGACCCAGGTGCATCCTAGTGAATCCCAAGAATAATCTCTTTTTGCAGGAGTTTGATTTTTAACAAAGTTGGGACCTTTATCTTTGAATTAACAAAGGAAGTTCTTTCATTTAAACATATCAAAGAATTTTAAGGGACTTCTTCAGAGTCATTAATAATCTAAAAAAACGTGTCTACTTCATAGTACTTAAAAAAAAAGCATTTCAATAAAGCTGGTCCACTTCATAGTACTAAAAAAGCAGTTAGGTCTCTCAAGACTTTAGGCTCTAAGTATCACAACTCTACCATCTAAACTTGGAATAATTTTCTGTTCACTACAGTTCTTGTTACAAAATAATGATGAATTTTGAAAATAGGTTTCTTCTAGCAAGCAACTTTTGAAGCCCTGCACTTCATGTGCTCTCTCAGGCAGTTTCATCGTTAACAAAGAATTAAAAAAAATAAAATGCTTTAGTTAGATTGTAATTATTGAGTTAATAATAAATTAATTAATCTTAATACTCGTGGGATCAACTCCTATTTACACTGGGTAAAAATAATTGAATATTAGAGTTTAAATTTGGCATGTGCCGTGACAAACCTACCAAGGCCCATTCCGTAATATTGATACCCATTCTCTTCTCTACTCTCTGGAAAGATGGTAAAAGAGGTGAAGTTCAGCAAATCAGTTACAATCATGATTAACTTTCCATTTAAACTTTTCGCTTTAGAAAAGTCATAGCATGATATAAACCTGAACTCCCACTCTTCATCATCTTCGCGTATTAGCATGTTTTCTTTACTGCCTCCATCGCATACCAGCGGCACCTTGATGTTTATTAGAAATGGGCTAGCCTTGATGTGCACCCAGGAAGCCCGGATTTTAGAGTTTGCTTGGTTTCATTTTCAAACTCATTTTCATGTTTTTACCAATTGCACTAGATTTTCATGTAAAAATAAAAGTATATTTGGATTAATTATGTTTCCATCTTAATTATATAAGTTTGTAAATAGAAATGTATTTATTTTAAGGTATTTTCTTCATGGAAAGATGTGAAATGTGAGTAAGTTTGAAAATGAGTTTAGCAGGTGTATGAAAAAAAGTCAAACGAAATATAGTAGATTTGAAAGTTGTTGGAAATTGAATCGGATTTAGGACTTTTGATTCAATTGACATTCATATTTAGTTAGACGTCTTCACAATTTGAGTGAGATTGAGGTAGAAATATATATCTCTAATCCAATCTAATAGAATGTGAGTGAATGGATATATTTTTTTCAAAATCTCTCTTCATATTCTATCAATTATTTTTCTATATCAGTTTTCTTGAAGCATCACCATTGACTCCAAAGATGTGAGGTGTCTAATTGAGTGAATAATTATAGTAGTTATTCACCACCAACGACAAAGGTATATTCGTGGTTCGATCAAAAGGAGTCTGGTAGACTAGCTTAATTCGGAATACATAAACCGACAATCCGATGTGTATGGTAAAACTCGATCCACATTAATTATATGAATATTTAATTTATATTATATTATTGTTAATTTTCTTACAAAAGTAAATTATGAAAAGGAAAATAAATTCAATTTCTAATAAAAATGAGTAAAAATAAATATAATTTCGGAGTTTTAAATAATAAAAAATAGAAAGAAATGTAAACAAACGGCCTCTTAGTTTTCTGTCTTATGCTACCATTCTCTCTTTTCCACCCTGCATTATATTACATAACTCAGACAGTGCTGCAATCAAAACTGCATCTTCCATTGGTGTCCATTCCGAGGGCAACTGCAATCAATCTCTGAGTCTTTTGTTTTATAAGCTTTGTCTTCTACGGTTAATAATTTCACACCAAAGCATGGAAGCTGATTAAATATTATATGAAATAGTAATTAACTTGATTTACTAGTCTCTCTTGAAAGCAGATGCAGGCCAAAGTAACTGAAAGAATAGATCATAAATAAATCATTCTCCAGTCAGGAAATTAAAGGGTTATGCAAAACTATTTCTAGATATAAGGAAAAAGTATTACGAAACTATTTCCGTAAATTTTTTAAATTATTTTCTACTTATACAAATTAAGAAATTATTTAAATATATTATGTAAAATATTTTTTGTGTTATTTGTTTGTTGAATTTAAATATATTTTTTGATTTTTAAATATAAAATTTCATTAACATCTAGACACTAATTCAAATTTCTGATAAGTGATTTAAAATTATTATATGGTATTAATTTTTTTTATTTCTAGTGCAATAATTTTCCTATTTATTTATATTTTGATTTTTTTGAAAAAATAAAGAATAATATGTCAAAGGAATTTGATTTATATTCTTTATTGAAGAAGATCAATTTTTTCATCATTTGTCGAGGGAAGATGAGATTTTTGGGAGTTTGGAGGGAATTAAATTATGTTTTCCTCCATTTTTGGTCCAGTTGGCAAGAGAAATTCCTTCATTTTTCACACTTTCTCTCCCTTTGTCCACATAGGATGCCACTTCAGTCGATATTCCCTCTAAAATGCAGAAATCCCCAATTTTATGTCCAAATTAAGAATATCCGGCCAAAGTTGTCCTTAAATTACTAATTTTTTGAAGCTATTGTCCTATAATTGGCACACCCCTAAAACAAGGAACAAAAGCCTGAGTAGGGTAACATACAAGACTAAATTTGTGCAATTTTCCATTCTCTAATAATACACCTCCATATAAGTAAGATATAAAAAGATTAAATGAAACAAAAGTGAATGGAATAACAATATATTTGAAGGAAGAGCGATAATTTTGAAATTAAAATTGTATGAGTGATATATAAATCTTAATTTTTGAAAGTTATATTAAATTCAGGGGTTACATATGATATTTTTAATGCAATAATTTTTCAGTCATTCTGCTATTTTAAAACTTTATTTTTATTTTTTATCTTATTTGGTTAGGCCTAATCAAAACAAACCCTCGAAAGAAAATTTGATTAAAGCAAAATAAATATTTCTCTTGAATATTAAGTTTAAATTCTTATATCCTAAATTTTAATTTCTAAGTTATTGCTTGATCTAGGTGTATTTTATTAACTATGAATATCTATATTTTTATTTATAAGATTGTTTATTGTTTCTCAATTTTTTATTAATATTATCATAGGGTTAGGATTTGCTTTAATCAGTTGAATGTATCATGAAAATTAAATAGATTATTAAAATTAAATGGAGATTTAAAAGTGTATATTTGTTATTATAAAAAGTTCCAGATTAAGAATTTCATGGAGTCAGTCCAATATATACCAATTTGATATTTACGGCAAACTCAAGTACCAATTAGACTATAATAAAAACTTAGGTATAATATTGAGATAAATGACAAAATTTGGATTCTATTATGACTTTGTTTCCAACTTACAATAAAGTCTTAATTATTTTGTAATCATTAATCCTTTTTTTTTATTTAGCATCAAAGCTTTTGTAATCAATCTTATCATTTTTGTTCATTTGTACTGTAAATTTATTTTTCTTTATTTATCATAAAACTTGAAACTACGGTAATTTGAATTCACCTCTCCTAGGTTTAGATTAACAAATAATTATAAATACCAGTGTAATGTCAAATCGATACATGTTACTTGTATATATATATATATATATATTCTATCCAATTTTAATTCTTGTTTCAATCTTTTATATTATATTTCTATTTTGTTATCTGAGTTTTGTTATAAATATCATACCGATGTCTAGATTTTCACAATTTTTAAGGGTGTCAATTATAAAGAGGCATAACTTTTGCCATAAATGTTAAATACACATTAAATAAAATTCTTTTAATTTTTCTTCTATTTTTTTTACGAAAACTTGTACACCCTTTTTAATTCAATTTATTTTAAATTATCCTTTTTTTTTAATTTGTTTCATTTAGTTATATTAAGTTCTATATATTGTAATATTGATTTAAGATTCTCTAACAATATACCTGTATATATGTAAGAAATAAAAAGATTATAATGAACACAATAGATTGAAATTACAATATAATATTGAAACTAAAATTTATGAGGTGCAATATAAAATATGATTTGTGAAAGTCAGAATAAATTTTATTTAGAATTTAAATATATTTTCTTCTTAACTTTTTTGGACTTTTCATCTCATTATTAGACCTAATTACAATAAAGAATGAGAAAAATGCAATAAAAATAAAGCAAATATTTCTCTTATTCTATCTACTCTTTTTTCTTTTCTTAAATCTCAATCTTTAAAAATTGAATTTAAAATATCTTCTAAGGTTTTATTAACAATCACGTAAATATATTCAAATATATTATTAGAACAGTTAAAGTTCAATTATACCCTTCTTTTTTAATATACTACTTATTTATTAGGGTATAGTAGGTATGTCAAAAAATTCAAGAAACCTTTTGACTTATTCATACTTTTATAAATAGTATAGATGTGATATAGATAGTTTATGGGGGTCTTACAAATTTAGTCCAATGGTTCGAAAAAAATTCAATTTTAATCATGAATGCACTTTAGGTTTTGATGTATTCTATTTTTTTCGATCGTGGAATAACCAATAATATAAATAAGATAGTGAGATGTGTCTTTATTTGATATAAAAATAAAATATTATTTTTACATTAATTTTAATGAATCTAATTAGACTAGATATTGTGAGGTATATTTTCATAAAAATTTGGTATTTGGTCTAATTTTGATTTTTTATTTTGATTTGTCGGCCCATACAAAATATTGAATTTTAATTTTACAAATTTTATAAATAATTTTTATAACTTAAATTTATTAATTAATCTTATATTTTTTCTTAATTTTAACTTACCAAACTAAAAAACAAAATTCAAAATACAATTAGATTTTGTTATTTAATTTGAACTATTTAATTTTTTTAAAAAAAATCATTTAATAAAAACATTGATTCGAAAATGGACAAAAGATAAAACAAAAGGTAAAATAATTATAAATAATTTTCACACATGTTTTCAAAAGAAATTAGCAAATTGGTAAAGATAATATAAAGTTCAAATGTGGGTGGCTTGAGAAAGTATATGTTAAACGAATCAAATATTTCATTAATTGATGTAATTATTTTCGTATCTTCCAAGCATAGGAAAATACACTTTTAGTCTTTTAGTTCAGGAGGTCTTGTAAATTTAATCTCATAATTTGAAAAAGATCCAATGTTAGTCATGAATGCACTTTAATATATAGGTTTTGCTCTATTTTTTTTTCCAATAAGTGGAGTCACCAAAATTATAAATATAAAAGTATAATGTGCCTTTGAATTGATATAAAAAATAAAATATTATTTTTCACATTAATTTTGAATATTAGATTAGATATTGTAAGGTATATTTAGTATATTCAAATAGATATATTTCATAATAAAATAATTTTTATATATTGTGTCTTATTTTTTATATTCTAATTCAATGTGACTTTTTATAGGAGTGACCACAATTCGATAAATACTGACGGAATAAAATTGAAATAAAAATTGATATTTATTAAAGTCAAACATAAAAACTTGATTGGTATTTGATTTTTATTTTCATAAAAATTTGGTATCTAGTTTAATTTTGGTGTTTTATTTTTTTGATTTATAAACTATACCAATATCAAATATTAACCTTTACAATTTAATAAATATTTTTTATATCTTATTTTACATTTATTAATTAATATTATACTTTTTTCTTTAATTTTAACTTATCAAACTAAAAATAATAAATTTAAAATACAATTAGATTTTGTTATTTAAATTTGAACTATTTATTTTTTTTATTTTTTAAAAATACTCATTTAACAAATTAATTGAAAAAAATATGAACATATAAATGGACAAAAGAGAAAACAAAAGGTAAAGTACATATAAATATAATTTTCACATATATTTTCGAAATATGAAACAAATGAAAGTAGAGTTTGCCTTGAACTCTTGGTGTTCTCTATTGTAACTATCTTATTTAATCTCATAACTTGAAAAAGATCCAATGTTAGTCATGAATACACTTTAATATATAGGTTTTGCTCTTTTTTTTTTCAATAAGTGGAGTAGCCAAAATTATAAATATAACAGTAGAATGTGCCTTTGAATTGATATAAAAAAATAGATGTTATTTTTCACATTAATTTTGAATATTGGGTTAGATATTGTGAGGTATATTTAGTATATTCAAATATATATATTTCATAATAAAATAACTGTTATACAGTGTGTCATATTTTTTCCATTCTAATTCAATGTAACTTTTTATAGGGGTGACTGCAATTCGATAAATTCTGACGGAATCAAATCAAAATAAAAATTTGATATTTATTAAAGTCAAACATAAAAACTTGATTGGTATTTGATTTTTATTTTCATAAAAAATTGGTATTTGGTTTAATTTTGGTGTTTTATTTTTTCAATTTATCAACTATACCCAATATCAAATAGTAACTTTTACAAATTTTATAAATAATTTTTATATCTTATTTTATATTAATATTGTACTTTTTTCTTTAATTTTAACTTATCAAACTAAAAATAATAAATTCAAAATACAATTAGATTTTGTTATTTAAATTTGAACTATTTAATTTTTTTATTTTTTAAAAATATTCATTTAACAATTTAATTGAATCAAAATATGAACATATAAATGGACAAAAGAGAAAACAAAAGGTAAAGTACATATAAATATAATTTTCACATATATTTTCGGAATATCAAACAAATGAAAGTAGAGTTTGCCTTAGACTCTTGATATTCTCTTATTGTAACTATCTTATAATTTTATTGATCAATTAAATAAATAAGCAATATTTGTTCGAAAATTATATAATTATTAAATTACATAACTGACATTAAAATTAATAATATTAAAAGAGTATTTTAGTCGGTTCAAAAATTGGAAGAAACGTTCATACTTTTATAATAGAATAGATAATATGCATATCAAAAATTCCAAAAACTTTTTTAGCTTCTCTTTTTCCTTCAATAGATGGAGTAGCAGATGGGCTTAGGATTTTTTCCCCTCAAACTGGGGGATTTTATAATCGTGGGAGGGAATGTGGGTAATATCTATGCTACACTTAGTTAATGGTACACTTGGTGTATGAATGAATATCAAGTGTATGTACACCAGGCGTAGCATCAACAACACTGGAGTATGTGATATTTTTCCTACAATTTAGGCCACCTGGATATATTTTTTTTCCACGTCACCAGTCTACTTGGACTTATTTTTATCATATCACCTCTGTCCATAAACCACGCAGGCCAGCTTGTGTCCACCTAGGATGAATGTACTGACAAATGAAAAATCCCCAAATTTAGCTTAACACGTAATCGACACATGCGAGATTCCAATAAAAATTGCAATCTCCGACAAAAACTATCCTCAATGCATTAAATATTACAAATTAAAGTACCTAAATTATAAGATCAAATTCAAAAAGGATCACAATTGTCACCCCCACAGTTACATGACTAATTTTGAAGTTTTGCCTAAGGGATGAAATGCCATCTTATCATATTGGCACTGTAGATTAACATGAATAGATCTCAGGAAATTGCAATCATGTCTTGCAGCTTGCTGCATGCAGCACTACTATATGGTTTGTAGGAGGACTACTTGTCAATAGATTCTTGAGCCAAGCCAAACCTACCATCACATCGCGAGACATTAATACTATGATCTCCACTATACAAAAGTAAAAAAAGGGCATGGATCATAATGCTTGTCATCCTCATGGCTGGCATGATAAAGAGCAACATCACAATACCCGAAATAGCACAAATGACTGCTCTTAACCATGTTGGTAAGCACCATGATGCTTATATGTACTTGACCAACATATCCCACAATGTTGAAGTTAGTGATGGATATAGCATCTTCAAGGGTGTCATTTACCCATGGAAAAGCACTGCCCATATGAGGAGAACAAGTCTCGTCAGTCCTTTTTCTGGTAGACAAGAAACACTAGCGACTAACCATTCAAATTTGAAACATCAGATCCATTCTGAAATACCTCATAATTTCCTCTATTTTCTTCTTCAAAATTGTCATCTACTGACAGGATAGTTGCATTGTTGTTTCAATTGGAAAATAAGGTGTAATTTAAAATGGCTGGAAACTTGAACAAAACAATACGAGGAATTTAGGTCGATACAAGAGTTGGACTCTTTAGCTTTAAAAAGAATTACCTCACACGGGTGCCAACGAAATCAAGATAATTGTCTCCCATATTCAGGGACCATCCTTGAAATAGTAGCACTTCAAATCTCTAGCTCAACGAACTAAAGAATTGATTATGAACTCTATTAAAATACTTGAATGCTAGAAGAGGAGTGAGGGCAAAGAATGGATGAAATCTACAATTCGAGGGGCTCCTTTTTTAATTATTGGAAAATTATGGCCCGCAAATATAATTGTTAAAAAGGTGGTGGTAACTGGACAAATCGTCTGTCGACTTGCTGCTGACTCGACAGACAGGCCTGTCTTGTAACATTCTCATTGGAAGAAAATAAATTAAAATTGTATAAAATATTCTTAATTTAATTTGTATAAAAGGGTGATGTTTTTGATGGAATTAATATCTTAGTCTTTTTGTTGTTTTAAAAAAAATTTTTAGCATTTTTTATCTTATTGGTTAGGCCTAATTAAAATACACGTAGGTAGTTAGTAAATTTAAAATACATCTAGATGGAAGTGATAAGTTTGAAATTACATGTAGTTAGTTAATAAAATTAAAATGCATCTAGATGAAAACGATAAGTTTGAAATTAATGTTTATGATATGAGATTTAAAATTTAGCTTTTAAAAGCTGAGATTTAGGTATAAAAGGCTAGAAAGATTTTAATTGGATTTTTTTTTTAGGCTTTGTTTTAGTTAGGCCAAACCAATAAGATGAAAAATGTCAAAAGCAAGTTTTAAAACAACAAAAAGACTAAGATATTTGTTCCCTAAAAAATATCACCTTTTTATACAAATTAAATTAAGAATCGCACATGGACTTGATGACTTGCTAACTTGTCCAGGTGACCAAAAATTGAAGGGAAAAAGCACATACATGTCATTTTTGTATTCACTTTTTTCTTTGATAATATTTTACAAATAATCAAAACTAATACAAAATATTTATTTTAATTCTTAATTAATTTATTTAGAATTTTTAACACTTAATGAATAATATTAATTAATAAAATTCTTGTCAACGATTAAAGTTTATGAAATTCGATACCCACGTGTGATTTCACATTGGAATTTATGTGAAGAAAAAAATCTCAAAACTTTTTTTTCCTCTTGTGGGGCATGTGACATGTTAGACCAGTTTTATTAAAACACTTTTTTTAATACTGTGAAGTAGACAAATTTTTTTTAGATTACTTTGGTGATCCTCGAAATCCTTTGATATGTTCAAATGAAAGAACTTCCTTTGTTCAGAGATAAAAGTCCCAACTTTCTTTAAAATTAAACTCCTGCAAGAGGAGATTATTCTTGGGATTTGTGAGGACCGACCAAGGTTACAAATCACAATAATTTATATGTGGGATTCGCTTTAGATCTACTAAATTATTCTGATACTCCAGAGTGTTGGGCTTTGTAAGAATCACATTCAAAGTGGTGACAATGGTTCCGATTTTGACATGGATCCCAATAGAAGTGAGTTTTGAGAAAATAAACAAGTCAGAAAAACGAATCTCGAGTTTTAGTATTTCAAATTCGTTGCACCCAGTTTTTAGGAATTTTTTATATGCATACTATATCGCTAATTACTAATTATTAAATAGCCAAAAGTAGGGTATAACTGAATTTTATCAGCTTCTAAGACATATATTTTGAATATAATACTAAGTTTCCTTTTTTATATCAAAATCTTCATCAAAAGCTAGTAGTCTAAATTCAATCTATCATAAATTTTTGAATACTTTAAGTTTTTAAATAGAATCATTTTCAAAGAAACAAGGCTCGTATCCTCATATTGCTCAAAAAGAGTAAAAGCTCTCCAGAAATGGACTAGGGTTTGGGTTTTTGACATAAAGATGTAATTTGGGTTTCTACCCTATCTAAATCTTGGTTTGTTGAATTGAAAACAGGGTTTAAGTGTGGTTTTGCAGTGAAAAGATTGACGAAATTTTTGGCATGGAAAATGTGTATGGATTCAAAAACAGTGGGGTAGCGGTGGGACTGTGGGGTGGGTGGTGGTGGTGGTGGGAGTTTGAGGAAGAAGAAGGAGGGAAAAAACAAAGATAAAACAAATGAAATGAGAAAGAAGAAGGAAAAAAAAAATTAAAATGGTGCCTTGGCTTTTTTTTTTTTCCGTCTTAGCATCTTAGTCAGCCTAATAAGGCTATCTTTCTCCACGTCATCAAAGTCAGTCGGAAAATCACAAATTCCCCAAATTAAATAGTCACGTGTCAATTTTCGATCAATTTTATACTCAATATGCTATTTGTTCAAATCTTATCTCAATTTTAGAGGAATCTGACATGCTGGTCTTACTTTAAGACCGGACCCATTTGATCCCAATCAAGAATGAATCGACTTGAGTTCTAAACTACAGTATTCCAGATTAACCCTCTAATGATAAAGTGCAGGACACCAAACATATTGCTTGAGAGAAGACTCCTTTTCAAAACTCATCATTATATCTTGTCCATTTCTGTATCTAGACAACTTATTATGAGTATTTCTCCATAGCACCTTGGATGGATGTTCCTTGAATTTGTCACATTGTAAACCATTCATACGAAAGTGTAATAAGAGTAATGAATATATGCAGGTTACCTTCAAGAAGATGGTGGAGGTAAATACGAGCATTATTTTTCATTTAGTCATTGAGTGCTCCTACATTCACATAGATCATGAGATAGTAGGTGCAACAATGTTTATTTAGGGAGGTTCTATATAAACCTCTTGCACTATTTATTTACTATGAAGTCTCGGTTTTGAATGCTGGATCTTCACTTTCCAGTCTTACACTGGGAGCTTTCTTTGCTCAGAGTAACAGAGGCGGTGGTCTCCAATGGGCTCAGGAGGCCCTTCAAAAGCCCCACACCCAATGTTACTCCAACACTCTGAGACTCCTTAGCATTTTGGTGCTTACCACCATGACCAGAATAGTCATTTTCTTCATAACAGGTTTCAGAATATTCATACTTCTTCTGATCATAGCCTCCATAACCATTGTAGTTATCTTTTGCCGGGGGTTTGGATTGACCAGGCTTCACCTGCTTGTTTGAACCTTTGTTGTAGTACTGATAGTCCTCTTCAGAATATTCATACTTTTTCTGATCATAGCCTCCATAACCGTTGTAGTTATGCTTTGGTTGGGGATTGCATTGATCAGGCTTCTTCTGCATGCTTGAGCCTTTGTTGTAGCACTGATAGTCATCCTTGAACTCGTAGTCCTCCTCAACTACCTTATGGTAGTGTTCTTTGTGGCCACCACATGGATACGTTTGCATTTTTCTTAAGGCTTTTTTTGAGCTGCAGGTTTGCTGTGCTTGGAGTTTAAGTTTAGGATTGCTACTTATAGTTGCCATACTAGGATTCCAATTTGATCAGGATGCATCGGATTCTTATCCTTCCAACATTTTAAAGTTTATGAAATTCGATACCCACATGTGATTTTGCATTGGAATTTATGTGGAAAAAAAATCCTCCAAACTTTTTTTCCACTTATGGGGAATTTGACATGTTGGACCAGCTTTATTAAAATGCTTTTTTAGTACTATGAAGTAGACACGTTGATGAATGGATTTTATACCCATTAATTAAGTACCATTTGCTTAACTGTTTAATTAGTTTTTGAGATTTTTGTGAGTTTTATTATCATTTTTAGTATTTATTTTGGAGATTTGAAGATAAAAGAAGAATGTCACTTGAATATAATAAAATCTACATTCATATTACATTTTTCAAAAAACAAAATCGACCCGTGAACTACCTAGGCGTTAGAAAAGCAATCCCTAGGCGCTGCAGCTACTGGAAAATCATGGCATTCCAATAGGCGCTGCACCTACTGGAAAATCATGGCATTCCAATAGGTGCTGCACCTACTGGAAAATCATGGCATTCCAATAGGCGCTGCCAACCGGGCAAATAAGGGCAAAATAGAATTTTTGCCCTCTTTAGAGCATCTCCCATCAAATTTAAATATTTTCAAAAGCCTCCAAGAGTGAAAAATCAGATTGGGAGAGAAGAAGAGAGGAGAAGAGTGAAAACAAGTCAAGAAACAAGAAGGAAAGGAGAAGAAAAGAAGAAGAAGAGGAGAATTCTTCTATGATTTGTGAAAAATACATCAACAAGGGAAGAAATTCATCATTTTTCTAGTTTCATTTCATTGTCCTCTTTCTTTCTTTCATTATGTGTATGAATGTTGTTAATTTTTTTATTTTCATCATGAACTAATTTATTTTTCTAGGGTTATGATATAATCTAATTATAATGTTTTGAATATTTGTATCAATTCAATTCTTGATTTATTTTCAAGTTGAGTTTTCTATATTGTTCTTAATTCTTTCATTTATTTTGTCACTAATTGAATGATTTGCTAATCATATTGATTCGGGGGGTGATATATGTGTCTAATTCTATGTGTAGAAAACTATAAATTACATGTAAGATAGAAATATACTTAAATGGTTTGTGTAGTCTTGTTTGAGATCCATAGAACCTAATGAATTGTTGATTGTTGTAATTCACATAGGAATATAGTGGGTTAGTAATTGATAATATTTTCATTAGACCTTGGGAAAGGCTAGTGGATAATTTAGGGATTCTCGACTATCATTTGGTAAATAAATTGATATTGATGCGATAAATTATTCAATTCAGATTAATTATGGTGAAATTATAATCTTAGGCTTTTAAATTAGTAAATTTCATCTTTAAATGCTTTCTATCATTAATTTAATTTAGTTGAATTTAATTTACAAACAAAAACACAAAAATGCATTTATTCAAATAAAATTAGAGTTAGCATAATTTTGGTACTTAATAATTCAACAATTTTCGTGGGAACGATAACTTATTCATCACTTTATTACTTGTACATGATAACATACACTTGCGTTCACAAATTATCGTAATAAGTTTTTGGCGCCGTTGCATGATGGATTTTAATTTGATTTTTTCTCGTATATGTATATTTATCTTTTCTCTTATTTTATTTTTCCTTCATTGTTTGAGTGTATCCATATTTATAATCGCATGTGTTTTCTTGTGTGTGAGAAATGAGCAAAAAGTGATAGACGAGGTGGTATATAATTCATACTATTGGCCAACTGAATATGACATGACAAATCAAGCTTCAATTCAGGCATCTAGAATGAATCAAGTAGATGTCATTAATGCATTGGGTGCTCAAGTAGAAACACTTTCAAATGAGATGGAGAAATATGTTGCAGTAAATGCTAATCATTCACCATTCAAGGTATGTGAGCCATATGGCAGTTTTCATGCAAGTACACAATACCAAAAGATCAATCAATTTGCACCACCATACGTCGAGCATGCTGAATATAGGTGGAATTACAACCGACTACAAAATTATCCTTTCTCCAACACTTATCATCAGGGATGGCCAAATCATTCTAATGCTTCATGGAGAAATGATGAGAATATGATGTGGCATGCACCTAGTTACCCACCATTAGAGAATAAACGAAGCATTGAAGAAGCTTTAACTCAATTTGAAAGTACTACTGACCAAATCTTGTTGCAAACTCAACCTAGTAATCCATCACAACAGATTTTTCCTTACACAACTGAGGCAAATGGAAAGGTGAAGAACATTGTGATGCTAATTTGCTAAGTGATGAAGAGATTGAAACTATTTTGTGGATTGAAAAACTGATGAAGGATGAACAAGATATATCAACACAAATACCTCTAGCGGAGAAACGAGAAGAATATTGGGATGTTAATTTGCTAAGTGATGAAGAGATTGAAACTACCTTGTGGATTAAAAAACTAGTGGAGGATGAACAAGAGGTATCAATACAAATACCTCTAGCGGAGAAATGAGAAGATCAAGAAAATGTTCAACCAATCGCGTCTCAAAAGTCATCACTCGAAGTTTTTTATCTCCATCTTCTACAAAATAACAACCCTATATCAAATATTGTGAAGGATGATTTGGGAATCTCATCACACGAGTATAAATTGGAGGATCACGAGTTGGTAGATTGCTCATTAAAGCATTCTATGGTGGAAAATAAAGGTGTATTTGAGAATGTTGACAAATCTATTATCCATATAGATTTCATCATCCCAAAATTGAAAAGGACAAAGACATCTCTTTCACACAAAGAGAATGATTTTTGGTCATCGGGTATGCACCCATCAATGTACAAAAGGCACATGATCCCATGCCGAATTATGCTCGCTATGCTTATCTTTGGGGATTACCTACACTTCTTGAGCATACTAAGGCATGGCATGAAAAATACTTATTTTTGGATCCCGGACGAGAAAGGAAGAAGTCCGGCTGAAAACTATAAATTAAGCGCTTTTTGGGAGGCAACCCAAGTGTTTTACATTTTCTTTTATTTTTATTATTTAGTTGTTTAATATTCATTTTTTTTAGTTTGATGATTTTTTTTGTTTGTTTTCATTTCAGGATCCAACTCAAGTTTGGTCGAGAATTTGAAAAATAAGGAGTGATATGTCATCAACTAATGAATGCACATCCATCATTATTCTAGAAAAGGACAATGATGAAGTTAATGCAAACTAACACCATTCAGGGAAGTCTTCTATACCTTATCTTGCTTTATTTAATATTGAGGACAATGTTAGTTCTAAGTTTGGGGGTGGATGTATGTGTTTCATTTGATTTTGTTTGTTTATAGCTTTTGAAAATTGATGAATATTGTGCTTATGTATGTGCTTGACTCTTGTGATAATTTTTACCTTTCTTGTAATTTTTTGGCATATTGAGCACATAGTATTAAATATTTGGATTTTCTGTATACTTATAAAAAGTTTATGTAAACTCGATACTTTTTTTTGCGATCTCATATAATTCTAGAACTTGTTTGATTGTCACTCGATGCGAAATCTTAGGCTACATAACATTAGGAAAGTGATTTAAGCCATTTTGGGTCATTTGAGCCTTTCAAACCACCTTATTTATGATGCATAATCCCTAGTGTCCTCGTTGAGTCTATTGAGCTATTTTCTTTGTCACCCTACAAATCAACCTAAACCAATGAATTAATTTTTTTTATCTTACATATTAACCCATACTTAACTCATTGCTATTCTAGTAATATCATTTTGAGCATTGAAAATGGTTTTTAAAAATGGCAAAAGAGAGTTGGCGAAAACTCCCGAAAAAAAAGAGTAAATAAATACGAGAAAAAAAGTGCAACACCCATTGTTCATAAAAACAAACAAGTTTGAGGATGTACCGCATAAAAAATGTGTGAAGAAAAGAGAGTTTAACGAATAAAGTGGCGTGACAAATCAAAAGAAGAAAGGTTTGTGAAGGTGTGAGACCGAAAATGTGGTGGTGCTCATCAATAAGGTTCTAGAATAGTTGGGTGCTATGAGTAATTTGAGCCACTATATTATCTTTTATCCTACAATTACCTTAGCCACACATTACAAGCTTTTAAGTCCTAATGATCTCTGATGTTGTGTTAGTCTACAGTAGTGGAGAATGACATGAAAAACAAGCCAATGGAATTCAAAAATAAATAAATAAAGATCAATTATTGAGTTTGCATAAACCAATTTGAGTGGCGAAAAATTAGATGTAAGAGGCTACACACACACACACTCAAAGGATTTAAAGATGATGAATTTGGCACTTGAGTTGAAATCATGTATTTTGATAATATTTTGAGATTTCCCTGAGTTTTAAACTCACAATAATTTTTGAGCCCTATTTAGTTAGTTGGTTGTGATCATCACTTGTTATTTTTCTTGTTTTATTTCTTTCTTTTGCTCGAGAACTAGCAAAATGTTAAGTTTGGAGGTATTTGATGAGTGAAAATTATACCCATTAATTAAGTACCATTTGAAATCCTTTGAAATTTCTTTGTTAATTCGGAGATAAAGGTCCCAACTTTATTAGAAATCAAACTCTTGCAAGAGGAGATTATTCTTGAGATTCACGATGACTCATATGGGTCATATCACAATAATTTATATGGTGGAATTCATTTAGGATAATTATTCTAAGACTTTGGGTATTAGGCTGAGTAAGAATCACATTGCAGAATGATGACAATGGGCCAAATTTTGACAGAGATCCCTTTTGAAGTGGGTTTTTCATATCATAAAATAGTTCGAAAGGTGAATTTCAGGTTTTAGTGTTTTAGACTCATTGCACCCAATTTAAAAATGTCTATTATCTATTATTTCTATCTCTATCTCTATTGTTTTAGTGTTTTAGACTTATTACACCCAATTTAAAAATGTCTATTACTTGTTATTTCTATCTCTATCTCTACTTTTATAAACGTATGAATAGTTAAAAAAAGTTTTTAAATTTTTTTTATATGTATACTATATCTGTAATTACTAATTATTAAATAGCCAAAAAGTAGGGTATAACTAGATTGTATCAGCATTTAAGACGTATAGTTTGAATATAATACCAACTTTCCTTTTTATATCAAACTCTTCTTCAAAAGCTAGTAGTCTAAATTTAATATATCATAAAATTTTGAATATTTTTAGTTTTTAAATGAAATCAGTTTCATCTAGAACTAAACTTCGAGAGTTTCTAATAATATATCATGGACATACAGAGCACTTTGTATAAAAGAGTTATGGTTAAAGCTGGCCATTTTTTGCATCATTTTGATTTTACAATACTTTCTCTAATTTTTTTCTCAATAACTATCATATTCTTAGAATAATTCTAGGTTGAAAAGATATATGAATTTTCAGTAGAAATGAAAAAAATATGATGCTAAATAAAAAGGAATTTTAATGATAACATAACAAAATAATTAAAATTTTATTAAAAATCAGAATAGACCCGAGTTGTGGCATTTATGTCAATGTGATACATGAGTTTTTATGATGCTCTAATTGGCACTTAAGTTTTGCTATAAATATCAAATTAGTATATATTAGACAAGCTCCATCATATTCTTCATATAACTTTTTAAATGACAAATATATAGTTTTAAACTCTAATTTGTTCAATTATCTATTTAATTTTTCACGATACATTCAATTGATTAAAATAAATACTACCATTACGATAATATAAGTAAATTTTTTAGTAATAAACAACCATATAAACAAAAAATATTTAATACATGTAGTTAATAAAATTAAAATACATCTTGATGGAAGCGATAAGTTTGAAATTAGACATAGTTAATTAATAAAATTAAATATACCTAGATGGAAACGATAAATTTGAAATTAAAATTTATGATATGAGATTTTAATTCAACTGTTAAATGTTGAGATATAAGAAAAAAAAATATAGAAAGATTTTAGTTGGATTTTCTTTCCAGACTTTATTTTAATTAGGCCTAACCAATAAGATAAAAAATATAAAAAATGGTTTTAAAACAAGAAAAAGACAAAGATATTGGTTGCATCAAAAAATCACCTTTTTATACAAATGAAATTAGGGATTTTTTATAAAATTTTAATTTATTTTCTTCCGATCAGAATATGACAAGTGGAATTGCTTGAAAATAAACTTGTGGCAGTTGACCAAGCAGTTGCTAACTGTAAATAAAATATATGACTATACAATCAATTGAGCAAAAGTATAGACGTGTCTGTCCAGTCACCTGCTAATTACACAAAAGGATAGTCTAAAAAATATTTCAATACTCAAGTTTTTCCATTTATCTCAATGTAATACATTGATTTTTATGATGCTCCATAAATATCAAATTGGCATATATCGGGAGGGCTCCATTAAACTTTTCAACTTGAAATACAATTTTAATCTCTCAAATTTAATTTCAATTGTTTATTTAATTTTTATGATACATTAAATTGTTTAAAATAAATGTTATTATTATGATAACATATATAAAATTTTGTGTAGGAACAAACATCAATATTGACAAAAATATATAAATATACATAGGTAATTAAAAAACTTAAAATGCATCTACATTGAAGTGATAAGTTTGAAACTGAATTTATGTACTAGTTTTTAAATTTAATTTCTAAATGTTGAAATTTAAAAAAAAAAGGTAGAAATTTTTAATTGGATTTTCTTCCAACTTTGTTTTAATTAGGTCGAGTCAATAAGGTGAAAAATGCAAAAGAAAGGTTTTAAAACAACAGAAAGAATAAAATATTTGTCACATCAAAAATCACATGTTTTTATACAAAATAAATTAAGAATTTTTTACAAATTTTTAATTTATTTCCTTGCAATGAGAAGGTGACAAATGTTATTGTTCAAAAAACAACATGTGGCTTTTAACCATTACTGACTATATGAAAAAATGTGACTGACAATCAGTTGTTGGCTATGGAAAAAGAGAGAGGTGTTTGTTCGGTCAGCACCAGACTGGCTTGTTTGTCCAGCTAGCACATCTCTATATTTCCAACAATTATGTCTGCAAGCCACAATTTTCAACAATAATAAAAATTCTTGAAAAGTTTTTTCCTAACTTATGGGGAATCTGACATAGTCTCTTCATCATGCTCAAACTCATCACCTAACCCTCAATCTTTACATTTACATCACCATCGTCTCCCGCACCCACAAATCTTCAGATTCATCATCTTCTCCCTCTATGAAAATCAGTGTTCTTATAATCGGACCGGTGATCAAATCGATCTTACTATCAATTAGCAGTTCAACTGATCGTACTGGTTCAACCGTCGATCGGACTGGTCTAATAAAAATTAATTCTATATTTTTTATTATATTATGTAAAATAATAATATAATAGACTAATTGTTATTTACATTTTAAATGTAAAAAAAAAAGATAAATAACTACCTAAAAAAATATCTAACAAAACACAAAATTAAAATAATTACATAAATATAACAAAATATCAAATTTAAACTTCATTAAAAAATAAAAAGTAAAAAAGTAAAAAAAAAATCAGTCAAATCGGTTTGACCGATAATTTGATTTTATATAGCCAACCGAACCGGATCGACCTTCGATTTTCAATTGGACCGGTTGAACAGGCCGATCGATCCAATTTTGAAAATTGCCTTCTTTTATTTTCCTCAAGAATGGCATCATCCTTTTTTATAGCAGGTTCATGGTCTCATGTCGGTGGCTTTTGTTCAGTCTTTTCCATTAATTTCATCCCTAGATGAATCCTGTTGACTAGCCATCAATTGGATTTCATGCTCTACATATATATGCATCTCCCTAGAGAAAACATACTTAATAAACTATGTCAAAATATCCTTATCATCAATTAACAACTCAAAGCCTCTATTCAGTATAACGTAATATCTTTTTCTCCATTCACCTATCCATACTCTTATCACTAAAAAAATCCAGATTGATCTGAGACATATCTATTATTTCTAAATAGTCAAACAAAGTTGAATGTCCACTAACGTAATGAGCATGATATTGGGTTCGCATAATTATGGATGATATGTAGCAAAAATTTGAAAACTAAAACATGCATATAACAACTATTATATCCACCCCGAATTCGAAGTGATTAATTGGTTGTGTTTTAAAATTACTCGCTTAATAAAAAAAAACCACTTGATTCAATTACACTCTTGTTGATGACGATGTACGAACAATTCAAATCGTCTGGCACTTGTTAGAAATTCAATCCGAAAGAACTCCACATGTAGTCTCTCTACGAGTATCCATACCACAGACAAAGCCACAAATGTATAAATCTTGCTAAAAATTTATAGTTCTGATTCTAATCCAAAATATGGGAGTGTAGTTTGTTAAATGGGTGTTTTACTTATAATTCGAATATCTTTAACTTAATTATTTATTCGTGTTTAAGCATTTTTTATTGCTTTTTATGTGTTTTGTTCATATTTTTTAAAAAAATAAAAAATAAGACAAGTGGTAGGAGTCGAGAAGATGTAACCAAAAAGGGAGAAAAATATTCTAAATTCCAAGGTTTGTTACCGCGGCGCCAAGTTTTGGGGCTGTGGCGCCACATTTCTAGTTCATAGTCCTATTGGGGTAGTGTTTATATTTTGGGCATATTTCTTGGTTGAAAAGTCCTATTTATCATATTCTTAATTTATTGGAGAGATAAGAGATAGAGATATGACTTTTGTGTTGACCACAATGTCCAGTTTAGTCAATTTAAAAGAGAAAATTTCGGTTGAAGAGTCAATAGTGTATTGAAACTTTTTGTTGTGACATATCTCGGTATTTTTTATATAACTTACCCCACAATATTGATATTAAGATGATTCAAGCACCTATCAGAAGCCAACTGATAATTTATATGAAGACTTTAAAAGCTAATTCATTTAGAAAAGAAGTCAAAAATCATTTGAAAAAAGCTTAATAGAGTAGAACAACTCAGCCTGGCGCTGCGGCTCTTGATTTTTGGGGCCGCGGCTTCGGAGGTCATGAATTTCAACCAGTGAACTTTGTCGCCTTGGCACCATGATTTTTTAGCTACAGTGCGGATGAGAAATTCTGTACAGTATATTCTGGCATCGTGGCGACTGAGTCTTAAGTCCAGATTTGGAGGAAGAGTAAAAATAGAAGAGTTGAGACTCTTTAAAAAAATTTAGCACTTTCGAAAACACAAGGAGAAGGCTTGGAAGTAAGGAAAGGACTTCAAGAATACAATTGACGGCATCTATCATCTGGAAAGAGAATTTTCTGTCTTTTACTTATTAAATTATTTCTTTAATTTCTCGTCTATCTTCAACCATGATTTTTAGTTTTGATAGAATTTTAGTTTTATGTTTTTTAAAGGGATATTAAAATTTGAATTATAATTTATAATTACTTGGCACTCGAAAGAGGAAGTTGACTACTTTAAGAATTATTGACTTAAAAATTGTTTGCTTGAAATTGATGAATTGAATTTGTAAACATAGATGAAAAATTGGTGAACTCATACCTCTAGAATTAATTGCCTGTTAACCCAAGTGAACTTTTCTAGTATAATTATAGGATTATTTAGTATTATTACTTACAACTCTTATTTAGATCATCTGAATAAAGTTAAGATTATTCTAATTATAATAGTTATTATTTATTTGATATCAATCCATGTGAATACGACAATCCTTCTCACCTTACTATATAAAAACTTGATACCATATGCTTACGGACAGAAATTCCACGAATGCAATTGTGATTCTTAAATCAATAAAGTGATTAGAAGAATTACACTATAATAAAAAAGGGTGGAACCTTCTTGATATGAAGAACACAAGGATAGAGAGAACAAGAGATGGAGGTGTGCAAATTTTAGCTCCTACAGTTGCTAAGTTTCGGCCCCTTGATAAATCTTATTCCAATTAGGTTTGATACTATTTCCTTGTTTATCTCCATCTCTTTGTTTCTTATCTTATTCCTATTAGGTTTGATCCTATTGCGGGCATGTTCAATATAATCGTTCCCCAACGAGCACCTGCACACATGCATTAACGTCTCCACACATATACCTATGGAGACATCCTCCTTTCGAGCATTGTTTTAAGAATTTTCACATTGTAAACCATTCATATGAAAGTGTAATAGAGTAATGAATATATGCTAGTTATCATGAAGATGGTGGAGGTAAATACGAGCATTATTTTTCATTTAGTCATTGAGTGCTCCTGCATTCACATAGATCATGATATAGTGGGTGCAACAACAATGTTTATTTAGGGAGGTTCTATATAAACCTCTTGCACTATTTATATACTATAAAGTCTCAGTTTTGAATGCTGGATCTTCACTTTCCAGTCTTACACTGGGAGCTTTCTTTGCTCAGAGTAACAGAGGCGGTTGTCTCCAATGGGTTGAGGAGGCCCTTCAAAAGCCCCACACCCAATGTTAGTCCAACACTCTGAGACTCCTTAGCGTTTTGGTGCTTACCACCATAACCAGAATAGTCATTTTTGCTGTTGCAGGTATTGTGTTGCTGCCCTTTTTGATAACAGGTTTCAGAACATTGATACTTCTTCTGATCATGCCTCCATAACCATTGTACTTATCTTTTGGTGGGGGATTGGATTGACCAGGCTTCACCTGCATGCTTGAGCCTTTGTTGTAGTACTGATAATCATCCTTGAACGTGTAGTCCTCCTCCACTACCTTATGGCAGTGTTCTTTGTGGCCGCACACGGATACGTTTGGCATTTTTCTCCTGGCTTTATTTTGAGCTGGTTTGCTGTGCTTGGAGTTTAAGTTTAGGATTGCTACTTATAGTTTTCATGCTATGGTTCCAATTTGATCAGGACGCATCGGATTCTTATCTTTCCAATGTTTTAAAGTTTATAAAATTCGATACCCACATGTGATTTTGCATTAGAATTTATGTGAAGAAAAAATTCTCCAAACTTGATTTCAACTTGTGGGGGAATTTGACATGTTGGACCAGCTTTATTAAAATGCTTTTTTAAGTACTATGAAATAGACCAGCATTACTAAAATGCTTTTTTTAGTACTATGAAGTAAACAAGATTTTTTTAGATTATTGACTTTGGAGTCCCATGAAATTCTTTGATATGTTCAAATAAAAGAACTTCCTTTGCTAAGGCAGAGATGAAGGTTCCAAATTTGTTAGAAATCAAACTTCTGCAAGAGAATATTAATTTTGGGATTCACGATGATTTATCTGGGTCAAATCACAATAATTTATATTACGGGATTCATTTTAGATAATTTTATAAGATTTCAAGTGTTTGGCTTAGTAAGAATCACATTGCAAAACAATGACAATGGGTCTGATTTTGATTTGGATCCCTTTTGATGTGGATTTTTGATATTATAAATGAGTCCGAAAGGTTAATCTCGAGTTTTAGTATTTTAGACTCATTGCACACTATCTAGAAATATCTATTATCAATTATCTCTATCTCTATCTCTACTTTTATAAAAGTATGAATAGTTAAAAAAAATTCTGAAATATTTGATGTGTACTATATCCCTAATTACTAATTATTAAATAGCCAAAAAGTAAGGTGTAACTGGATTTTATCAGCTTTTAAGATATATAGTTTGAATATAATACTACGTTTCCTTTTTTATGTCAAATTCTTCTTCAAAAGCTAGTAGTCTAAATTCAATCTATCATAAAATTTTGAATACTTTAAATTTTCAAATGAAATCGATTTCTTCAATAACTAGATTCCGAGAGTTTTCTAACAATATGTCATGGACATACATAGGACTTTTTATAAAAGAGTTATGGTTAAAGCTTACCATTTTCCATAGTTGTGGTTTTATGAGACTTTCTCTAATTTTCTCGACAACTATCCTATTCTTAGAATAATTCTAGGTTGAAAAGGAATATAAATTTTCAGTAGAAGTGAAAAAAATGCTAAAAAAAAAGAATATTAATGATAACACAACACAATAATTAATTTTTTATTAAAAATTAGAATAGACCCGAGTTTTGATGTGATACATGAGTTTTTATGATGTTTTAATTGGATCCTAAGTTTTGCCATAAATATCAAATTAATATATATATTAGATGAGCTCCATCAAATTCTCCATAGAACTTTTTGCAACGACTAATATACAGTTTTAAAATATAATTTAATTTTAATTATCTATTTAATTTTTCATGATACATTTAATTGATTAAAATAAATCCTACCATTACCATAATATAAATAAAAAATTTAACAATAAACAACCATATTAATCAAAAAATATAAATACAAGTAGGTAGTTAGTATAATAATATATACATCTAGATGGAAGCGATAAGTTTGAAATTACACGTTGATGTGGCCTAGATTTGGCCTGCCTTGCATTAGCTTAGCTGATCTGGGCCCCGGGGGCCAAAGGGCTGAGCTCGTCCCTACAGGTCTTAAGACGAAGTAGTCTGATATGGCTCGAACCGATTAGGTGGGGCTAATGGACCGCATTGTTTATTTGGTTATTCCTGGGCTCAGGCCTAGTGTCACTTCTAATGGTTTCAGTCAAGCTGGTTGAACTGAGTTTTCTTAATAACCCAAACGGGTTATTCGTGGGATATATGGATTGATATGAGCTGATGACTTCAATTCAGATCCAGCAGAAATAAAGTTTTACTCAACTTCTTATATGTTCTAGATAAGGTAAGGGAATCCTACCATATATGAGATCGAGATTTACGGAATCATTACCCTAATCATATTCATCCAGATAAGGTATTAAAATCCTAATTGGTATGATTTTCTTCCCTTATTCATGCCTATAAATACTCCTTATTTTTCATAAGGTGTGTTCCCCTTTACATCACACTATAGAAAAATCTCTAATATTCAATTACTCTTTTGGATCATACACTCATTTATGTATCAGAGAATTTTCGATGGCAAACCCCATCATCCCTAACCATTGTTTTGTAGATTCTAGACTGGTTTCAAGAGAGTAACACAGCATCAACCATTGGATTTGGAGATACTTGATCATGTTATTTTCAGGCACATCAAGTTAGTTAATAAAATTAAAATACATCTAGATCAAAATGATAAGTTTGAAATTAATATTTATGATATAGAATTTATATTTAACTTTTAAAAGTTGAGATTTAGGTAAAAAAAAGGGGGGTAGAAAGATTTAATTGGATTTTCTTTCTAGGCTTTGTTTTAATTTAAGCCTAACCAATAACATGAAAATTTCCAAAAAAAGGTTTTAAAACAACAAAAAGACTAAGATATTTGTTCCATAAAAAACGTCACCCTTTTATTCAAATTAAATTAAGATTTTTTTAAACAACTTTAATTTATTTTCTTCTAATGAGAATGTGACAAGACTGACATATTTGCCCAGTCATCACCAAGTGAACAAACAGTTTGTTCAGTTATCACCACCTTTTTAAACAGTTATATCTAGGGCCATAATTTTTCAATAATTATAAATAGAGCCCCTTGAATTGCAGATTTCCTTCATCCTTTTCCCTCACTCCTCTTCTAGCATTCAAGTAATTTAAGAGAGTTCAAAATCAATTCTTTTGTTCGTTGAGCTAGAGAATTGACATGCTACTATCTCAAGGGTGGTCCTTGCATATAGGAGACGATTGTCGTGATTTCGTTAGCACTAGTGCGAGGTAATTTTTTCTTAAAGATAAAGAAGAGTCCAACTCTTTTATCGACCTAAATTCCTACTGTTGTTCTGCTCAAGTTTCCAGCTATTGTAAATTACAGCTTATTTTCCAATTACAAGAACAATGCAAATAGCATGTTGGTAGATGACAGTTTGGAAGAAGAAAATAGAGGGGATTGTGAGGTATTTATGAATGGATCTTTTGATAAAGTTTCAAATTTGAATGGTTAGTCGCCAGTGTTTCATGTGTACCAAAAAAAAGGACGGACAAGACTAGTTCTCTTCCATGGGTAAATGAGGCATGCTGGTCAAGTATGTGTAAGAATCATTTGTGCTCACCAACGTGGCTAAGAGCAGTCATTTGTGCTGTTCCGGATATTGTGATGCTAGCTGCTCTTTTTCATTCCAGCCATCAGGATGACGAGCATTATGATCCATGCCCATTTTTTACTATTCCATGTCTCAATGTCTTAATTGAACGTTAAAAGAAGCGGAAGAAAGTGCAGAGAGATGTAATGAGGAGCTGTGGTAGCTACTAGCTAGTGACAATGAGTCATCTGAAGTTGGGAAATTTTGCAAAGATTTTTGGGACCTTTCTGACAAATATAATGAGCATATCTTTCTTTAGTTTGACAGTTCACCTTGGATGGATATTTCTTGAATTTGTCACATTGTCAACAATTCATATGAGATAGTAGGTGCAACAACAATGTTTATTTGGGGAGGTTGTATATAAACCTCTTGTACTATTTATTTACTATAATGCCTCAGTTTTGAATGCTGGATCTTCACTTTCCAGTCTTGCCATGGGAGCTTTCTACGCTTAGAGTAACAGAGGCGGTGGTCTCCAATGGGTCAGGAGGCCCTTCAAAAGCCCCACACCCAATGTTACTCCAACACTGTGAGACTCTTTAGAAGCATCGGTGTGCTTACCACCATGACCAGAATAGTCATCCTTGAACTTCTTGTCCTCCTCCACTACCTTATAGTAGTGTTCTTTCTGGCCACCACACGGATACGATTGCATCTTTCTTGAGGTTTGTTTCGAGCTGGTTTGGTGTGCTTGGAGTTTAGGATTGCTAGCTATTTATAGTTTCATCCCATGATTCCAATTTGATCAGGATGCATCGGATTCCCTTGGCAATGTTTAAAAGTTTATGAAATTCGATACCCACATGAGATTTCAACGTGAAGAAAAAATTCTCAACTTTTTTACCACTTATGGGGAATCTAACATGTTGGTCGATTGCATATTTTTAGTAGTATTGAGTAGACATGTGTTTTTTGTATTACTGATGACTTTGACGTCCCTCAAAATTCTTTTGTTTAAAAGCATTTCCTTTAATATATATAAAGGTTTCAACTTTATTAGAATTCAAACTCCTCGAGATCAGATTATTCAAGGCATTACCGAAACTCAAATATGGCAATCATAATAATTTATGTGATGGGTTCACTTGGAATCCGCTAAATTATTCTGAGACTTGGAGTATTGAGCTCCTTAAGAATCACATTGCAATGGGATGATAATGGGTTCAATTTTAATATGAACCCCTCTTGAGGCGGGTTTTGAAAATAAACAATCCCTGAAGACAAATATTGGGTTTTAGTATTTCGAACTCGTTCTACCCCATTTAAAATTATCTATTCTCTCTTTTTCAATCTCTACCACTACTTTTATATAAGTATGAATACTTTTAAAAAGTTATAGAATTTTATATATGCCTATTATATCTCTAATTAATAATTATTAAATAGCCTAAAAGAATGGCATGATTGGGTTCTATCAGTTTTTAAGTAGTATAGTTTGAATATAATACCAATTTATTTATTTATTTTTATCGAACTCTTTCTCGAAAGTTGTCAATCTAAATTGTTCCTGCCATAATTGTATGAATATTTTGATTTTTTAATTAAAATCAGCTTCATATAAAATTAGACTTTTATAATCTTTCTGACCTCATTCGATAGGCATATAGAGGACATTGTATAAGAGAAATAAGATCATTAAAGTTGGTCATTTTGCACAGTTGTATTTTAATAGTATTTTCTCTAATTTTTTAACCAGTTATTCTATACCTATTATAATTTAAGGTTGAAAATGAGATGAATTTATAGTAGAAATGAACAAAAATAATAAGCTTAATTATAAGAGATTTGATGCTAAATAGACAAGTTCTAATATAACATCCCCAAATAATTAAAATTTTATTAAAAGTCAAAATAAAAATGATTCAAGCACCCAAGTTATGGCATTTATCTCAATGTGATACATAAGCCTTTGTGATACTCTAATTGGTAATGAGTTTTTTCATAAATATTAAATTGGTATACATTGGACCGACTCCATCAAATTCTTCATCTAGAACTTTCATAATTACGGCTATACACTTTTTAACCATGATTTGATTTTAAGTATATATTTAACTTTTGTTGTTACAATCAATTGAATAAAATAAATCCTATTAGTATAATAATATAAATAAAGAATTGATCAACAATTAACAGTCATAGAAATAAAAAAGTTTAAATATTCATAGTTAATTAATAAATTTTAAATTAAACCTAGATGGAAGAAGCGACTTTGAATTTAAAACTTATGATATGTGATTTTAAATTAAATTTTTAAAATTTGAGATTAAAAAAAAAAAGTAGGAAGAAAAACAGAATATTTATTTTGCTTCTATTGAATTTTCATTCCAAAATTTGTTTTAATTATGACTAACCAATAAGATGAATATTTCAAAAAACGTTTTAAACAACTGAAAACTACGCATTAGAAACAACACGTTTAATCTAACTTTCAAATATTAAAGATTAAATCTTACAACACACATTTTGTTTCAAAACTGAAGTTTCAAACATATTGTCATTTCAATCTCAGCTATTCACCATAATCTTCTTATATCTTACTTATACAGATGTATATTATTAGAGAATTTTAAGTATATGTTATCAATATAATAGTATTTAATTTAACAAAATGAAATATAATATGCAAAATTGAAAGAAGAATTAGAAGTGAATAGATTAAAAGAGTGTCATTGTAAGAAAAATTTTGAAGAAAAATTAAATGGACTTCGATCTATCAATTTATCATTTATGTAGAAACTCGAATATCATTCAAAAAATGTATGAAAAATCAACCATCAATTTGTCTTTTATAACAAGATTCGCGTACCAAGATGATTTTTATTTTTAAATATTATTTTGTCATCATAAATTTAGTGCCAATGATGAAAATGTAAAATGTCTATTAATAAAAAATAGAAATCCTTTTATATGTTATTTGTAATATATATACTATATCCCTAACCAATAACTATTAAATAGCCAAAAATGAGAATGTAATTGGTTTTTATCAAATTTTAAGTGGTATAGTTTAAATATAGCGACAATTTTCTTTTTGATCTCAAACTCTTCCACAAAAGCTGATAGTCTAAATTATTTCTCTTATAATATTTTAAATACTTTGGATTTTTAAATGAAATCAATATCTTATAAAACTATAGACTTCAAGAATATTTTAACCATATGGTCATTTAAAATTCACCATTTTGTGCAGCTGCACTTTTATGATATTTTTTTTTCTAATTTTATCGCCAATTATCTTATACCTATTATAGTTCTAGGTTGAGATTTGCAGTAGAATTGAACAAAAATGATAAGGTTGATTACAAAAGCTTTGATGCTAAATAAAAAAAGGATTAATGATAACATTCCAAAAAATTAAGACTTTATTATAAGTTGGAAAAAAAAATCATAATAGAATCCAAGTTTTGAATTTATCTTGATATGATACATAAGTTTTTATGATATTCTAATTGGTACTTATGTTTGCCGTGAATATCAAATTAGTATACATTGGAATGGTTCCATTCTTGATCTAGAAGTTTTTATAAAGACGGATATATACTTTTAACTCCCCATTTAAATTTAGTTGTCTGTTTAATTTTCTTGACGCGTTCAATTGATTAAAGAAATCCTAACCTTATAATAATATTAATTAAAAATCGAGTAATAATAAACAATCATAATTAATAAAAGAAATAGACATTCATTGTTAACAAATTACATGCACCTAGATCAAAGCAATAACGTAGAAATTAAAATTTATGATATAAGAACTTAAACTTTAATTTTTAACAAAAATATTTAATTTGCTTTAATCAGATTTTCTTTCGAGGTTTTGTTTTGATTAGGCCTAACCAATAAGATAAAAAAATAAAAAAGAAGTTTTATTGGCGACAAAATAAGGGGATGTGGTTGAAATAAATGAATATGGTACTTTGATGTCTAAAATTTTTTTATCAAATAAGGGGATGTAGTTGTCAAATATTCAAACCTCAAAATGCAAATAACCCCTTAAACTTATTACACATGAGTTAACATAGTAAACTTTAAAACTAAATTTGTTACATAAATTTTACCGTTAATGTTATATTGACACCTGAATTAACATATAGTTAGAAATACTTGACTTTTGTTGTACATATCAAATTGTTACATATTAATTGAGTTCTTTTAGTTTCTCTTCTTAAGTAGTGTATTTAAACTTTTAGACTTTAATTTGTTAAATAATGACTTTCTCGTATTTTATCTACCCTTTTTTTTCTTTTTAAATTTTAATATTTAAAAATAATTTTAAAATCTCTTCTAAGGTTTGATTAACAATCATGTGAATATAATTTTCATAACACTTGAACTTAAGATTATTTGAATCCACCTTTCCTGAAGCTTGCAATTTCAGTAAAACATCTCTAACCCTATTATGTCATAAATTCCAAAAGAAATTGTATATAAAAAAAAATTAACCTAACATATATAACAATAATCCATCATTTTAATTAAAAATTAGATTTAAAAAATATAAAAAATGTGATAAACCAAAACTCAAAATTTGAAACTCCATTTGATTGTACACCAACTACAATAATTTAAGAAATAATAAAACAACACATAGTTTTGAAAAAGAAATAGGAGACCAAAATTTTAATTTTGAAGCAATAATCAATAATTCTAAATTTTAAAACTCTCTTTGATTGTATACCAAGTAACTTAATTTAATAAATAATAAAACTATATGTAGTTTTAAAAAAGAAATAGGAGACAGAATTTTAATTGTGAGGCAATCATCAATAATTATAAATAATATTGATTAACTTTTATGTTTGAAAATAACTTTGCAAAAACTAAAGTTTTTAAAATGAATGTTTTAACATAAAAATATCTTAAATTAAATTCTATCTTCTTGAATAATTAAAGAGAATATGCTAATTCAGATATTAGAAAACAACGAGTACTAATGAAAAAATAAAGTTTTTGAAATGCATAAATTATTTGAATTAAATAAAAGATCAAATAAAAATTCAGGTATATTTACTAAAGGAAAGAATATATTAAACTTTTATATGTTTGAAATATATATAATTTTAAAAACACTAAGTGAGGGTTGTCTTTTAAAATGCATAATTATTAAGAAAACGAAAAAAAAAAAGTATTAGACCAAAATCTAACTTATGAGGTTTAATAATATACAAAATCTACATTAATATTTATCTAAGCTCGCATTCGAGCAGCATCTTTGATTGTGACTGATCCTGCAACACTTCACCTCTTTTACAGTCTTTCCAGAGAGTAGAGAAGGGAATGGGTATCAATGTTACTTACCGGGCCTAAATGATCCTTGGAGATTTTGTGGATGAGATATTGCATGTATTCTTGCTCAGGAAACGTTTATTAATCTCCATGATGCTTATCAGGTTTATTAATCCTAAAAGGTTTATCAATCTTGATGATTCTTTCTTGCTCAGAAAACGTTTCTTGCTTCAGCCTTACAGGTTAGTGATATGTAGAATTCAGTAGATTTAGCTGTAAACTGTTCTTTTTCATTTCCACATACTGACACATATATATACATAATCTGAAATATCCAACAAGTTAGAAGTTGAAAACTTTAACCATCCACTAAAACACATATCTCCCCACTAAACTATCCACTACTGCACATATACTCAGTAAACTACACATGCATTTCTCTTTACTAAACTACCCACTAAAGTACACTTTCAAGGCAAATAAAAAGAAACATGTAACCAACAACTTGGACTAAGTCAGGCACGTATCAGTTAGACGTTTGATTGGTGAGTTTTGGTATAACTTCTTATCCTATATATGATCTTATTTAACTGAAAACACATGTTTCATTTTCTTAGTTAAAGATAGAACTGCTAGAGAGAGTACATGAAGTGCAGGACTTCAAAAGTAGCTTGAGAGATCAGAAACCTAATTTCAAAATTCATCATTGTTTTGTTCATTTCAAAACTGCATTTCAAATTGATGTTTCCTGAATTTGTCGCATTGATAACAGTTGACAAGAACTGTAGTGAACACAAAATTATTCCAAGTTTAGAGGGTAGAGTTGTGGTACTTGGAGCCTAAAGTCATGAGAGACCTGCGATCAAAATTCATTATTCTTGTCCATTTCTGTGCGCACACCATCACCTTTTGTACCTACACAACTTGTTACGAGTATTTATCCATACCCAACTTTAGTTTGACAGTTCACCTTGGATGGATGTTTCTTGAATTTGTCACATTGTAAACCATTCATATGAAAGTGTAACAGAGTAATGTCTATATGCAAGTTACTTCAAGAAGACGGTAGAGGTAAATACGAGACTTATTTTTCATTTAGTCATTGAGTGCTCCTGCATTCACATAGATCATTCGATACTAGGTGCAATAATGTTTATTTAGGGAGGTTCTATATAAACCTCTTGTACTATTTATACTTTATATCAGTTTGGAATGCTGGATCTTCACTTTCCAGTCCCACAGTGGGAGCTTTCTTTGCTCAGAGTAACAGAGGCAGTGGTCCCCAATGGGTTCAGGAGGCCCTTCAAAAGCCCCACATCCAATGATAGTCCAACACTGTGAGACTCCTTAGCATTTAGGTGCTTACCACCATGGCCAGAATAGTCATTTTTGCTTTTGCAGGTATCGTGTCCTTTTTGATAACAGGTTTCAGAACATTGATACTTCTTCTGCTCACAGCCTCCATAACCATTGTAGTTATCTTTTGGCGGGGGATTGGATTGACCAGGCTTCACCTGCATGCTTGAGCCTTTGTTGTAGTACTGATAGTCCTCTTCAGAATATTGATACTTCTTCTGATCATAGCTTCCATAACCATTGTAGTTATGCTTTGGTTGGGGGTTGCATTGATCAGGCTTCATCTGCATGCTTGAGCCTTTGTTGTGGTACTGATAGTCATCCTTGAACGTGTAGTCCTCCTCCACTACCTTATGGCAGTGTTCTTTGTGGCCGCAGTGTTCTTTGTGGCTACCATGACCAGAATAGTCATCCTTGAACTTGTAGTCCTCCTCCACTACCTTATGGCAGTGTTCTTTGTGGCCGCCACACGGATACGTTTGCATTTTTCTCCTAGCTTTTTTTGAACTGGTTTGCTGTGCTTGGAGTTTAAGTTTAGGATTGCTACTTATAGTTTTCATACTATGGTTCCAATTTGATCAGGATGCATCGGATTCTTATCTTTCCAATGTTTTAAAGTTTATAAAATTCGATACCCACATGTGATTTTACATTAGAATTTATGTGAAGAAAAAATTCTCCAAACTTGATTTCAACTTGTGGGGGAATTTGACATGTTGGACCAGCTTTATTAAAATGCTTTTTTAAGTACTATGAAATAGACCAGCATTACTAAAATGCTTTTTTTAGTACTATGAAGTAAACAAGTTTTTTTAGATTATTAATGACTTTGAAGTCCCAAGAAATTCTTTGATATGTTCAAATGAAAGAACTCATTTGCTAAGGCAGAGATAAAGATCCGAACTTTGTTAGAAATCAAACTCCTGCAAGAGGAGATTATTCACCTGAGTCAAATTACAATAATTTATATTGCAGGATTCATTTTAGATAATTTTATGAGACTTCGAGTGTTGGGCTCAGTAAGAATCACGTTGCAAAGTGATGACAATGGGTCCGATTTTGACCTGGATCCCTTTTCATGTGGGTTTTTGAAATTATAAATGGGTCCGAAAGGCGAATCTCGGGTTTAAGTATTTTAGACTCATTGCACACTATCTAGAAATATCTATTATCATCTCTATCTCTACTTTTATAAAGGTATGAATAGTTAAAAAAAATTGAAATATTTGATGCGTACTATATCCCTAATTACAAATTATTAAATAGCCAGGTAGGTAGTTAGTATAATAATATATACATCTAGATGGAAGCAACCTAATTACAAATTATTAAATAGCCAGGTAGGTAGTTAGTATAATAATATATACATCTAGATGGAAGCAATAAGTTTGAAATTACACGTTGATGTGGCCTAGATTTGGCCTGCCTTGCATTAGCTTAGCTGATCTAGGCCCCGGGGGCCAAAGGGCTTAGCTCACCCCTACAGGTCTTAAGCTAAGGATATGTCATAGGACGAAGTAGTATGATGTGGCTCGAATCCGTTAGCTGGGTCTAATGGGCCACATTGTATATTTAGTTATTCATGGGCTCAGGCCCAGTATTACTTTTGATGGGTTAAGTCAAGCTAGTTGAACTAAGTTTTCTTAATAGCCCAAATGGGTTATTCGCAGAATATATGGATTGATCCAAGTTGATGAGTTCAACTCGGGCCCAGCAGAAATAAAGTTTTACTCAACTTCTTATGTGTTCTAGATAAGTGAAAGGAATCCTACCATATATGGGATCGAGATTTATGAAATCATTACCCTAATCATATTCATCGAGATAAGGTATGAAAATCCTAATTGATATGATTTTCTTCCCTTATTCATGCCTATAAATACTCCTTATTTTCATAAGGTATGTTCCCCTTTACGTCACACTATAGAAAAATCTTTAATCTGTTACTATTGGATCATACACTGATTTAAGTATCAAAGAATTTTTGATAGGCTCTAAATATTATTTTGCAGATTCTGGACTAGTTTCAAGGAGAGTAACACAACATCAACCATTGGATTTGGAGATTCTTGATTGTGTTATTTTCAGGCACATCAAGTTAGTTAATAAAATTAAAATACATCTAGATCGAAATGATAAGTTTGAAATTAATATTTATGATATAGATATTATATTTAACTTTTTAAAGTTGAGATTTAGGTAAAAAAAAAAGGGTAGAAAGATTTTAATTGGATTTTCTTTCTAGGCTTTTTTTAATTTAAGCCTAACCAATAACATGAAAATTTTCAAAAAAAGGTTTTAAAACAACAAAAAGACTAAGATATTTGTTCCATCGAAAACATCACCCTTTTATTCAAATTAAATTAAGATTTTTTTAAACAACTTTAATTATTTTCCTCTAATGAAAATGTGACAAGACTGACGTGTTTGTTCAGTCAGCACCAAGTGAACAAACAGTTTGTTCAGTTACCACCGCCTTTTTAACAGTTATGTGTGGGGCTCATAATTTTTCAATAATTATAAATAGAGCCCCTTGAATTGCAGATTTCCTTCATTCTTTTCCCTCACTCCTCTTCTAGCATTCAAGTAATTTAAGAGAGTTCAAAATCAATTCTTTTGTTCGTTGAGCTAGAGAATTGACATGCTACTATCTCAAGGGTGGTCCTTGCATATAGGAGACGATTGTCGTGGTTTCGTTAGCACCAGTGCGAGGTAATTTTTTCTTAAAGATAAAGAAGAGTCCAACTCTTTTAAAGACCTAAATTCCTACTATTGTTCTGCACAAGTTTCCAGCCATTGTCAATTACAGCTTATTTTTCAATTACAACAACAATGCAACTAGAATGTTGGTAGATGACAGTTTGGAAGAAGAAAATAGAGGGAATTATGAGGTATTTCAGAATGGATCTTTTGATAAAGTTTCAAATTTGAATGGTTAGTCGCCAGTGTTTCATGTGTAACAGAAAAAGGACGGACAAGACTAGTTCTCTTCCATGGGTAAATGAGACATTTATGGTCAAGTGAGTGTAAGCATTTTCAGACATGCTGGTCAAGTACGTATAAGCATAATGGTGATCACCAACGTGGCTAAGAGCAGTCCTTCATGCTATTCTGGGTATTGTGATGCTAGCTGCTCTTTATCATTCCACGCTTATTTTTTACTATTTCATGGTGGAGATCATAGTCTCAATGTCTCCCCATGTGATGGTAGGTTTGGCTTGTCTCAAGAATGTCATCCTTGGACAAGTAGTCGTCCTATTATTTGCGAGCAGATATATCACACACTCCCTCCCGACCAATTCCCAAAATTGAGGGAAAAAAGAGAGAAGCTAAAAAAGTTTTTTGGAATTTTTGATATTCATATTATATATCTCAGTTTTCCAGTCCCACACTTGGAGCTTTCTTTGCTAGAAAGAACTCAATGTTTTTGTAACACTGCTAGAGTCCTTACCATAACGGGTTTCAGAATATTCACACCCATCCTTTCGACTGTAGTAGTCTTCCTTGATCGTCGCGTCCTTCTCCACTACCTTGTGGTAGTTTTCTTCGCAGCCATAAGTTTGTTTTTTTCTTTGGGCTTTTTTTCTTTTGTACGAGCTAGTTTGCTGTTGCTTGGAGTTTAGGATTGCTATTTATAGTTTCATCCCATGATTCCAATTTTGGATCAGGATGCATCGGATTCCTATCTTGCCAATTTTGGAAGTTTATCAAATTCGATACCCATATGTGATTTCGTGAAGAAAAAATTCTCAATTTTGTTAGAAATCAAATTCCTGCAAGAGGAGATACTCTGATCGTTGGGACTCATGTAGGGCAATCACAATAATTTATGTGGTGTGGTTCACTTAGAATCCACTAAATTAATATGAGACTTAGAGGATTGGGATCCTCGGAATCACATTACAAATGGATGACAATGGGTCTAGTTCTAACCGGAGTCCTTCTTCAGGAGGGTTTTGAGATCATAAACAAGCGTCAAAGGTGGATTTTGGGTATTAATGTTTCGGACTCATCCTACCCGGCCGTTTAAAATTGTCTAATATCTATTATCTTTATATCTATCTCTATTTTTATTAAAGTATGAATAGTTAAATAAAATTCTAAAAATTTTTGATATATCTATTATATTTTTAATTAGGGGTAGGCATTTGGATTCGAATTTTCAGGTCTTGAGAACCAAATTGGATCGGATTTTTTTCAAAATATTTTGTATATTGAGTGCCCAATATCTGATTATTTATTATTAGGTCGGATATTGGGTAGTAAAATACTACCTGATTATCCGATTAGGCATCCTATAAAATATAAAATAAATAACAAAATGAAAAAATGATTAGGGCTTGTCTAACTTGCCTCAATCATTTTCACTCTATTCATACACATCGCTTCTTCTTTTCTTCACACACATAGTCACCGCCTATGTCCAACATCAACATCCCAACTCTTAACTCCTGGCGGCAGCAGTATACTGTAAAATAAGGTCCCAATTCTCTTGTTATGTTTCCCATTTTCTTTACTTCTAAAGTCAAAGAAGAAGAAGAAACAGGGAACAAAGAAGAATGAGGAGGACAAAAATGAAAGAAGAAGAAATAGAAAAGGAGGAGGAAGAAGAAGAACTAGAGGGAGAAATGAAGAGAAAAATGGAAGAAGAAGAAGAAGAAGAAAAAGAACTATAGGAAGAAATGAAGATAAATGGAAGAAGATGAATTAGAGAAAGAAATGAAGGGAAAAATGGAAGAAGAGAAAATAAAAAAAGAAAGAAAAAGAATCAGACCAAATGAAAATTTGTTTCTTGGTTGCTAGTGCCACTTGCCAATTTAATAATAATAATTAAAAAAAACCCAAAAATCGATCTAATCGAGTACCCGTGGTATCGAGTAGCAAAATATATTATTCAATTTTTTGAACATGCGACCCGAACTATCCGACCCACCCGATGTCCATTCCTATCTTTAATTAATAATTTTTAAATAGCCTAAAAGAAGGGCATAACTGAATTTTATCAGTTTTAAGTGGTATAATTTGGATATGGCACAAAGTTTCCTCTTTGATGTCAATTTTTTTTTTTAAAGTTTGCAGCCTAAGCTTTTTTTTTCATAATTTTTTGAATACTTTAAATTTTCAAATGAAATCAGTTTTATATAAAACTAGATTTTAAGATTTTTCTAACCATATGGGATTATAAAGGACTTTGTATAAAAGAGTTATATTCCTTTAAAGGTGACTATTTTGCATAGCTTTGGATTTATGATTCTTTCTCTAATTTCCTTACCAATTATCATGTTCTTATAATAATTCTAGGTTAACAAGATATATGAATTTTCAATAGAAATGAATAAAATTTTGCTAAATAAAAAGGAATTAACGATAAAAATACCAAAATAATTAAAATTTTACTAAAAATTGATATAAGAATCATTTTAATACCTGAGTTTTGTCATTTATCTCAATAAAATATATAAATTTTAATGATGCTCTAATTGGCACCTGAATTTTGTCTTACATATCAAATTGGTATGTATTAGAAGTGCTCCATCAACTTCTTCATATAGAACTTTTTTGTAATGACTAATATACAGTTTTAAACTTTATTTTAATTTTGATAATCTATTAAATTTTTCATAATACAGTCAATTGATTAAAGCAATTCCTATCATTATAATGGTATAAGTGAAATTTTGTGTAACAATAAACCACTATATTAATTAAAAAATAAATAAATACACGTAATTAGTTAATAAAATTGAAACACATCTTGATGGAAGCGATAAATTAAAATTATATTTTTGATATGAGATTTTATATTTAACTTTTAAAAGTTGAGATTTAAGAAAAAAAGATAGAAAGATTTTAATTGGATTTTCTTCCCATATTTGTTTAATTAGCCTAACCAATTAGATGAAAAATGCAAAAAAAGTTTTAAAGCAACAGAAAGACTAAAATGTTTGTTGTATAAAAAACATCGACTTTTTATACAATTTAAATTAAAGAAAAATTTAAAAATTTTAATTTTTTTCCTTCCAATAAAAATATGACAAGTAATACTACTTAGAAAACAAAACATGTACTATATGAAAAGATATGAATGTGCGATCGGTTGTTGACTAAGAGAAAAGACAAAAGTGTCTTTCCAATCACTTGGTGACTAATGAAAGGATAGATGTTTTTGTCAGGTGTCTTCTGCAACGCTGAACGCTGTATGTCTAGTTATCGCAACCATTGCAATAATTGTGTTTACGGTCATAATTTTTCAATAATTATAAATAAACCCTCTTAAATTGTATATTTCGTCCATTTCAATCCCTACACTCCTTACATTTAAGTGTTCTAAGAGATTCCAAAAATAATCATTAGGTTTGTTGAGATTTAGATTTGTAATACTACTATTTCAAGAGCGGTTGTTGTATCTTAGGAGACGAGTACGTGATTTCATTAACACTATTGCGGGATAAATTTATTTTAAAAATAAGGAGTATCTCAATTTGAATTTCTAACTCTGCTCAATTTCCGGCCATTATAAATTACAACTTATTTTCCAAACAGCAACAACAATGTAGCTAGCCTGTTGGTAGATGACAATTTTGAAGAAGATAACAAAGATGTAATAGATCAAATTGTAAGAGATGTAATGAGGAATATAGCAAATTGTAGTATATTGCCCCCATCAGATGGGAGGACTCAACTAGAACTAATAGATCAGATGATGAGAATCTTTTAGCAGAAGTCATCAATAATATAGATATGCAACCTTGTGCTTTAGCTATGAAAGTTATGAACAAGAAGAGGAGTTGTGGTAGTGACAATGAATCATCTGAATTGGGAAAGTTTGGACAGATTTTTGGGACCTTTCTATTAGGAAATCCTTAACTATGTACCCAAAACTTAAAGTCTACAAAAGCGGTAATGCCTCAAAATTTTAGAATTATATGATTTTCACAATATCATATTTAGAAGAAGACATACATTGATGCATGATGAATGTTGAAGACAATCACAAGAAACATGTTTATCTCTTTTGACACGCATACTTTTCTGATATAGAAAAAAATATCTATTAGTAGATGAAAAAATAATAAATTTTACAGTTTTTAAGCAGTATAGTTTGAATATAACATTAAATTTCTTCTCTGATGTCAAACTTTTTTTTAAAAGTTGGCAATCTAAATTCTCTCTCTCATAATCTTATGAATATTTTGAATTTTTAAATAAAATAAATTTTATATACAACTAGACTTCAAGAGGAGCTTTCTAACAATATATTATGAATATATGGAGAACTACGTGTATACAGATGATTTCATATAACTCTTATAAGAGAATTATGATCGTTTAAAACTAACCATTTTGCACAATTGTAGATATTCTATTCTTATAATAATTTTGGATTGAAAAGGAATACGAATGTAGAATGAACAAAATTGAAACTTGATAAAAAAGAATTAATGATAAAATACCAAAATAGTTAAAACAAAAACCCTTTCAATACCCACATTTTGCCATTTATCACAAGGTGATACATAAATTATTATGATGCTCTAATTGACAACCGAATTTTGCCATACATATCAAATTGGTATATATCAGATGAGCTCATCAAATTCTTCATCTAGAATCTGACTCAAATTTAATTTCTATTACCTATTTAATTTTTCATGATATATTCAATTGAATTAAATAAATTCTATCACTACGAGGTCAGATATTATTAAAATTAGAGATCCAAATCTTTTTTTTTTTTATGATTTGTTATTCTGATTTTAGTTTTCTTATCATGGATCTTTTTAACTTTTTCCTATGTTTAAGTATCCTTCAAGATGACATGCATCCACCCTATAAACCAGACAAATAGACAATTAACAACAATACTTTTACACTTTAGATGAACCACTCCAAGTTATTATTTTTCTCCAATACTTTGGCCAGAATGGCTCAATTTATAGTCTAGACCAGCTCCATACTTCCAAGCCACAAGCTTTTGCTTCCATGCATATCTCATCTTGGCTGGAAATGTGTTCAACAATGGCCTGTAAACTTAGAAGTCAGTCTCAGTACACACAACAGATTGTATAATGTAAGAATTTGCTTCTCAGCATTCAAGGAAAGTGACTTTGTAGTTAAGTTTTCATCAAAATCAAAGGGTGGACATGATTACGTAAACGTTAGCATTACCTAATCACAGGGTCAATGTAGGAGGAAAGAAATGTATAGTATCCTAACATCACAAAATGTCCTGACCAGTCAAGAAGCACTGGAAGACCAACCTGCATGTCAGAACCAAACAATCAGAAGTATCTTGACTGAAAGCAGACTGTAGAGTTTATGAAAGGAGTGACTATTAGAAATCATGAAATTCGTGATAGCTCGTAAATTCAAATTTCCCAACCATCAAAATTAAAACTCTTAGGGAAGGTAATTCATGTATATATACTGAGAGACATTTGTAGAGTGTAGAAGTGTGCTTAAAGGGTTCAGTTATATGTTATGTATGCGCCCCCGCCCCCCAACACTCACACACACACCCTCTATACACCTATATACATGTATATATGTATATATAAAACAAGAAAGAGTGGAGTGCTACTGAAGAGAAGAAAGATCCATCATATTACTTACTACCTGCATAAATATTGATGGTATAATTAGAGGTCGAGTCAGCATCACTCGGCCTAATGTCTTCACAAGAGGACCAAACTGTATGACATCCTGCAATAGTAGAGACACATGCAGTTCCCATTAGTTCTCTGATCAGCTGGAAGATCCGGTAAAGAAGGAGAAGATATATTAACCTGAAGAAATGGTCTAAGCACTGGATCCCCTAGTTTCTGGTGAGAAATATGAAGTTTGAGAATATAAGAGACGAAGAACACAAGTTATAGAGGAAGAATGAAAACCGTGTGAAACTTGTTTACTACCTGCATGCTCTCAAAATTGGCATATAAAAGCTCATTTATGAAAGTAGGTGAAACATTGGACTGCTTTTTGGCTGACATGGCTCTTTGAAACAACCAGGACGCACTTAAGTTAGGCTGCATACAAAATTTAATCAATACAAGAGCAGTATAAGCCTGGTAGGATTCACAGAGAAAAGGCAGTTACTGACCATATATGGGTTTAACAGTGATAAGCTCTGGGCATCCAGAAAATTACTGTTGATTGCTTCATGTATGCCTTTAACCTCGTAAAAAGATAAAAACTAGTTCAATAGTTGACATTCTTGACCTTCTTACAACATTCCATCAATCAATATGAAGGTCATTTCAAATTTTGGACCTTTGATTTTCTGAAAATTAGAGACAGTGCAGAAGAATAGCTATAATTAATGGAAACCTGCTAGCAAAAGTGACAGAAATGCTGATATTTCAAGATTCCTCACATTATGTAATTGTCCCATGAATCAGGTAATAGTGGTGGATATGTCATAGAAGTACAATTCTTCTTTAGGGTCTACTAAGTCTCTTGGGGCTGTCCTAATATCATACAGGTGCAGATAGATATATAGTGAGAATTATGTTTTTTGAGAGATAATAGTGTTGGACACCTTGGATTGTCCATCATCTTCCAATAATAAACCTACAGTTATTTAACATGTAGACAGAGAATATCAACCCGTAGGTTGCCATAACATGAAGTTCCATGAAAATGAGCATAGGTTATTGCAAAAATCTTTAGATATATGCAGAAGAGTGATGATTAGGTTGTGGTGCAAACCACAGTTGACATCTGGACCACTTCATTCTTGATAATTAAAATTTGTACACCCTGTCAGGCAGAGCATAAGCGCATGCAAATATACTGTTTATACCAGCTGATAATCTTCCAAGGTGTCTAGTCAAGCTTCCAAAACCACCAAAAGAAACTGGTGATTGTATACCGCTAGCATCGCCAAACTGTAGAGGTCATACTCAGTGGCATTCATCGAATAATGAGAATAATATATTGAGGTTTGGAAAGATGTCAGGTAAAACACCTGTAGAACACGATCGAAAGCCGCTGGCAATGGACTGTAGGGTCAGTACAAAGGAATTTACACAAAACAGCAATAAAGTCAGATAAAATAATAAAAACTCATAGGCATTACTGAACCATAGATGTGATCTGCAGTATCCCAGTTGAGATACCAGAGATATTGTTGAAGCCTGTATGCTAAAGTAGCTTATGGATAGTTGCAGCTTTCACCTGTCACGATATGTAGGAAAAATGCCATATATAACTCTCAGGACCTCTAGATCATCAAGTGATATACCCTGTGAAGTTAGAACAAATAACATGGTATCAAGCCGCAAACAAGAATCGAAAGTAAGACTACTACAGCTCCTTTATTCTTTGTTACGTAAAAATAACTAATTATAATGTATATAGCTTTGTGTAAAGTTGCCGCAAAAATCAAATCTCATTTTTTGTCAATAATATATGTGTTATCGAGGTCAACAAGCAAGAGACCCTGTGAAGTGATTTGAGCTATGGTGCCGAGACATAAATTAGAATCAAAATTGTCTTCAAACAAAATGACAAATAAATTGAACTTATAAACCGTGCCAAAGTTGAGAATATTACTTGATACTGTGGCATCAACTCCCAATAGTCTTCCAGCAACTCTTCCAATAGGGGACACCCAGGTCCAGGGTAAAGGTAGGTGAACATATATGTAGTTCGGTCAAGGGGACCTGAGCCAGCAGGGAATGCCTGAAAATGTAGCAAGCTAGATTATCCCAAATGACTATTTATTAATCTAAAACAGTTACTGAGATATGTAGACAAACAAGGAACATATAAAACTCATTACACCTCCCAGAAATATTGTGCTACTGATTGTCCAACCCTCTTCACTGAAGCACTACTAAATATCACATCACTTGTAGTATTCTCTTTAAAACCATGGCAACAAGAACCAACAACAAGGCAAACACCATCTGGTTTCCTTCCACGTCTAATCTGTCAAAACTTGAATGCATCAGAAGCAGTTCACATTGAATGTGAAAGCATACAAAAAATAAATATATATATTGAGAAATAAGAACTTTAGACTTGTATCAACAATTTCAAAGTGAACAGGCATAAGTTTTTAAATTTTGAGTGGAAGTATGCTTTATTTTTGTAGTTGGGAATTCATCCACTTTGCCGAAACCTTACTGAAGGCAAAAGCCTTCTTACCATCATCTAAGTGTTTTCTCTTAAATGACATATTAATTCTAAATTGATTCTATGGCCCCTCAAAATGACCTATGTAAATGTTAAGTATTTGGCACATAGGGAATGCCTCAACAATGTATGCATTTCATACTTAAGAAAGCACAATTTCATATTCAGAAGTATAACGTGAAGTCTACAGAGAATCAATACTATCATAGGAAACTCAACTTGTTTTACAACAGGAGAAAAGTTTCCCATTGCATCAATAATGAGACGTGATGACAAAATATTTCCATCTGCCAGTTGTAATACCTGTTAAAAGGAAAAAGGTGAGAGAAATCATGCAAATAAAGAACATACAAGCAGAGTATACTGGCCTGTTTTCATTATCATTAAACTTCATACTGTTCGTTCACCAAAAGACATTTCCCCATTTATAATGCGTGCAACATATATCAAATTTGATCTTATAATAATTATAGGGAGGCGCAGAGACAATATTCATGCTAAGCCTCAGACCTGATCATTTTCGTGCAATTCTATTTCCAAGTTTAAATGCCTTAACTTTAGGATTTTTCCTGGACATAGGGAGGATAAAATTGGAGCTAATTTTCCGATATGCAATTCTCACAACAAATAGCAAAGAAGCTAGCTCAACTTTATTCAATAGGCTTCACAAATAGTCACACTTCTTCTATTTCATATCTTGCAATTTGTAGTAATTCTTACAGCTGCATCCTCATAAACTGATAAGTGAGATACACTGCAACCCTCAAAGATGACACCACCAAGGAAATCGAAACGTTTTCTCATGATATCTATAAGCTTGGCAGGCCTACAATGACAAAGAAAATTAAAGATACAACTGAGGTGTGAAATATTTAAGAGGTATCCTGATCACATCTCAAAACTTTTACTTATGTCTTCAATATTTAAATAAACTCTTATCAGATAAATGGATGATATATGGCTGTATTAGATGACAAAATTATTCACATGACCATAGCAAATGCTAGACATTCATAACATAGTTCAACTCTTATGCAATGAATGCAAACACACAAAAAAAGAAGTATAACGAAGCACAAATGAAAGAGAACAGAACACAATTAGGAGAGGTTCCACTCAGTTAAGTGAAAGATATTAGGTTTTTGTTCCACCTGCACTGAGCGAGCCTAGGTAGCTAATTGATTTAAGTTGTAAAACTTGTATAAATAATTCAGAATTTGTAAATCATATTACAAAGTTCAAGTTGATCCTGGTTCTTAAAAATATCCCTACATATCGGCATATTCTAAATTTTAGTGGTACTTTGGTCTTTCTCCATTAAAAATAGGTTTGGAAATTCTAAAGGCATGATATTTACTGAGGTGATGCTCTTGGAGAATCAGAAATTTATTTACTCACGTAAACTTTCATTTTTCACATCTGATGATACATAAAGTACTAATCATATTCACTTTTGAATGTTAAGTTTTCAGATATTTTAGACCTTCTATGTTTTTTGCATGAGAGACATTTCAAGAGAGCTCTTTTGTCCTGAATATTTAGTCCTTTCAATAAAGCATAGCATGAAAAATTGTAGATCAAGAAGGGGCAAGTTGTTTAAACATTTCTTCTATTATTTTAACTTCATACGTAGAATTCTATTTCCTGTCCATGGTCCCCAAGGAACAACTTCCTGGCTCCAACATATGTGAACACTATATGAAATTAGATTTGAAATAATTTGCAGCTTAAAAGGTATGATTTTCTCTGGCTTCCACATAAAATAAAATACAAGCTGACCCAAAATTATAGCAGTTCAGGGTACAGTTGAATGCATAGAGTGTAGATTAGAGAATAACTAAGTAATACAGGAAAATAATAATAAACTTACAAAACACCAAGATTGAGAATGTCATTAACCCAAATCTCACCCTTCCCTTCAAATCCACATCTATTCTGCAGAGTTAATAGAAACTATAGACATCAGATCACATTATTAAGAATCCGTCCAGAATCATCAGATGACAGAAGAGGAAGTTGTAAGTGCCAGTTAAGCTACGTGTCTAACTAGCATAGCAAACTGCCTTTCCAATTTCAAATGTGTGCGCCACCAATTTTTATATAAGATAGACCAGAAAAAATAAAAAGAATAAAGGATCAAAAGCATATTATGTAGTAGGAGCACAAAAGGAAATAAAAAAATGATTCAGAACTCGAAATTCTGTATTTGCCAAATTGGTTTTGAATGTTTATGTGAAAGCACATAATTAAAAGGGTCGTTGCCTTATTCTGTAGCAAAAACATTAAATAACATGTTTAAGAGCTTAGCGGTTGGTGAAAATTTTAGGGAAAGAACTTATACCTTAAAAAAAAAAGAAGTTGGGAGGTTCTAAGTTCTTCCTAAGACAATAAGCTGATTATGAGCTATTTCTAAGAAAACAAGGAGACTCCGATTTCTTTTTCAAGATCTTTCATGCTCCTTTAGTTTGCTAAAGTATTCAAAAAGTACTTTATTTCTAGTATAATTGGCCTCTTGGATAGTGACATATGTACTGTGATCACTATAACAAGTTGAGATGATTATGACCTGTACCGCAACACAAGTTTTGAACTTAGAAGACCCTCGCTAACATCTGAGGTAAAGTAACATACAGGATTGAAGCTGGCCGCAGTAACATGATCAATGTCATCTTCTGTTAGAACACCAACTTCAACAAGCTCCAAAAGCTCTTTTCTTGATATATTCCATTCTTGTTCCCTCTGTCCATCAAAAAAAGGGAAATATTAATGCTAGGTCCCAATTTGATGATCATTAGCTCCTCCAGAGATTTACTGATTCTCAAAGCCTTCAAGAAACTCTAATACCCCTCTCAATATACTCTTCTCCACGATCCCGACTCGAAGACCTTTAGAACTCAAAGCAGTAGCAATGAAAATTCCCAAGGTGCCGCCACAAACAAGAACATCAAATGTATCAGTGCATTTTTCAGCCTGCTCAGATTCGCGAAATAAACCAGGAACATTTGAAACCACTTGCTGGGGTTCCTGGACAACTGAAAATCAAATTTCACTATTAATCCTCTCTATTCCACTATACAATTACACACATTAAAATCAAAAATATTGGCTAAACAGTAGTATACACCTGGTGAAGCAGAGCAAATGCTAGACCACAAGCTATCCAATCTTTTCAAAGCATTATATGAGTATGCACCACCAGCACCACCAACTTCCCCACTTACTGGTATACTCTCCATTATCCTCTACAATGACAAAGAAAATCCAAATTAAGCTTCTTGGGCACTTGGTAAAACACAAAAGAACCACAACCCACCTATTATAAACTACTAATTAATCTATAACTGCACAAATTTACAATTTTTATCCCATTGGCAAAGACAGAGGTGTATACTGCAGAATCCGAAAACCCAATGGGATATAAAACAAGAAAATAACATTAAAAAACTATTAAAAAAACAAAAAAGAACAAAGTAAATGGTACTTGGGTTCTGGAAGGAGCAGTGGCTTGTGCTAGTAGGTGAAATTTCCTTCTTGTTGGGAGTGGCGGAGGAGCTGCAAATGATCCATGAAAGAGAGATAATAATCCTCCATTTTTCACCTGCATCACCATTGCCATGATTCTTGCCCGTTTGGATGAATCTTGAGGCTTATCATAAACGAGTTTTAAAGCCTAAAACCAGACACGTAAAAACTAAAATGAAGATGATACCACATCAAGTCACGTGAGTCGCACGTACCCAACTGTTCGATTCGTCCGCATTGAATTACTGTGTCCCGAAGTTATTGTTTGTCGTATATTTATTACTGTTTTATTTTTAAACTAATTTATATTAATTTTTTCCTGATATTTTAACATTACTAAAATTTAGAACGTTAATATGTGTTGTAATATGTAATATTATTCAATTAGATTAAAAGAAAATTGTCTAAAATTTTATTATTATAATTAAAAAATAACCAAGCTGACTAAATCAACAGCATCAATGAACTTATAATTTTGAGATGGATTAAGTATAAAATTATGAACTAAGTATGATACCAAAAGTTCAATCCTATCATTATATTCTCTCTATCCACATTCAAAAATTTCAAATTTTAAAATGTTCATAAATAATATTTTATTTGATAAAAAATAGTTTAATGTCTATCTAAAAGAATACTCCAACTTCAAAGATATCCTTGTGTTATTCTAACCATAAAAAAGTAGAAGGTTAGTGCTAATAAATTGCATAATTAATGTTATTTAATGTGTATTTGGAAAACATTGAAAATCAATATCTTTTCTTTCCATAAGATAATAGAGGTCAAAGTAACAAAAATAAGTGAACATTTAATGTAATATTTGGTATTTCATTAGAGAAAGAATTACATCATATTTGGTATAATAGTGCAACATTTAGTATTTAATTGGATCATTTTCAATCTACAATACTAAATTTAGTGTAATTTTTACACTAAATTTGATGTTTTGTGCAATTTGCCCTAAATCATCTCCTACCACCTTCACTAAATGAATATTTTATTTTTATTTTTCTTATTTTTTAATTATCATCTATTTAATTATTTATAAAGATATTTAATTACTTATATTTTATTACTATTAATCTACTAAATAAAAAAATTACATATAATTAATAGTACATTTATTGATTATATTATAAAAAAATATTACAATTAATATCATAAATGTTAATAAGGATTACAATTAATATCGTGAAAGATCTACCAGTTTATTAAATTATTATCTTTAGTTTATGCAATATTTTATTTTTAAATTTTAATTTTAATATTTTATATTGTATTTCACTTTTGAATTTGATGCAAGTAATATTATTTTAATGAATATATTTAATATTGTTATTTATTATAATTTATTACAAATGTTATTGCAAAATAATAATAAAATTAAAATTAAATAAATAAAATAAAATTATAAATTAATTAAATATATAATATAGAATACAAATGAAATTAAAATTTAAAGTAGAACAAATTTAGGAGCAAAATGGGAATATATGCATTACACCAAATTTAGTGTAAATTAATAGTATTACACCAAATTTGGTGCATTACTATTCATTACACCATTCGATTTTCATTATACGGTAATATTTGGTGCTCCATCGAATAAGGAATTATATCAAATTTTATATAATTGTATAAAAAATAATGCTCCTTGGAGATGGCCTTAGAATTAGATGCACTTAATTTGCCAAATTCGTTTCAGATATGAGGGTCAAAATAGTGGGTGAAAGTGAGTGAAGATAAACAGTAATTTCTTAAGATTTTTTTGAAAAATTCTCACAACAAAAGATCTTTCGTTGCAATAAATTTTCGGAGCAAAATTTTGCAAAAAAATTTTACAAGCAAACACTGCCTTAACATATGGAGTAAAAGGAATCTCCTTTTAAACTTTGTATAAGGTATTAAGGGTTGTATTACTAAAATTTAAAAAAAAAAAAACATGGAATAGTGATTAATTATTTAGTGCCCTAAATAAATCTTGAGATTGGAAGAAAATTGCAATTAACTTCAAAAATTAGACATAATAATAGATTCACCACCTCACTTAGTAATTTTCTAAATATTTTTCTCTTATTTATTGAAGGTGAACAAAAAATTAGACTTTTCTATAAGATTTATTTCAGAAAAAGATAAAAAAAACTAGTGAGGAGAGAGAGACTTCTTCAAGTTGTCTAAAAATTTGTTGCCAGCATTGGCTTCGATAGGATTTCCAATGTTGTTGTAAGTAGGATTGTAAATGAATTAAATCGAAATTAATAAAATATTATTTAAATTTAATTTAATTTTTTGATCGAATTTGATATTGTATTTGAACTTAATTTGATTATTAGTTTGGTTGATCTCGATCGATTTTTGATCGAATCGCACACGATTCAAGTTCAAATAACTTGATATTTATATACATATTTTACTATTTTAATTAATCGAGTTTAATTCGGACCAAGTTTCAAATATTATCAAAAAAAAAAAAATCAAACTTAGTTAGTTATAATTAAAGAGCCAAGCTCAAAAATATATGAATTCCAAAAATTTAAAAATAAATCAATTATGATCGTGGTATAAAATAGACATTAAAAAAGTATTATTACAAGTTAAAAATAAATTTATATCAAAATAGATTTATTATATGTACGTAATACTATCTTTCAACCTCACCCCACCTCCCTCCTCCTCCTCGAGTAGTCCCCCAAGGTCGGCCAATCTACTCTAAGTTTTGATAAAAAGATTATCGTAGAAAATAGAAAATTAAAATTTAACTCATCCCATTTTTTACCCGACTAACTTTAACTCTTTTAGAATGAAGCTCTTGTTGACCCATTAATTTTTAATGAGCCCAAACCCGACACTATCAAACCTTGCCCATTTGAAACTTGAGGGACCTTTTTGGAAAAAGGCCAACACTCGAGGATTAAAGTGAAAGGATTTCCAAATTGACCACTGTGTGGATAAACCTCTTTGCTACTCTGGTTGAGGGTTTAAGGTTCTACCAAAGTCCATTTGAACACCAGTCCCAAAACGGTAAGCAATTCTTTTTCTCTAAAGTTAGGGCTTTTATTTTACTGTAATTTCTATATGTTTACAGTAAGTTGTTTCAGGAATGGGTTTTTGTTATTGAAGTAATTGTAGTCCTTCATTGTTTGCTCTAAGTATTGAAATGGAAGAAAATATACATACAGAAAAAGAGAGGAGTGTTTATTGTAGAAAAAAAAAGAAAAAAGAAAAAAGAAAAAGATAGAATCTTTAATGGAAAAATGAAGAACCCATCTAGCAGCAGCCCTCTTTTAGGGAACCTTGTTTCTTGAAATAGGTAAAATCAATTGAGGAATTTCATTTCTTTAATTTTGCCTGGTTCTGCATATTTGAGCTATTATGAAGTTCTCTCTGAATATGTTTTTAGTCCTTTTCAGTTTACGGTCTTGAACAAGGAGAAAGGTGTCAGTTATGAGAAAAGCTTAGTAAATCACTGATTGAGAATTATCTAGGAAGTGATTTGTATTATCCAAGTGTTTCAGTTAATGTATTATCAAGGGGAAGATGGTTGTCAGTTGTACGTGCTTGGATAGCCTATTTTACTTATTTTGAAGGGTTCAGAAGCCTGAAGTAGAAATGGATGTATTCTGGAGCTGACTGTTTTATCTGTTAGTTAAGATAATGGAGGGCTCAATTCGTGTGAAAATGGGATTGTTGAATTCTTTATAAAAGGTTGCTTTACATGAATGTGGTTAAGCTCTATGTTCATATTCTTGTTGTAGGGGATATAATAAGAAGACTGACATTGCTTGCGCTTTGTGTGTGAATGCAGATTCTCAGTTGGTTTAGCCAGCGGGTTGTTTGATTTGGTGAACTAAACTAGAAAATCAGCGGATATGGCCAGTACTTTCATGGCTCCGATGCTAACCTCCTCCGCCAATAAAAGCAGTCGACAGTATAAAAGGTTCATTGCTACTCCTGGGCAGTATCGGGCTATACGAGCAATGAGGATAGAGAAGCCATTGGAGGAGCTCTACAATGTGAAGGTTGAAAGGAAAGTGTCAAAGGAGCGGCTGGCAGAGCTTGCCATCTCGAGATGGTCTGTGTGGAAGACTGGCAAGTGCAAGCTTCCCTGGGACTGGCAAGTTGATCAGCTGGTTTATATCGAGGAAGGGGAAGTGAGAGTGGTGCCTGAAGGGAGTGAGCGCTATATGAGATTCGTGGCTGGTGACCTTGTGCGCTACCCTAAATGGTTCGAAGCTGATCTCTTCTTCAATGATTTCTATCAAGAGCGATACAGCTTCCGAGCATATGGTGATGACTAGCAGATGTTCATTGATTTTGATTGGCAGTTCCATGTAGAATCTATGTCATTGTATGCTGTCTATCATCAGATCCATGTGATAACAGTTACACTATTTGTGTATCCTGTCTAGCTAGAGCCAAAATGCTTCTGTTAACATTTGATTGTTCTTTGCCTTCGATGAACCCCATATATGTATGATACATTAAAGCATGGTTGACATAAGGCCAAGGCAATCACATTTTCTTAAAATTTGGGATTGCTTTGGATGAATTTCCTTTATGTTTTTAATTTTGTAATACCTGTTTATTTGGTGCAGAACTCTGTTTGATGCTATGCTAAGACAAACGACCCGGTATAAGGAGAAGACTGAAGAAGAGTTTTTATTGTACACAGTAGACAAAAAAATTAGTTCTGAATGCATTCAGATTTACTTGGCAGGAGTACCAAATCATATGTTCTCAATTACAAATTAAAATCTTTTTGCACCGTTCCACCCCAATAAATAATACTATGTAGAAATCCATCTCTTCACCAGCATCCTTATGATACTCACCCCATGGCTGCCAAGACAAAAACTATGAGCCAAACCCGCACCCCCGCCCAAAAAAAAACAAAAAAACAAAAGGACATAGCAAAACAAACAAACCACCTTATCCACAACTTCCCCACCTTCAAAATTCAGCTGCAAAATACTACCCCCTACCAGGCAATGCTGACTGAATAATTGCCTTGAAATAGTTATCCATTCTTGCCAGCATTCCAATGTTTAAGCACTAGAATCTCCAGACTTCCATGATGGGCCATCTTCAACTGCCTGTACCTGCGTTTGGATTAGCACTGGTAGCTATAGCAATTGAAGAGGGAAACATGGATACAAGCACAGCCTCACTGCTCACAACTTTGGAGGCTGCCACATGTTCTAATCGCTTCCAGATTGATTCTCTTCTCTCCAGCACTCCCTTCTCCTTGATTTCATCTTCTTGGAATCTCACTAAGCACTCATCAAAACTTGATTGATCAGCATCTGAAAATATCTTCCGCACATTCAATGTCAGACTCTGAACAGCCTGGTTCCAGTGACCACCAGCATTTTTCTCCAATGATGGGAGTATTATAGGAGTATCACCTTTTGGTTCAGAGTAATCAGGTTCCGTATGTGGTCATTATTCCAAAGGAAGAGAGAACGCTCAGCAACCTGTCCAGACAAATAGGAAGAACAGAAATGCATTTAATGTAAAGCAATGAATAATGATATGTTAAATTGTCCCACTAAAGATTAACCCTCTTCCCCTCTCCCTTGTATTGGGGTTAAGGATATATGCTTAGAAATGGAATGGTCCAAAAAAGATAGCATGTATTATTTGAACTTATATTGCAATCTGCTTGTATCCCAAATTCCAAGGTACTTCCATCAACCTGAATTTTTATTAACTAGAAACCAGTGAAATTACTGGCTTTTATTTGCTTACATGATATTGTATGGAATATGTTCCAAGTTTAAGCCCAAGTTTCAAGCTTAGAAAACAAACTTTTCAGGTTACCATAAAATTCTGATGATATCCTGATTTGATTTTGAGAAATACCTCCAATGATTTCATTGAATAGAGAGGAAATATTTCTTCCTCTATAACTCAATGCATGGTTTCCATGATGACCACACAAACAAGCAAGCTATTTTTAACTCAATCCACAGTTCACTTCACCATTTATATCATCAAGAAATCCCATAAAGTATAGGATCAGCAAGGGCACATAGTCAACCAGTGAACCCAAAAATCAACGTACGTATATGAATGCTGCAACAGAAAGTTGTTGAATCCTCTCTCTAACATCTTCTAAAACTGGACTGACCAAATACTTCAGATCTTCCTCATGCAAAACATGAGTTAATCATGTAGAGGAAATTGCACAAAAGGGAAAATCTTATGGTAGAAAATGTGTGAGAAGAACAAACCACTTGAATCATTGTACATATCAAACAAGAAGTTATTCCTCATGCATGTTTGACTGGGAGCAGAAGCAAAAGATAGTGCCACAATTAAACAACCTTGAGAGTAAGATCACCTTAGAGCTTCTCGTAAAGACTAGTCGGTAAAGCATACTCAAAGCGTGTGCACAAAAAAAAAAAAAAAAGAAAAAAAAAAAGAAAAAAAAATTGATGAAATGATTTTTGAATAAAAATCAATTAAATTATAAGTGAGAAAAATTCATATGAAGGAGAAAGAAGAGAGAGGACGCGTGAGAGAGAGGAGAGAGGAGAGAGAAAGTGAAAGAAATAAGATAAGAGAGATGAGAGAGAGAGAGAGGAGAGAGAGAGAGAGAACACTATCTAGCCATGCCAAAACTTAACTATTATGTATCACCCCCCTTCAATAATTAATATTATAGATGAACAGTATTTATAAATCACTCACAGACACTCACACATGTACATATAGGTAGTCTTAAACCTTCATATATAAAGTGCCTTTCAAGGTGGTTCACTTTGAGCATTACTCCAGCAATATTCATGGTTGAAGGTAGTGGCAAGGGCTTTCTAATAAATGCCATCAACTTTATCCTGTACCAACTTTTCATACTCCTTCCTTTCCAAATAACTGTTGTCACTTAAAAGCCAACCTTTTATAGTAAAAGACATTGACGTTTAAACTCACAATTTAGCTGAGTGCCCATACTTTGAATATTTTAAATGTCTGATAAATAATTATCAATATTTAAATTATGGACATAATGTTTAAAAACAAATGGATTCAAAATCTGTTGAAGACAGACCATGTAAATGGAGAGTATATTAATCGATGCAGAAGTTCCAGTAGAGAAATTTTGCAATATGGAGTAGTGATATAGCTTAAATAAAGGATTGTTTAAATTTAAGCTCAATTACTGATAGAGAATGGGAAATTGGAGATCATGTTCAAAGGAATTTGAAGTTGACTGGATTACACAGTGAAAAGCCACTAGGGATTTATGACCTTGCCAAACCGTTTCGTAAATCACTACACTACTTTAATTTAGTACAGGACTGATGATGGGATGCTAAGAAGAAACATTAACATACATTGAACTTTGCTTAGATAACCATGTTAAGATTGCATAAATGATGAGATGAGAAGGGATAGAATTAGAAGCAATTGAATTCGTGAGTCAATTTAGTAGCAAGTAATCCAAGAAAAATTGTAACAAGTCTTTGCTTCAAATAGGAAGGGAAAAATAGTCTCATATGGTTAGACTAATCTCTTCCCAAGTTCTAATTCCACCCATGCCAATGCTTTGAAAATTCAGTTGCTACTAATCACCAAACACATGCTATTCCCCTTAATTTAGCTTCAACAAATATACATTCTCATCACCACAATCATGCTAAATTAATCATAACCTAATACCCACATTATATGAATTCCATTTCGACAAGGAAATGATATAATAGCTGATGCTGAGGGGAATGACAATAAAACTGATATCCCTTATTGGGAGGCTCGAATGATGAAGAAGAATCACATCTTCACATAGTTGGTGTTAGCATGATACAGTGGAGAGCTTCAAAGAACCATTGCCATGAGAACTTGGAGGAAGTTTAGTTGAGGATGTAAGTGGTTCAGTTCTGGCTTCTGATGCATTCCTTGTCTCCAACTCTTGATTATCAAGTGGTTTCTACTTTAAGTCAGTATCTATTAGCTTCCCCATCATGCTTTCCTATCTACTAACAGCCACTTGTAAGTGCCGCCCGCCCCCCTCCCGCCAACAACAAAAGAAAGAAGAAAAGGCTATGCTGATGGGCTTTACTTCACCCTTCCAAAATACAACATCTTCCTTGAGGAGTAACATCCACCTTGACAATTACATGAACCTTTGTGGCACCTCAAACCTTGATGAGATGGGATCTGTCACTATAGCCTAGAAAAGAGTGAAACTAGAAGAAGCAAACATTATCATAAGCTCTAGTGCGAAACTGATGCAGGAGAAGACACAGAACTACTTTTCCTAAGCAGCAAAACAAGAATCAATATAGATTTTATTTCAATTTCTGATGTGATGAAAGAGATAGGCTTTAATGGTTTTAGATAAACCTAGGATGGACAGAAGTTAGAGGCCAGAATCAGATCGAGAAGGGAATTTTCTTACGGCCACAAATTACAATGAATAGTAAACAGTACTTTCACGCTATCAGGCTATTTCACTATATTATGTTATCAACAACGAATAATATATCAAAAGGATGATAAAGAATGTATAATAGTATTGAAATTGTTAAAAAACAAAAGATGTATATAGAAAATCATCACAATATTATAGCAAAATATCTTCATCAAGCGAGTTCCAATGAAGAACACAAACCAAAGCTAGGTTAATTTCTCTCTGTCCATCTTAATTCAATCAGCATTTCTAACAGGATAATGATAAGTAAAGAACTATAAGAATATATATAGACTCTAAAGACTTCTCCAAAAACAATAAAGAGTAGGAGTCTGCTCAGAAACCACTTAATAAATTAGTTCACTGACTAATCATAAATTACTTATCTAACTTACGCTTGTAGATTATAATTACTGCAAATGAAAAATGCCCAAACTGAACTTCATACGTAAAGAAATTTAAAAAGATAACCTGATGTTTTGCAACTCTTGTTCGTAAATACTACATGAAGTGATCATTATGGAACCATGAGAAAAAACACCTACTTTATCAATCAGCAACAATTTTGTGGTTAAAAAATACTACTCATCCTTGGAGTAGCTAGTGCCCAATTGTCTTTCAGTTTCTGTTCAACGGAGTGTCTTAATCTCCTTTCACCATCAAAACAACTATGAAATCAGTAGGGTTGGAAAAGGCCAGTTTGAATGCAATATTACTTCACCCCAATTTCAGAAAGCTTTTGGCTAGGGTTGACTGGTGCTTGGCAATAGATTTGATTTTTTATCCAAAATTCAATAAAGCTGTAGGCATAACGATACAGATGAATGATTTGGTAACAGATATAGCTGGATGTTTATGGATGAAGACAGATTTTGAGATAAGGGAGATGGTATATCACACTGACAGGCTCAACCCATTCATGTAAAGAGGTGGATTTGCTTCATATTTATAAGAACCCACATATAACCAATACAAAACCAGAGATTTAAATCAACCTACCTTACAAAAACACATGACCCGACCATAGTTTTCTTTGCTGCTTCAGCGTGAATTAGTGGACTACAACCCAAATGCCAACCCTAGGTGCATTCCACCTCGGGCTCATATCATTTTAATAGCTTCAGTATGATTCATCTTCCAATTCCAAAACAAAAATTCTGAAACAAGCTACATAAAAAGTTTGCTTGGAAATGATAAGTTTTTTTAACTCTACTAGACTTGTCAAATCACACAAGAAGGGACAGACGTACTAATTAATTGGTCTATGAATAATATTTTCAAGAATAAATCAATAGATACTGCAATTGAAAATTTTATAATTCCTAATTTCTCAATTTGTGATCTTGAGAATCAAAAGGAACCAAACAATCGCCAACTCCCAAGCAGTCAAGCATATCAACAGACAGAATGTACCAGAAAAAAGAAAAAAAAAATCTCAAACCTTTTGTCCTTTTCTTCCCCAAACTGAGCAGGAAATGTTTACAATAACCAAGGATTAAATCCTTCATCAATTACAGTAGGCTGTAAACGGCACCAGTCCATTGGCTTTCATATGTATCTAAGAAAATGTGGTTAAAGAAATTATATTCAGGGACGTAATGATTGACTCTCGGTTTTTCCTGATAAATATTGGATAAATAAGAGACTTCAGGTATCAGTATTCTGCTTATATATGGAATGACAATATACATTTCTTAGAAAAATAATCTAAAAAAGTTCATTTGCATTCTTGAATTCCATCTTTATTCATCTATTTCCTTGAATTTCATTTTGCACTCCCACTTTCCTCTGAAAAAACAACCAAGCCTCAAGAAATAAATTGTTGAAAAGGAAAGATTTGATAGCAATATTCCCAGATATTAAGGGATTTGTTACCTGTAAATAATTGCTATAAATAGAAGATATAGCCAATGTTGTAAATTAGGAAATTAGTTAGGCTAGCTAGCTAGCTTAATCAGTTTCCTGATTTTGTGCTTGTACTCTCTATTATAAGTAGATCCCTTGTGAACCTATGAAATATATGAGCATATACAGAAAAGTTTGCATGGTATCAGAGCCACCCTTAAAAAAAAAAAAAACCCTAGTTTCTTTTCTGCACAATTTCTTCGTTGATCAGCCATATCTGACCTTTCCTCTGTGTCAACCCCGTTAGTCACAATACAGCCAAAACCAATCCTGCAATCCAAGCCCCAAATACTGATTCTCACTCTGTTCAGATCACCACTATTCGCCTTAATGAAAATAATTATTTACAGTGGTCCCAATCTGTTCAAATGTACATCAGAGGGCGAGGAAAGATCGGATACCTGACGGGAGACGAAGGCACCAGCACTGGAGGATCCAACATACGCGACTTGGAATGCAGAAAATTCAATGGTGATGACTTGGCTCTTGAACTCTATGGACGAGGATATTAGCTCCAATTATATGTGCTACTCCACGGCCAAAGAGCTCTGGGACAACGTGAATCAGATGTATTTTGATTTGGGAAATCAGTCTCAAATCTATGAATTGACTCTGAAACTTTGTGAGATTTGGCAGGGAGAAGACACGGTGACCAAGTATTTCAATTCATTAAAGCGCATTTGGCAAGACTTGGATTTATTCAATGATTATGAATGGAAATCACTGAAGATGCCAATTACAACAAATGGACTTTGGAGGCTCATCGTATTTACAAATTCCTTGCTGGACACAACATCGAATTTGATTAAGTATGGGGACGGATCATTGGTAGGAGTCCACTTCCTCTAATAGGTGAGGTGTTTGTTGAGGTTAGAAGAGAAGAGAGTCGCAGACATGTAATGTTGGGGAACAAGACTACTGGCGGGCCTATTGAGAGTTCTGCCCTTATTGTTGTTAAGGTTGCTGCTAATAAATCAACCACTTTTCAACAAAAACTTGAGGAGAGGCCATGGGTCTGGTGTGAGAATTGTAACAAACCACGCCATACCCGAGAAACCTGTTGGAAAATCCACGGAAAACCAACGAATTGGAAAAGCAGCAAGCTTGAGTGACAGAAACAGCCGTGCAGTTCTATTTGCCAATGAAGCTGAAACAAGCCCCTTCAGTAAGGAGCAAATGGATCATCTTCTGAAGCTGCTAAAATCTAATTCCTCATCTGGTATTCCTTGTGTTTCTCTTGCACAAACAGGTAATGCCCTTTCTTCTTGTTCAAAGTCTGCATGGATCATCGATTCTGGAGCCTCTGATCATATGACCAACCTTTCCTATCGTTTTAGCACTTACTCGCCATGTTATGGCCTTGAAAAAATTAGAATTGCAGATGGATGTTTTTCACCCATTGCAGGAAAAGTTTTGATAAAATTGTCCGAGAATATAGATCTTAAATCTGTTCTCCATGTCCCTAAACTAGCTTGTAACCTTTTGTCTGTGAGTAAACTAACCAAAAATCCAATTGCCATGTAATTTTCTGTGATTCTTACTTTGAATTTCAGGACCGGTGCTTAGGGAAGAAGATTGGCAATGCTAAGATAATAGATGGACTTTACTACTTTGATGGTAAATTCTCCAGTAATAAAAAGGCTCAAGGCCTTAGTAGTGTTAGTCCTAATTCTGTTTATGAACAAATAATGCTTTGGCATTTAAGACTAGGACATCCTAGCTTTCCCTATCTTAAACATTTGTTTCCTACTTTATTTAAGGGTTTGGATTATTCATCATTTTATTGTGAACGTTGTTGTTTATCTAAGAGTCATTGTACTACTTATTTGCCAAAACCTTATGCTTTTTCAAAACTATTTTATTTGATACATAGTGATGTTTGGGGACCTTGAAGAGTCACTACTATCTCTTAAAAAAATGGTTTGTTACCTTTATAGATGATCATACCCGTTTATGTTAGGTTTATTTGATGAATGAAAAGTCTGAGGTTGAAAAAGTTTTTAAGAATTTTTACACGATGGTTGAAACTCAGTTTCAAACAAAAATCAGCATTCTTCACACTGACAATGGAACCGAGTATTTTAATGAAGTTTTGGGAAGTTTTTTGAAGGAGAAGGGTATCCATCACCAGTCCACTTGTGTGGATACCCCTCAACAAAATGGAATTGCTGAAAGAAAAAATAAACATTTACTTGAAGTGGCTCGTGCTATAATGTTTTCAATGAATATTCCAAAATATATTTGGAGGGAAGCTATTTTAACAGCCTCTTATTTGATTAGCAGAATGCCCACACGTGTTTTAAAATATAGCACACCATTAGAATATTTCAAAAGAACTTTTCCCTTATCAAAGATATACTCAGATTTACCTCTAAAGGTTTTTGGCTGCATTGCTTTTGTTCATTTACCAAATAATACTCGGTCCAAACTTGATCCTCAGGCTGAAAAATGTGTTTTCTTCTAATAAAAAGAATATAAGAGTTATAATCCCCATTCAAGAAAAATTTATGTGAGTATGGACGTCTCTTTCTTTGAAAATATATCCTACTTTTACAAAAATTCTCTTCAGGGGGAGAATGAGGTGATCGAAGAAAATTTTTGGAATTTATCTCCTACTCCTTTACCACATATAATTTTGGCTACTTCACTTCATTCTTCTTATCCTATTGTTATTCCCGAAATTCAAAGTCAGGAACAATGTGATAAAACTAATGAGAACAATGAAGGGAATCCTAGTCATATAGTGCAACATTACTGTATTTGAAAGAGGGGGAGAATCACTACTACTGGGCACAAAAAATTACAATACTAAGCCTTTGGTTTATACTCAGAGAAGACCACATCAAAAGAGTCAAAGTTAGCCTATTTCTCTTGGTAATGATCAATCTCGACCTTCGGGAACTGGACCTCCAGATATCACAGGTAGTTCTATACCTAACTCATCTTCAGTTCCTAATACTTCTCCTAACCAAGAATCATCAGATCTTGATATTCCTATAGCTGTTAGGAAAGGAACCCAAACTTGCACAAAAAATCCCAAATATCCCATTTCCCAATACCTTTCTTATGAAAAACTCTCTCCTACTCACAATGCTTTTACCTCAAAAATCTCACACTTGTTTGTCCCGAGAAACATTCAGGAAGCTCTTGATGATCCGAATTGGAAATTAGCAATGATGGAAGAGATGAATGCCCTTAAAAGAAATGATACTTGGGAGATAGTTGATTTCCCTAAGGAGAAAAGAACAATAGGCTGCAAGTGGATTTTTACTGTGAAATGTAAAGCTAATGGTAGCATAGAGAGATACAAGGTAAGACTAGTAGCAAAAGGGTTCACCCAGACCTATGGAATTGATTATCAAGAAACCTTTGCTCCTGTAGCCAAGATAAACTCAATCAGAATCTTGTTATCTTTGATTGTGAATTTCAGTTGGCCATTACACCAATTAAATGTTAAAAATGCTTTTTTAAATGGAGATTTTGAGAAAGAGGTCTTTATGAATCCACCACCTGGGTTTGAGGGAAAATTGGGACCACACAATGTCTGTAGAGTAAAAAAATCTTTCTATGGTCTCAAACAGTCCCCTAGAGCTTGGTTTGAGAGATTTGGGAGAGTTGTGAAAAGTTGTGGTTACTGTCGAAGCCAAGCTGACCATACCATGTTCTACAAACACAGTAGAGAAGGTAAAATTGCAGTCTTAATTGTCTATGTGGATGATATAACAAGTGATGACAATGAAGAAATGGAGAGACTAAAAAAGAGACTTGCAGCTGACTTCGAGATCAAGGATTTGGATGCATTGAAATACTTTCTTGGAATGGAGTTTGCTAGATCCAAAGAAGGTATATTTGTGAATCAACATATATATGTTCTTGATTTACTTGGCGAGACAGGCTTGCTAGGATGTAAAGCGAGACACCTATTGAGCCCAACCTTAAGCTACAACCTTCTAAAGTTGAAGAAGTTCTGAGTAGAGAGCAATATCAGAGACTAGTTGGAAGACTGATCTACTTGTCACATACACGTCCAGATATAGCTTTTGCAGTCAGTATGATTAGCCAGTTTATGCATTCACCTAAACAAGAACATTTTGATGCAGTTTATAGAATTCTCAAATATCTAAAGGGGACCCTAGAAGAGGTTTACTATTCAAAAACCGTGGGTATTTACAAATTGAAGTTTATACTGATGCAGATTGGGCTGGAGATGATCAACTTCTGGCTACTGCACATTTATTGGAGGTAACCTTGTCACCTGGCAGAGTAAAAAGCAGAATGTGGTAGCAAGAAACAGTGCAGAAGCCGAATTTAGATCAGTTGCTCATGGTTGTGAGGTGTTATGGGTTAAGAGACTATTGGAAGAATTGAAGATCTCAAATTCATTGAAAACGAAAGTGTACTGTGACAATAAAGCTGCTATTTCGATTGCTCACAATCCAGTGCTTCATGACAGAACAAAGCACGTGGAGGTAGACAAACATTTTATCACTAAAAAGCTCGAAAACGAATTGATTTGTACGCCGTACATTCCTACTACCGAGCAAGTTGCAGATGTGCTTACAAAGGGACTTCCTACAAGACAGTTTGACAGACTAATAGGCATGCAGGCTATGGAGGATATCTTCAAACTAGCTTGAGGGAGAGTGTTGAAAAGGAAAGATTTGGTAGTAATATTCCCAGATATTAAGGGATTTGTTAGCTGTAAATAATTGTTATAAATAGAAGATATAGTCAATGTTGTAAATTTGAAATTAGTTAGGCTAGCTAGCTATTTTAATCAGTTTCCTAATTTTGTGCTTGTACTCTCTCTTATAAGTAGATCCCTTGTGAACCTGTGAAATATATGAGCATATACAGAAAAGTTTGCATAAATGACATACTGAAAGCATGAAAACAAACATATTGGGAAATGAAGATGAAAAGTGGAGCAAAAACTCCAAGGATAGGTAGAGTAAAATTTAACGTAAAACCAGATTACATTAGAAACAGATACAAATTGTACGCAGGTCGGTCACATGCTTGCCAAATGTTTAGGTCTATGTTTCCAATTTGGAAAAATCCATGAAGCTTGCGGATACGATAAAAATGGAAGTTGGGATGCAGTACCTGAAAATGTGAGCTGTTCAGACAGCGGCCAATCTGACGGAACAAAGGGACCATGCAACGTTGAAATTCTGCAGCCTGTGTCGCTTCCAGGACTTCCTCCAATTCACTAAGAAATAAAACCTCCTTGGAACTATTAGTTACAGGCCAGTACCTCAAAATACCACGGATAACTGCGTCAGCTAATTTGAAGTCTTTCTCCACAAACTGAATGATACAATACGATAGTTGCTGATGGTACATAGGCATGCACTTTGGTTTGTGAAGGGGAATCAATGCACGCATAAGAAAAAGCTTATGCTCTTCCTTTAATGGTAAAGCAAACCCATTAATTATACTTCCCAAAATCTCCAGCAATTCAGCAATGCCATTATGCTTCTCCGTCTCAAATATGAAACGATAAAATATATTATTGATTGCTTTCCTAATAAATGGTCTATGCACCATAAATTTCCCATATATACGATGTAAAATTGTCTTCAAGTACTCCCTCTCTCTATGATCCTCTGAATCAAAAAGGTCCAGCAATCTCAGCACAAAAGAATGGTCAATGTATCTTTTGGCAAGCTTAGCATCCGTCTCTGATGAAGCCACAAATCTCAATAAAAACTCATACACAATCTGAAGATGTGGCCATGAAGATTCTGTCATTGGCTCCTCATCGTCTGGGTCATATGCATCCCCGAGCAGCTTACTATTATTATTGGACAAAGGTAATGCTCTAAACAAATTCACCGAAACCATTTTTGTCATTTCCTGCATGGCTACCTCACTGAACTTTGTATTCACCGATGACATGTAATTGACCAACTCAAGCAGCATCCTTCTCTTAACATCTTTCTCATTCAAATTTGTGGTGGGGTCGGTGAAATCAAGCACTACAGAGCTCAAGTTCAACTTCCTAATAAAAAGAGTCTGCCTTTCCAAGCTTGGGACATCCCGCAGGCTCGGCAAGGCCTCACAAGCGGCCACGTAATCCAACAATGTGGGGGCCACTTGGGGGCCAGTTACTTTCACTTGGCTCGACTTCATTGGGGCATATGCCCCATTGCTACTGGGCTGCGACGGACCCAGATTTGCTGAGTTGGAGGATGTCCCTGAATTCGAAGAATTCTTCAATTGGCTACTGTTACTGACGCTAACACCACAATTAGCTGAACTAGAATTGACAGATGCAAAAGCTGAAATGTCATTATTGTTCGAATCATTCTGCGATAACTTAGATGATGGCTTCCGTGGAAGCTTTCCGAGTATCTGTTTGATCATATTCCACAAAAACCCCGACCCTAAAACTACACTAAATTAACACAATCAATACTTTGATTCGACTATTAACACAATCAATACTTTGATTCGACTTTGAACTTGAGTCAAAAACTAAAGCATTTACAAGCATTGAGGCCATGTAGGCGCAAAAAGGTAATCACAGGGAATGGAAAAATAGGTTGAATCAATAAAGTTCATACCCATGCATTGATGATAGTAATTTGATCAAAAAAATTCATACCAAATTAGAAAAAATAGGGCGAGTGACTGAGATTCAAATGTAGCCCAGAATTACCGTTCGATGGCTCTTCTTGCGGGAAAGAGAGAAATGGCGAAACCCCTAAATAGTGAGTGGATGAATTGCAATAAGGAAATTTTGATATTTTGAAAAATAAAAACCCTAATTTTGGAATTGGGGAATAGATAGTGAAATTGGGAAGGTTCCGTATTATTGGGGAACAAAAGTTGGCCACAAAAATAGGAAAAATTACACTTTTAGCCTCAAAATATAGAGAATTTTGCAGGTTTTCTACTATACTTTTCAAAAAAAGATAATTATAATCCCATATATCATCATATCTTTATAAGTTTAATCACTCGATCAAAAAAATAAATGAAAAAGACCCATGTTCTCTTTTGAATGTTTGCAAATTTGTACCATACTTTCAAAATCAATCTTAGTCTCATAAATACTATACCCTAACAAATTTGATCACTCTTTTAAAAAATAGACAAAAAAATATATGAAAAGAACTCGACGTTTTACTCTCATTCAATTAAATTTATCATTTAAATATATAAATTATTATGACAATTTATTTTCATGCCAATTTTACACTCCATTTTGACAAATAACTTATATTTTTTTTGAAAACTATATTATATTAAAATATTTTTTATAAATATTAATTGAATCTAATACAATTAAAATACACAAATCTAATAAATTATGAAAATATTAATTATTTTTAAACAATTATCTTTATGTAATATATTACGAATTAAATAATGTAGTCTACACATATAGAATAATTCTTATATAATTTAAAAGTGAGTACAAGTACAATATATAAAAATAATATAAAAAAAAGTTGTATTTTTGTTCCTTAATAAATTTTTTACTTTCATATTTTATTCGTACATCTATGAATCTATATTTTAGTTGTTTTATATATTTTGAGGTCAAATTTTGCTATAACTTTTACAAAAAAAATTATAATGTGCTTGTACGGATTAAATATCAAACTTTTTTGATCGTATATTTAACTAACTATAGATAGCGGTTGGATTTTTTTTTATTGTTTTAAACTTTTCGGGGGTTATTTATTATGCTATTCATTTATCAAGCATCAAAATGTGTCAAATTTGAGACTTTTGCGTTCTAATTCAAAAGGTGTAGGTATACTTCCACTTACACAAAGGTCAATTGTTAATTATTTATTTATTTATTAGTATTTTGATATAATTAAGCATAAAAAAAATAAATACTTATAAGAAAATTGTAAAATCTCCACTCAATTTTCAAATTGTCAATGTAATATTTAAATAATATTTCAAAATTCATATCTAAAGAAAAAATACAAAATTACAATTCACATTAAGAGTTTAAAACTATTGAGGTCATTAATTAAATTTCAAAATCAATCGATTAAAACTCAAGTGCCAATTAACGAATAAGTAACATGTCAAATATAGAGATGACAATGGAGTGAGTTCAAATTCGGACCGTAACGTAATGAACTTATTCTGAGACAAATCCAAATTCGATTAAACGAGTTACGGAGGGAATAACGGATTTTATTAAACCTGCACCGGATGAATCTTTCCAAGAACATCTTTCCTATCTTGCCTTTCATTTTCTTTTGTTTCTAATTTTTTTTTCTTTTCCTTCCCTTTTTCCGAATATTTCTTCAGTTATCAAGAGTGCAAGGCGTGAACTGGACTCCACCGCCTTTCATGCCGCCGCTGGAAGAGGACAATGACGACGGATCGCCCATATTTATGGCAACGGCGCCGCCCTCATATTGTTCCCCTGCGAATAAATCGCTTCTCATTTTTAATTTTTGATTCCAAACTTAAGGCAGGTGATTTGGTTGCATTGTGGCTATTTTTGCTGTGAACAGATTTAATAGGGCTATTTTAGTTCATTTACAGTGGTTTAAAGAGACCAAAGTTTGCAATAAACGTGGCTAAAACAGCCTCCAGTTTCAACATCAATATTCAATTGCTTGGCATTTAGACAGGATTAGAAATTTCAGATTTGGTTGAACGAAATTTTTACAAACAAATTTGTAGGTGGGGCGAGGGGGAACAAGGCCTGAATTGAGGCAGGGGAGATCCTAGGTTTAGTCCTTTCTTTCTCGATGGGTTTTGAATTTGACCAAATTCGTTTTAAATTAATCTTATTGTCTTCTCTATTCAAATACGGATAAAAGTCAAAAGCCGAAATACCTAAAAATATAATCTTAGGTTAAAATACCACCAAAACTATTGAACATATTTTTTAATTTATTTTATTTCATATAAATTTTTTTAAGTTTATACAATTTAATTAAATCAATTATTACTGATATTTGTATTCATGATGCATTTGCTTCGTTCCACTCTTGAACAACTTGTCAAATGCTTGAACATATCGCTATCTAATTGATTTGGTCATATCACAATTTATCATCCAACACTCTTCATCCAGGAAAAATATAAATACACTTCATTTAAAAACTAAAAATATGCTTAGGTAGGATGAATCCAAGAAGTTGATTATTGGCCCACCAAAACATTTGTTTCCCATAATAACAGAAGAATATATTGTCTTGATAACGTAATTGTCGCTTCAAATACTTGTTGAAATGAAATATTTACCTTGTTAATTTTAATTGGTAACTTTCCAAGAGTGTTCATGGAGTAGTTATTACATCACCCTTAAAAATAATGATTGAGAATTGATAATACTTTATCATTACTTTAATTAATTTGATACTATTCGAAATCCACAATAGAAAATAAATCCAAAATGACAACAAAATTGAAAAAGTGGGAGTAACATTTGGGAAGCATCTCCAAATGTCCCAAAAGGAGAGAATCCTAAAAATTAAAAAAGCAAGGATAGTCATCAAATATGGTAGGAGAATAAAGAAAATGCAGTTATCCTTTCCTTGATTCTGAATCTGATGCATGTTGATCCTCCAGAAATAGTATCAATCACGAGAAAATTTATGCCGCCCACTTGAGTACGATCCCAGTGGATTTGTGAACCATTGGATATGTAATTATGATGTGATAAAATGAAATGTTAATATTATCATGTATAATCTATCGGTACATAACCTCACTTGAATGGTCAATCCCCAAGTAGGTAGCATTTCATGAACTCCAATCTAAAAGCATTCTAGCCACTCATAACAAGGGCAGAAAAAGGCAACCACTGTTTTAAGCATAAACAAACCACACTTGCATTGCACATCAATGGGTAAGGAAAATTATTCGTGCAAATATTAACTACTGTGTGTGTAAAATCAGAAATAAAATCAAGTTCTACTGGTAAATAGGTTTGCAGAGAATAAGACATATAGTAATCTCACAAGTGGGTTTCATGAGAAGTTTGTTGCTAGCAACGAGCAAAGTTCAACGTTCAGCAAGAATGTAAATCTAAGATGAGACAGTCGTCGTGAAACCATCATTCAAGTGTATAATATACCATCTGAATGCATCTGATCTTTTATTAGCTCGTGGAACACAAATCTTCCAGTTTCAACTCACCCTTATGTCCCTTGAGGAGAAACAGAGGGAAAATGCAAACATGAAACTAAAGAAATGCACCACAAAACATAACAATTAGCACTTCAAAATGCGTTAAAGATTTTTCAAAAATAGGGTTAAAGGGTTCAACAGGCTAAAAATGAAAACGATTTCCATGGTTTGGGGAAGTGCGTCACATTACTTGTACTTGTGCAGAAGACAAAGATGAGTAGTACGTAATCACTTGGTCTGCACAGACATGCATTAATAGATAACAAAGTTACCATAAATTAGGAAAAGCCTCTGACTTTTTGCAAGCTCAGTATCTTCTCTGCACTGTACAATTCCACAATACAACAACAAATAGCGGCGCTACTATGCAAGAAAAGGGGTACAACCTCATGATGTATCAAGACCACCCTGTCATCTCTTTCTGCGCTTTGGTTCCACCTAATAATAAATCAAACACAAATCACTGAGAGTTACAAAAGCTTTTTCAGAAGCAATACATATACTAGGGAATTTGTATTCAATCATTTAGGAAAAAAATTCCAAGCTCCATATAACGCTTTCAGGTGTGGAAACTAAGTTAATTTTCTATAGCAAGCTGGACAAAAGGGAAACACTCTTTTGGTACCAATATATGAGAAAAATTATTCATTTGAATTAGCATTGCATATCAAACAAGAAGAAAAGATTCCTCATGCAGTTTGTTGCCTGTTTCACAAAAATAGGAGCGGAAGTGAGAGAGTTACAAACTTAGAGAAGATTACGAGCAATATCACCTAAGAGCATTTGTATGGAAAAGTAATATTTATAAATTCATTTACACAGACAGACACTCATGTATTATAAGTGAGCTTAAATCTACATATAACATTAACAAAATTGTGATTACCTATATCCCATAGACTGAATACTCAACATGTCAAATAAAATAAGGATCTTTTTCATTTCTCTATTTGTCCTTTCAAGGGGTATCATCATTAGTTACAAATATGCCTCAAGTTTTCATGTTTAGCAATTTTATGGGGACATATAAAAGGGTAAAATGTTGTGATAGCAATGAATCGGGAGGGATTAAAAAACAGCAGAAGAGAAGTAGAGAAAAAAAACTAAGAATGTAGGACCAAGAAGAGCCCAATGCTCTAAATCTAATGTTGCTATTTTATATCACTCGTTTTTTTCTTCTTTCAGGTAAAAAATTGGGCCCATCCTTAACTTCTGCCACTTTCTAGATAAGTTATAGAGCTGCATATCAAGATTGATACACATATTGCTATATAAAGTTCATTTAACTCAAAATGAAAGGAAATCATTAGTTATCACGTAGATATTTTATATTATTATACCCTACACTGTAACAAGGCCTCAAACCCCACAAGACATATTACTTCATTATTAGTGTACTGCAATTTGACAGCATCAACAAGGAGAAACATCCCTTACCTTTACCTCGGCAGCTGGTGATACAGGAAACGAGTTCAAAGACCTTTTGGCATCATCATCAGATGAACAATCAGAACACAAGAACTGATCCAGTTTCTTTGCTTCTTCAATGGTCATACCCATACAAGAAGGATGAAACCTTCAACCACAAGATGCATTAAAAAATAAGCTCTCAACAGAACTTCACAAAACCACATTACGTCAAAGTTACTAAAGATAATGCTCATAATAATGAGATATGGACCAAGAAATGTGTGAAGAAACTACTTTTCCGTCAACCACAATGCAAGAGCATAGACAGGCATATCTCACCATTACCAACTGTAACCTAATTCAATGCCTGAACATCAAATACTTTACTACATAACTTCACATCCTTGAGATTGCAAGACGTAAATAGCTAAATTAAATAACTCAACTCACATTGTTACCCTACACTAATCAGAGGTTAGCTACATGGATCGTTTTCTCCACTCTACAGAATTAAGGCCGCCCCTAAGTTGACCCAACCACAAAATTCATATCGCTGACTAACAAAAATCTCGTAGCACTTTCTGCCAGCCAGCTCTAATAAATTCTTACAAACACGTGATGCTAACCAGGACAGTTGAAAGTGCCAACAGATGATAAAAACAGAGAGTACAATTTATATATAGCAATGCACACCATAAACCGACAAACTCATAAATCTGGCCTTCCAAACTGCCATCCTCTTGAAAGATGCTACAGGCTTAAGATATTGGCGGACCAAAGCTCGTGTCGATGAGCATTTGCAAATTTGCATCCCCCATTAAATAGCTGCAGTTTGTTGCTAGTTTTATTTGCTTTTAAGTACATCTTGTTGATTATTCTATTAAGTGTTGTCCCAATAGTTGCTTGGCACTGGAAAGCAATTCTAAGAATTAATAACTAGCCAAAGTTCATCTTAGGGTTTTTTTCAGGAGATGGGACAACTTTGATGAATCAATATTGAGGAATAAATTCATGTTTCTCCATTAGTTTTTACTTATATATATTTTTCCATTTGATTCTGTGGTCCTAAGTTTGTCTTGTTTACTTGATATAGATAAGTCACAGGATCTCCCCTTACATTTCATATTTGAATTTGAATTCATCACTACGAAATAAATGCATACAATCTCTCTCATTCAGAACAGAGAGAAAAGCACTAGATGCCCAGAAAGTTGAGGAAACATTAAATATTGCAAACAAACAATGTCTTGAGAATCAGACAGCAGCACTGGCCAATTTAACAGAAAGGGTCATGTCCAGTCAGCATCACACTACAGAAATCACTCCAGTCAACTTTATTTTGAATTGGTGAAAATCAGTCAAAACCACCAAGCTTAAGCAAAAATTTCACTTGTTTAACATTTCCGATTATTTTTGGAAGACATTTGGCTCTAATAGTAAAGAATTCCTAATCGGAAAGCATTTGCAGTCTACTTGCCATCTTTCTCTTTGTTTTGCAAAATTATTTGTTTTGTGCAAGTTCCTGTTATTAATCTTTAAAATGGTAAAAGACAGTCCAATATGCCGCACAAATCCCTTCATGAATCTAGAGGAATTTGGGTCAATTGACAGGTTTGAGATTGTTTAAGGTTGTGGGCTATTTGGAATTGACTTCTCTTGCTTAGACTAAAGGTATTGACTTAGTATGAGGACAATGCATTTCGAAAATTCGGGTACGAGCAAGGGATAAGGTGATGCAGTGGTTGATTGCTGATGGTACGATATTCTATTTTTTTCTGAGATCACTTTATAAATGTGAAATCAGCTATTAACCAGCTGGCCAGATTGGTCACAGTGGAGGACATGGTGACCCGCAGCTAGGCTGAGTCAATGTGAGGTCTGGGTTTGAGAGAGAGATGGAGAGGGAGTTCAAAATCTGAAATTAAAACCAGAACCACAAGTAACTTCAAAAATGCCAAGTACACCTCCAGCAAACTAAGAACATTAAAAGAAAAAGTGACTGCAGAAGATATGGCATTTTAGCATCTTGTTCCTGCTTTGCTAAAAAAATGGATTAAATGTTGCACATCCTAATTTTATAACATATACTTCACATGTATATAAAACTAAGTTAGCATACCAGTCTTTGCATCCTTCACATTGCACCATGAGATCATCCGGGTTATAAGGCATCTCACACTTGCAATAGCTTCAGAAACAGAAACCACAAAAAAAGAAATTTAACATTAGATAACCTAAATGCATTCTCTGCATTTTCAATATCTATCAACTGATCATCAAAACTGTAAAAAGTGAGACTCACACAGCAACACGGTCTGGAGTGAAGCTTCCAGTAGCAGCCTTGTACTCAAACCTACAAAAGTAATCCTCCGTTCCCACATTCTCAAGCTTGGTGTAGTTCTTAAAGGTATGCACGATGCACTTGCCTTCAATGGTGTGAGCACTCTGTACATCATAGTGGTCTGACAAGAAGAGCTCCTTGGCACCATGGAACTGCCTGCGACCTCCAATTGATTCCTCAGGGCGGTAATACCATCGCACCCGCACTTTCACGTTATTCCTGTGGTCGGCCTCAATTTTCTCCACTCTTGCCACATATGGTGGCTTGTCTGAATCAGATGGTCTCATCAACACACAATCTCCAGCTACAGAAACACACACATACCTTAGTCCAGCATGTCCCCAAAAGTTTATCTCAACTAAACTATACCAAGTACTCATATCATGGGTGTTAGCATAATAGTGGCGTGTTTGAGTGCATGTAGGAGCATATAAAACTCACCGAAATCATACGAGTTCAAGAATAATCCAAATGAGCACACGCAGAATGTGGCACAGAGATATAATATGCATATGCATGGTATGGGCATTACATAGTTCAAGCATATTGCCTAAAAAACATCTTTTACAGAATACTTCGCTAGGCCAACTATATGGGTAGAAATGGACAAAACCAGTTACTAAAAACTCCAACAGTTCTCCACCCAAGTTGAGCCCATATGCCTGTGTGGGTGCAGGTGCGTGATATTATAGATACAAACCAACGAACTCAAAAGGAACTAAATTAAATCACACCGTCATTCATACACCTGCAAGTAACTATCAACAGAAATTACATAAACAAGGCGTGGAAACGGAAGTTAACATGGAAATCTTCAGCGGCTAGTAGCCAAATATCAAGCCATTTCAAGTTCTAATCAACACCAAACGTCATTTCTTCATTTCCCACTTCCTTGAAAAATGGGAGCGTGTTTGTGCACCACAAATCATGAACCATGGATATTAAAACAAACAAACTAAGAAGGAAAAAAAAGAGGCTCAAAATTGACTTTAGATAATTCAGCTACAAAAATAAGTAACCATTTTGTTGATAAAGCATCGAGGCGAGGAATTAAAACAAATAACAATAATAATAAATCAAAACAAAGAATAGCGAGAGTAAAATGAAAATACGTCTGACAACTTTGTTGGTCCCTTTGATAGTGTAAGAATCGAGGTCCTTTTTCCCCGGCTTCGTCTTCGCCATCTCTATGTATCTTCTTTCAGCTTCGATCGAAGGAAGCACTGTATATTTCACTTCTATTTGATGCTTAAAATTTAGGAGTATAAAGAGAAAAGCAGAAACCCTAATTTGCGGGGTTGAAGAGAGAAATTTGGGGGGCGGAGGAGTGGTGTCGGAACACTGGGGTTCAGTTTGCCCGCGGGCAGCTTTTCTAAGACAACAGACAGCTCCTTGTTCATAAGTAAATTTTACTAATTTCTTAGTATAATTATAAATAATTTGGTTATTTTATTAATAATTAATTAAAAATATTAAAATTTTGAAATTTATTAATGCACAAATTACCAAAAAAAATCGTAAATAGAGCGATTATTTTAAAATAGAGTGAGCGTTTAATCTTTACTTTTTGTGGCCGTGTTTGGATTTAAGTTGTATTTGGATAAAAATTTAAAATAACTCTAGTATTAAATGAATTTTAATTTTTTTTCCTTTAAACAAAAATTCAAATTTTAAAAGGGAAGAACAAAATTGGAACATCAAACATCTATAAGAGGTGGAATTAAATATTATTATTTTTAGTAAGTATCAATAGATTTCAATACTATTATGATGATTAATTTTTTTTCTAAAAGGGTTATTAGCTAATTTGAAATTCAGAGTAACTTAACGCTATCCAAATAAATGTAAAGGATTTGTTATTATAAAATTAAAATTTTTAAAGCTTTGTTTGGTTCAATTAGGGTGTAGGGATTAAAATAGAAAGGGAGAGTAAAACTTACTTTAAATAGAAAAAGTATAGCCATTTTCCTTTAAGTTGTTTGGTATACCTTAATAGGAAGTAAATTTCAAATATTTCAACTTGTTGGTAAATTTTTATTTTTATTTTACAAATTAACCATTTTTTGTGTTAGATAACAATTAAATAAACTATTAAAATAATTGTAATTGCTAATAATCAATTGATAAATAAAACTTCTTCAACAATAGTTTATTAGTAAGCAAAAAGCAAGAACAAAAAATATTTTTTTTTTTGTAGACATTATCTAATTATTAGTAAAGATTTTCAATGTGCCAGAGCTTATTAGATTAGTGAGTTGTTTTTCATATTTTTCTCTCTTGACGCTTCTAAAATATTTTTCATATTTTATATCTTTTGGCCATTATATTTTTCATTTTTTTTGCCAAACTTTTGAGGGAAATAAAATTGGATACCTCCATTTCTATTTTTCCTTCAATTATTATTTCAAAACAAACAAGTAAATTTTTCTTATATACCCACTCATCCTTTATCATGTTATACATTCATTTTTTATCCTAATCAAACAAGCTCTAACTCCCAATTCCATAAATTTCCATGAAGGAAGATACCCTATCCATGATTTGGAAAGAATTTAGAGCTAATGATGAAAAAAGATCGTGTTTCATCCAAAAATATTCTACTCTAAATATATGCCAAATACACTCTCAAAATTCTAGTATCGCCTATCAATTATATAAAAAATTCTTGAAATAAGTTGAGTGTAGAAAACAAAGAAAAAAAAAACAATTCTTACCATTAGCAGGGAAATTTGAAAAATTAGATGAAAAAACAAGGAGGTTAAATAGAAAATGTATTTAAAAAAAGAGGGTGAATTTCACTTTGACCCCTCAATTATTGATTGGTGTTATTTACCCCTTAAATTATGAAAAAAAAATACTTTTTTGAAAATTAAAAAAAAAATGCAATATATTCACTCTTTCCACTAATATTTTGAAGTCTTAAAAGACTTTTCCTTGGTCCATAAACGAGCCCATTTACTCTATTTCCTCCAATATTTTGAGGCGTAGCTACACCTGAACTCAGGCTATCACTCCCCCAGCTAGTTACCGTTACAAGCCTTTTGTAGCTGTCTGCTCACAGCTGTCCTGTCTTCCTTTTAACACAGATAAAAGCTCTTACACTAATAGCGCACAGTTTCACACACACCAAATACACAGAATACACACAGTGAAAGGACCATAGGATGAGCAGTGGCAGCAGTGCTGAGGTTGCTCTTCCATTGTCATCAGCTAATTCCCACTCTCTTAGCACACATGTATCTTACAGGTTCTATTTTCCCACTCCTCCATGTGTGTGCTTCTCTGTGTGTGTTTGTGTGTGTGTGTGTGTGTTTGTGTGTGTGTGTGTGTGAAAGGCTTTGATGCATGCTTTCCCTTTTCCTATTGAAGCATATGGTACATAATTACATACATAATTTTGATAGTTTCACATGAATTTTTTTGAAGACTACGATGAAAAAATTATGAGGAATTTAACTGAAGTGTTTGTGGGTTTTCTTGTTAGTGAATGTCGGAGGCTTTTCTTGTTTTGTTGTTTTTAATGGGAGAAATTATCTGCTCCTTAGTCAAAGAAATTGGTTGTCCCTTTTCTTGTTTTCACATGTTCACATGGGCGTTCCTAGTAATTCCAGTTATTTTAGGGTATGGAATAAGATTATCTGAACCTTTTTGCCTTATTAAATTATTGAGACAAGAAGTGAGTTGTGAATTTTCAGCTATATTAGTTATAACACTGGAATTGGAGAATCTCTTACTGTGCATCCCCACCGTTTCTTGAAAAATAGCTTGGGCTTTTTGTCCCGTTGGACGGACATGAGGAACCCTGTTCAATCAGAGGTCCTGGCAGAAGATGCCATTCCTTAAATCAGTCTAATCGTCGGCTTGGCTTTAAGCCCTTTCCTTTATATAGATTGCTCAATAGGACAAGGTAAAATTAGTTTCTTGAAAACCATTCTCAAGCTTTGAACAGGTTGATTAACTCATAAAGATAGGTTAATCAGTTGCCTCTTGCAAGTAGACTAACGATCACTAGGTAGATAGCATGCAAGAAATGGATGTGTAGGCTTTGAAATAGACAGAGAAGTAATCTATCAATGGGGAAATCTTTGTTTTCTTTTTACCTCTAACCATTGTGTCCTACAAGTAATCTTACAAGTTAGAACGAAATGAAATAAGTCCTGGGATCAAGACTGATATAATGATAAAGAGATGGACAATAATCATAATCAAGAACCCCCATTTTAAGAGTTTGTGATGGGATGAAAGAGGCAAGTTGTGTTCTTGCTGGTTGAAATGACAGCAGTGTATGGTTTAAGATATTCAGTGGCAAACTATTGGAGAAGCCACAATGACCACGTTTTGGGTTGTGGATTAATTGTTTCCCTCTTCATTAGCAAGCTTCAAGTGAAGTTGGAGAATGTAGGATTTAGAAAAACTCCTGTTCTTGTGATGTTTAAAGTTCTGTTTTGTCATCCATAAGCATATAGTATACGTGGATGTTACATGGGCTGCACCGGACTTGAAAGAAAACAGAGACACTGTATTATGTCAATTAATTTAGAAGAAGTTGCATCAATAACACTGAATGGCAAGTTAAACTGCATTGTCTCAGCATAAAGCTGATGGGATTTGTTGGGAAAGAGAGCCAAAATAAATGGCACGAATGTAGCGGAATCAAAAAAAAATTTCCTAGCTTCGGTTAAAAATGGGAACAAACCACCAAGAATTTCAAAGAAAAGTGTAAGGTAGTAAAAATTTGATACAAGGATTTTTACGTGGAAAATCCAAATCGGGAAAAACTATGAGATCGTAGTCCAGACAAAAACTTCTATATATAGTAGGTTTACAAAATTCTCTATAAATTAAATAGTGGATATACAAAACATTATCAAGAGAATGTATTTAGGATCATAAATATATTTCAAGTTTTTCAACTTCGAATACTAAAAATAGAAATACTATTTTAAAAGGGAATGAAAAATTCCTAATTTTTTTCTCTATTTTCTTCCCTCAAAACACACTCCTATTTTTCTCAAATATAGAGAACTTTCTCTACTTTCTTCCTCTCTTATTCTTTTTCTCTTTTTCTTGTATTTTTTTTTGGTTGGTGTGATTCAATAAATTCATAGAGATAATCTGAAGGTCAAGAAAATTGGCCGCAATCTAGTGTGTTGCTACAAGTTTTTTGTCTTTGATTTGGTAGCTCTACCCCATGTGGGTGAACTTATCAATAATTCTACCCCTCCACTTGGTTTTCAAACGGAATAGTTCGATTCATTTAATTTGAACGTCCCGTCAAAAGATGTTGATTCTTCTATTTTTTTTAATTGCAACTGTAACAACATGACTTTGATACCAAATTGTTGGTAAGTCCACTCATATGGGGTGGCTACCAAACCAAAGATAAAAGACAAACCTATCAAATGAGAAAGAAAAAGTTAAGAAAATATAGTAGCAAACTAGCATGCGGCTAATTTTCTTGACTTTCAGCCTACCTCTATAAAACTATTTTCAACAATTTTGTCTATAGAGCTCTTGTCTTCAGAGCTCTATAAAGAGCTGCACTCGGAGTTAAATCACATCAACTAAAAAAAATACAAAGAAAAGAGAGAAAACAAGAGAGGAAGAAAGTAGAGAGAATTTTCTACATTTAAGAAAAAAAAATAGAAGTGTATTTGAAGGGAAGAAAAGGGAGAAAAAAATTAGTAATTTTTCAATCTCTCTCGAAACAGTGTTCCTATTTTTAGTATTCCAAGTTGAGAAACTTGAAATATATTTGTGATCCAAAAGATATTCTGTTGAAATTTTTTTGTGTATCCCCTATTTAATTTAGGGAGAATTTTGTAAACATACTATGCATATAGTGGAAGTTTTTGTCTGGACTACGATCCTGTGATTTTTCTTAATTTGGATTTTCCAAGTAATTTTTTTTGTGTTTAGTCCCATTTTTAATCCAGCAGATGGAAAAAAAAATTCTAATTCAGTTACTTTCGTGCTATTTATTTTGACTGTCTTTCCCAACAAGACTAATTATTTAGAGGCTTTAAACCACAAGGGCCTTTATGAAAAGTACTTTCTATGGGGATCTTTGATGTGGCTAACTGCCCAAAGTTTAATTATGCTGGATCTGCAGCATTCACTCTTTTAAGTTGTGTCCTCCTCTTGTTTATTTGTTGTCATGGTGCTGATTTCTTAAAGAGTATTGAGTTACTGTGTATATAGACTTTAGTGTCAGGAATTTAAAGATGATCTCTCTATTTTCACAATCTTTTTGATGTTTATATTGGTGGCAGCTGTGGCTCCTGTGGATACGAACTAAACCTGAACTCCTGCAACCGCAACATATCAGTCATCGATGCAAAATATGGGAAGTCAATGAAACGAGGGGTTATTTCGTTCTTTTCAATTGATGAGAGCAGGTTTACTCAGATAAACAAAGTCCGATGGTTACCATATTTGCCATCCAAGAACTCATGGAGACTGTTTCCACAACGAACCAAATTGCTCTGTAGAAATTGTGGGAACTACATTGGCACTGCATGGAATATGGATGATACTTCTTCTTCCACTCCATTCCAAATGGTCAAGCAGAGTTCAGCAACTTGGGATGGGATCTCTGCTCGTAGAATGTATGAGATCAAAATACGTTCCTTAAGGCCGCTGTCCTTTGAGGGATCCACTCTTTTGATCTGAACTTCAAGGAGAATTATAGATACAAACCCTTTGGTTTTTTTCTTTATGGTGCAGATGAGAGTAATGGCATCTTCTTCTTGTTCTTGTTTTTTTTTGGTTTCAATGACATGAGTGTAGTCAAGTATGAAAGAAATAAGGCCTCAAAACCACATACTCTTTGTATCATATTTTGTGCAAATGATTTTTGTAATTTAGTTTGGATGTATTTTTTGTAATGTATATGAGAAGACATTTTATTTTTTATTTTTTCCCTTATTGGACTGCTTTAAACTTCCTGTCACAAGAACACCACATGTTGCAAATTAGGTACAAAATCATTTATGGGTGCTATGTTTAAGAAAATGAGCAAAACATACAACTTTTCAGTAAAAATGGTGAGAACAAACATGGTGAAAGCTTCTTATGCAGGGCAACACCAAACCCAACCCACCCACCCCCACCCGGCGGGAACACCACACACACACTTATATTTTGCTGCAAAAAGAAAATGAAAATGAAAATAATAATAATTGTTTACAATATCATAAGCAGCATTCTCATAATTTTATTTATTGCCTAAAAATTCCATCTTGAGTAGAAAAAAAGCACAAAGTGCCCTGAATGGGTACCATCCACCAGTCCAAAAGAAGCAATATCTAAAGCAGAGGGATCGATTTTCTTATGCATAATTGAACCTGAACTTGTAACAATAAACGGTTCTGACAACAAATTTTGTCAGGTGCTGAACAAATAAAAATGTAGTCGATAGAAATACATTACCTTAAATGTGGCTAATAAAGATGTAGAGCAGATTTAATTGTTCTCAACTAAATTTAAGACATCAGTGTCAGCATATGGTCACTGCAACCTGATGATTGATAAATTGGCTACGTAATATATGCTATAGTTTCTGGATCACAACCGAATTGGCTATTCCAGCTTCGTCTATCGTCTGGTCCAGATCAGTGAGCTGTTTGGGAGGGAAGCCCATAGTTTGCAGTTGATAAGTTCTTGGCCCATCAGGTCTTGATGCATCAATGAAACCTCGGATATCTCTGATTGTATGGTAGTTGTTGAAGCGTGAAACCATGCGCGTACCATCTGCCAACCTCAGCTGAATAGAGGTTGAAGGTTGCTTCTGATCAACAACCAGACCCAGAGATGGGGTGGGAGCAGCAGTTAAGACAGTTGGAACATTATTGGGCTCCATAGGTGTTACGTCACTGGTGCTACTTAGAGTTCTTCCAACACCTTGGAAGGGAAGACGGTGTTTTTCTGGTTCCTGTACCCAAAAATTAAAAAAACGAAAAAACAAAAAATAGAAATAAAGGGAGAGAAAAATAACATTTGAGAAGCAGTTGGCCAGTTGCTGCTTAAGCAATATAGATATTAAATTATTAGAAGTGAGGACAAACCCTGTAGTCTTCCTCCTTCCTTGTAAGATTAACATGAACTGCAGTCCTCTTATCTGCTGGTGCAAGTTCCTTTGGGCACTCAGACTTCCTAATACTCTGCATCGGAATGTATATGAACAATAACCACATGGTTCCATTAGGAAAGCTTTTAACCAAAAACCTTCATTTAACAACTAGAGAAATTTCCACAAAAATACTCCAACTATTTTTGTACAAGAACTTCTAAGTTTAACATCTTGTAGAATACAAGCTTGAGAGACACCACCAGGTATAATGGGTGAATGTTGAACGTAACATAACTCATGCAAAGGCCTCTCCACCACAAGGTATTCCAAGTAACAAAATATGACTCTGCACAAACTAATAGTACAGATATTTCTATGAATGGTAATCACTAGTGATAAATCTGAATGCCAAACTTTAGGGCCGGATGGAGAGGCAAAAAGTTATGGAAGAAAAATATAAATTGAATTTCTTTTGGGAGCTAGGAAACAAAGTGCCATCATATTAATTTAATTCTACTTGGAACCTTGAGCACACGCAGGATGGAACACTCAACCAATGACCCAGTTCTCCCTCTCTCCCTCCACATTGTTATACTCTACATAAATCCTCAAGCAGGATTGCCAAACCAATAACCCAGGTTCGCCATCCGCCTTGCTTTGTTACTCAGTCATCATAAGTTGGCTTACAGAGTATGCCAACAACAATATAAAACCATTTCCCGAAGATCAAAACAAACAAAAAAGAAAGAAGATACCTCTAAGAAAGATGCATTTTCGGGATCATCCAGCCTCCTTAGAGGTCCATCATCTACTGTAAAGCCATTTCTCCAAAAAGTAATATTGTGATTAACAACTTCAGGCTGTTGAGGAGTAGATGACACCTCCCCAGAAAGTAGCCTTGCAGTTCCAGCAAAGCTTCTTGAGCTTGAGGAAGGCATACGATGTTCGGCAGATGCTTCTACAGCTCCTGATTGTCTTGCTTGATTAAATATTGCGTCTACATCATTCGCCTTTGATGGATCTTGAACAAGCATTCCACTGTAACATAGAATAGCATGAGCTAAATACAAGTGATAGCAGACACCATTTCTTCACTACATAGTGAACTAGTTTGATCTTTGAAAACATTTGCTTCTGCTTGAAGGTCATTTGTAAAAAATGAAGAAAATAAATGGTTAGACAGGTGTTACATAAGTACTTTGAGATACACATTTTAAATCAAACCAAAAATAAAAATCTTGGGAGCTTGGACAATTAGTATATAGTTATTTCTCAATCATAGGTTAAATAAATTAAGTCACTTCACTAAAATGTTAGGAATTTCCTCTTGCAGAGTTTATGCAATATAAGTGAGAGTCCTGTCTTAATACTTTTTACATTATAGAGTCATGTCTGGATTCTAAATCAAGTTTTCATAGTATTAATATCATTCGGACATCAAGATCAAACTCATTAAACCCATTATACAAGGAAACCTGAATTGGTGCTACACAATATCACCAAACAAGCTCAGCACAAAACGAGCTTCCTTCTTTGAAACCCCAACAATCAGATCAATACGGAACCTGACACTGCCCTCCAAGAACAAAAAATTCCACCATAAGCACTGCATAATTACACAAAAGCTTCTCTCCTGGCACAGAGTACGCGAAGAGATGATTTATTTCATTCACTCGAGCAAGTAAAAACCACAAATAAATTATCTAGACAAGAAGTTTTCAATGGCCTTCTTCCATGGTAGTACTACGTCTACTAAGGACAGTAACTTGATCATTGAAGATTTTCAATAAAAAGAAAAGAATTTTTACCTCTTTTCTCCGCCGGTGTAGTACTCCTGAGGATCAAAATCAGGATCACTCTCAGAATCCTCATCTTTAGGGTTCCTATTCAGATCCGCCAAAGTCCTAATTCCACCACTTCCACCTCCGCGTCTCCTCCCACCAGAAGCGGAGGCCCCCGCGCTAGGTTTAGCAGAGGAACGGAGATTGTAAGAGCGGGAAGCAGGCGGCGGCGAAGGGGATCGGGATCGAGAAGGGGAAGGAGACAGCGACTCGGAAGGCGAATAGTGAGACTGAGACTGCACAGCCGGTGAAGTCGGGTTAGCGGCGGCGAAGTCGGCGGGGTTAGCGTCGTCTAAGAAAGTGGAGACGGCGGCGTCAAGATCGAAGTTGTGGGACTCCAAGAAAAAAAGGGCTTCGGATTTGGAGGCGCAGGCGGTGATTTCGCAGAAGGTGTTGATGAGGGCAATCTGAGGGTGGCTGTTGAAGGTTGCTTCTTCTGTGAATTCCGACGATTGGTTCTCCATTGTTGGAGCTTTTTCTTAATTCTTGCTTGCTTGGGAATCTCAGTGGCTTGTGTTGGATATATATGTGGACTATGGGTAGTACTTAGCACCAACTTGGAAGTAAATCAAATTGAAACCCAAAATTACATTTTTAGTCCCAAATTTAGACATGTTACAATTTTTGGTATCATGTTTTGAAAAAAATAAATTCAAATTTAATTTTATAAGTTAGTTTTCATAATAAATTTAATAGACTTTAAATTTTGGACAGCTGTTTGTCACCACAATGGAGGTAAAAATGGGCTGGACTTTGTTTTTTGGAAGGAAATTTATTAGCCAGAAAATTCATTTTATAGTCATTTTTACTAGTTTTATCTACTGATAATTTAAAAAAAAATAGTAGTGCTCGACTGAGAACTTTCATAATAAATGATTTTTTTTTTCAAAAAAAATAATTTAAAATAGATGAAGTAGTATATATATATATATATGAAATTTATTAGCCAGAAAATTCATTTTATAGTCATTTTTACTAGTTTTATCTACTAATAATTTTAAAAAAAATAGTAGTGCTCGACTGAGAACTTTCTTAATAAATGAATTTTTTTTCATAAAAAATAATTTAAAATAGATGAAGTAGTATATATACATATATATGAAATTTATTAGCCATAAAATTCATTTTATAGTCATTTTTACTAGTTTTATCTATTAATAATTTTAAAAAAATAGTAGTGCTCAACTGAGAACTTTCTTAATAAATAATTTTTTTCAAAAAAAATAATTTAAAATAGATGAAGTAGTATATATATATATATATATATATATATATGTAAGTAGATCATATAAAAATACATAAAAAGGGGTGTTGATTCGATAAAATAATTTTCGATATATAATAAGTTTGGCATGCCAAAATGCTATACTAAAATCGAATGAATTAATCAGTTCAGTTCGATTATTATTGATTTTTTATTTTTGATTTTTTTTCAATTAGATACTTTAATTAATCGAATTTCTTTAAGAAAAAAAATAAAAAACAATTAAAAAATTAAATAAAAAATCACAATTTATTTCGTGCTTATTATTTTTTTCAATTTTGATGAATTAAAAATTAAAAATAGTATGAAAATAATTAATAAATATAAAAATATTGTATAAATTATTTATAAAATATGCAAAAAATATAATTCAATATTTAGTACTGTTAAAGTAAGCCTAAATAAAAGATTGAACTGTACTGAATACCAGATTTTTATAAAAATAAAAATCAAATACTAAATTAAATTTTTTAGTTTGATTTTAATGTGCATAGAATTTTTAATTTCGCTTCAATTAAGTTAGTTTATCAAACTGTGATCGCTCTTATAAAAAAGTCACAATAAATAAGAATATGAAAAGATATGATACATTATATTTAATAGTAAATAATATTTTATTATAATATATGTGTATTGTGAATGAATTGAATCTATCTCACAATATCTAACTAATTAGATTCATAAAAAATAATATGAAAATAGTATTTATATTTCTATGCATATTCAAAAGTACAATCCACTTTCGTATTTACAAGTCTGATTATTTCAACTTTTGAAAAAATGAAACTAAAAAAAATCTATATATTAAAGTGCATTCATGAAAATAATATATATTTGTTTTTTTTTATTTCACTATTACATTTAATTGCGTTGATAAAGATATTTTCCTTACAAGATTTTTTTTTTCTTTTATATTATTTACAAGTAAAAATGGTGAAAGTAAATGCAAAATGAATTTTCTAGCTGAAAAGTTGGTAATTTCTCTCCAAAAAATGAATTCCCGTACATTTTCCTCTACTTTGGTAATTTAACGGTACAAATAACATTTTTCATACAAAACCTTACATCGAACTAAAATTACAAAGAAAAACTGATTCATGAGACTAAATTTAATTATTTTTTTTCAAAATATGGTACCAAAATTGCTACTCTCCCTATACCCTAAACTGTGGGACTAAAAGTTTTTTCCTAAATTGAAATAAATACTAGTATCAAGATGGAAGTAAATCAAATTGAAATAAAGCCGTTCAAGGTGGTAGTCTGATTAATTTAACCTATCTATTTGATTATTTTTTCCATAAAATTTATGGGTTCAAATTTATTTATGACATGATTTAAAGTTGTAACTTAATTGATTTAATTGATCTAGCTGATTATTTTTATATAAAAGTTATGAGTTCAAACTCATTTGTAGTATAATTGTATTCCATAAGTGGGTCATAATTTTTCTCAAGACTGCATAATAATAATATTTTGTTTTCAAATTTATTTACTGCATAATAATAATTTGCGAATCAATCACAATTTTTTAGAGGCCATTAAACGAAGATCGCCTTAGTACAATTAATTGGATTTTTTTGAGAATGACTCAATTTCAAGGATCATTTGGTTTAATAATCCTAAGCTCAAATTAACTGTATAATTTTTTTTTCGGATTTAAATTCAACTTGCATTTTTTGCTAGTAAGAAAAATATAAAATAATAATTAGTAAGGACACAAAGAAAAAAAAATGGTGAAATAAATGTGAAGAACTAGTAATCTTTGAAAAACACAAATAATATGTACATTAAAAAATAAAAATATATTAGAAAGCTCATATTATAATATAATTAGGTAAATCTATTAAGTAAATAATATCATTATTTCCATGGGCTAGCTTTAGGTGCGGTCTAACTAGAATTGGGCCAAAAGTATACTTGTTCGATGAGTTAAATAAACTAGGCTAGTAAAAATAAATATATTTCTATGATTTCAAATCAACATTTTATTGTACCAAAAATAAAAAATAAAAAATAAAAAATCAACATTTTACACATTAATACTGCATTTAATATTGCATGCTTCCTTATATGATATTTTTTGTGATAAAATATATATTTATTTTTTTCTAAATAGATTGCTGATATTGGTGTGTTATTAGTCTTGAAGCATAGTAATAGTCGTGTTATTCATTAGCAATGATAAACTTCGGAAATTGCAAAATGAAATAAAATAATCGTATTTTCAAACATTACAGGCAAAAAATTCATTTTTACAAATTTCTCGTACTAAAAACCTTTTTTTTTTGTATTATTCTTTCTTTACGCTTATATTTTACTATTTTCCTTCAAATAATTACACATATATCCTTGCACGATGGAAACATTCAATAGCCGCTTATTAATTGGATTTCATGGTTATCATTTGTTAATACAATTCTAATATAGTTGGAAATAAAATCTCCAACTATCCTTGCATGCACTTTCTACCAAAACAAATACAATTAGGAATAGGCTATTATTTTCATCCAGTCCCACAACAGCCAAACAGAACTCCTCTATGGGCCCTTTGAAGTGGCATTCATCAAAGTTATAAAGGGACTACAACTATTAAGAAAACCATACCTCTAAAGCCTTCAAGGCCATGAAGATCCTTTTGAAAGTAGTAGTGAATAGTATCCTTATAGTTTCCATACCATCATCTTCATTGTCCTGTCCCTCAACAGCAATTTGGTATTGAACCCTCTCCTTATCATCATCTCAGCATAGGCAGGACGTTGAGAAATGGACTCAGTATGGCTGCCCTTAGTAGCGTAAATTGCATTCTTTCTGGCTCTATACAGCTTCATGTAAGGTAGAGAAGAGAAACTTCATATTTTCTCAACTCATGTCTCAATCTTGTAGGTTTCATACTGGGATTTTCTCTTAGCACCTCATGCAACTTTTCTACTACCTAAGAAAAACTAGCCTCTTTCAAATGGTCAACCCTTACACAAGTGGTCATGTGGTTCACAAGTTTTGATGCCAAAGTTCACTCCATTGGTAAGGTAGAGGCATGAATCCTCTATAGGCATCCTCTCCCTCTGCACCACAATGAAAAGTCACCCTCACCTCTCATTCTTATCTTTCTTGATATCAAATCCCATCCTGATCACATATTCCCTCAAGGCCTTTCTAAAGGCATAGACATTTGAAAATACCATCCCCTTTGCAAGTCTAACCTGAACTATAGGATCATCAGACTCAATGAATTCATTCATGTTCATGGTAGTAGCATCCATTGGATCATTAGCAAACTCCTCATTAAATTAGTTTTCAACCTCACAATGATCATTAGATTGATAATAGTATAATTGTGAGTCACTCTCATATTGTTAAAGTAAGAATCCTCATTGTTATCCCCATCTTTATCTTCCTCGTTACTATTATGTTATGTTCCTCGACACCCTCTTGCCATTACTGTCATCTCCTTCCACTTATTCCTCCTTAGGACTATCATTTCCCTCCCCATCCCCCTCACCAGTTTCCTCCCTATTTCCCTCCCCAGTTTGCTTCCCTACACCCTCACGAATTTGCTCTTCATCTCCATTCATAGTTTGCTCACAATCTCCCTCCTTATCAACTTTATCCTCAATTAATCTGTAAAATATCAACAATAGAAAGTACAATTGTAGTTTGCACATACAAATTGATTTTCTTCAAATGACTAATAAACCTAAACAAGGTTCTCACATCATTGTTATCATTCACACTTATTCTATCCTTTTTTACCCAAGTACTCCAAATCACAACTAACATATTTGATTCAGCTTGAATATGTATCACCATATCAGAAACATCATTCAATAAATTTCATAAAGATACCATAAGGATTAAGATTTGGTATGTTGAATTTATAATCATAGTAGTGCACAATAATGTCATGTAACTAAGACCCAATTTCTATAAGAAAATAACTACAATTTAGAAAATAAGTATTACAATGGTAGAACAACTGTTATCAGTACAGTGACTTTCTTCATGATTTGTCAAACATTACATACATCCCTTTATCATTGACATACATTAGATTTACCCCTTTCTAGTTATTTACAAATGATAAAAGTGTAATATAAATATTTCTCATACATAATATTAAAATCCTAAAAACCCTAAATCACTATTATATCACCAAAGTTTGGGATTTTTCAACAAAAACTCTAAATCAGTGAACATGCTCGTACTAAATATTTATAAAACTTATAAAGATTGTTCCTTTTATAACATCAACCCAAAAATTAAAACATTCCAAAAAATACACAATACATGCATAAATTATGACCAACAGATACATATATTACATTTAACCATTGTAGTATTTACAAATAACAACAGAGTGACATATGATTTTCACACATACATGAAACCCCACAAAGCACAAAAAATCTTACCAAAATTTTGGGATTTTTCAACAAAAACCTTCAATCAGTTAATATGGCCGAAATAACAACAATACAAAAGTAAAATAATTCCCAAAAAATATACAAAACATATATACATTACGATCAACACCTAAAAACATCACATATTTTGTAAAATTTATAAAAAAAACCAACAAATTTATGCAAAAATTGCACTATAAACCCCTATTATGGCGTTAAAATCTTGCAAATCTTTCCTCTCAAATCTTAAGCGAGAGGTTACCTTCTTTAACAAACGGGTTGATGTTTGCATTTAGAGAGTGAGAATAGGAGTGTGCGTGGAGGAATTAGTAGTTTATTTTCTGAAATGGGGTGGACTTGGATCACTTGTTACACTGCTTTCTACATACGAGAGAATGAGAAAGTAAGAACGCGAGTAGAATTGTGTACAAGAGTGGGAGAGAACGAGGTCGTTTAAGGCCATTTCACGTCAAATTCTACATTAAAACATTAAATTTTATATAATTTTATTTTCAATGGAGGATCAAATATTACATAAAATTTGATAATAAATTTAATATTAAGTTTGATGTTTTATTTACTTACATTAAATTTGGTATAATATACATATTTTTAATTTATTCCTAAAATTATTCTACTCTAAATTTTAATTCTATTTGTATTCTATATTATATATTTAATTAATTTATAAATTAATTTTATTTATTCAATTTTAATTTTGTTATCAGTTTGCAATAACATTTGTAATAATTAATTATAATAATTAATAAATAATTAATATTTGTGATAGATTATAATAATTAATAATAATAAATAAATATATTAAAATAACATTACTTGCATCAAATTCAAAAATAAAATACAACATAAATAATGAAAACTAAAATTTAAAAAATAAAATACTGCATAAAACTAAAAACAATAAGTTAATAGGCTGGTAAATTATTTCCGAATAGATCATTTTCGAGTCCTACAAAATCATCAAAATATTGACCAAAAGAACTATAGTTACTTTGAGATCCTTGGTTATGTTGATAAACTCTTTTTTGCATAATTTTTGGTGTGTAATATAATATATTTTTTTATTATAATATAAATTGTAATGCTTATTTTTATAATATAATCAATAAACGTAATATTAATTATATATAATTTTTTATTTAGTATAATTAGTAGTAATTAAATAACTTTATAAATAAATAAATAAGTAATAATTAAAAAATAAAAAATAAAAAAATAAAATATTCATTTGATGTAAAATTTAATGCAGTGAGTTGGAGACTTACCGCAACTTTTTTTAACGTTTTCAGACAATTCATTAGTCACAAGGGATATTTGTAAATTTAAATTTTAGAAAAAATATGTGAGGGATGGTTTTTTTAATTAACTCTTTATATTATATTATGTAGAGCTATAAAGAGAGAACCATAAATTATAGTATAAAGTTTGTATATATAAATTTGTATGTATTTACAATTTACATAAAAAAAAATTAGTAGCTCTAAATGTTATTTGTAAATATTTATTAAAAACTCATTACAAGTATTGTCTTTTTTTACCATTATTAACCAAGATTGAAAAAAGCAATTAAAATTTGAAAACGTTTTCTCGTTTGTTGCTTCTGAAAATTGGGTTCGAGTTCAACTCAATAAATAGTTATTTATAAATAATAATATGTATAAAAATAAAAATAAAATTTTTAAACTTGATTCATATTTACCTTAATTTCAACTCTTTAACTATTAAATTAAATTTCAACATAATCTCAATGGAAAAGTTCAAATTAAGTTTAAAGTACTAAATAAAACTAGATTCATTTACACTATTAATATTAATAAAAAATTCAACCCAAATTGTCCTTCAAATCTACCTTCCCCCTACATCCACGCCGGTGCTTCCTCTCCGAGCACTCCTCCTGAGGAACCCACCTTCTTTCCAATTCTTTTTACAGATTTTAATAAATATAACCAAAATGGCCCCATGGTCTGTTATAAAAATAATACTCCCTCTATGTCCATTTTTTACTTCTTTTAATAAAATAATAAATAATTTGGTAATTTTTTTTATATAATACTAAATAATATAACAAATATTTAAATTTAAAAATTCAGTAACATCAAAATTATGACATAATTTATATGATAAATTAATCAATAAATTAAATAATTTGATTTTGCAAATGAAATAGATTAAATGAGTTTCGTTAGTTAAAATTTATATTATACTCGTATAGTACATGAATAATTGAATTTTTTTCATACTCCATACTGTCAAAGTGAAATATTTAATATACATATTATACTTATTTGTATAATACTTGATGAAAAATACTTTAATTTAATAAACATTCATAATGTTTAAATATAATCTAAAAATTATTTAAAATTCAATTATAAGTATTAATAAAATATCATATAAATAAAAAATAATTTTTTTAATAATTTATGAAATACTATTTATTATTAAATTGTTATTTTTAAATTATGTCATAATTTATAAATTAAATAATACAAAAGCACTTATAAAATACTTTTTGCATAATTTAAAAATAAATATAAACACAATTCATATAAAAATAATATCAAATAAATAAATTTTTTGCTCTCGAATAATTCTTTTATATTCATAATTTAAGCGAACACTTAAGAATTCATATATATATTTTTTTATTGATTTTTTCAGTATAACTTTTAATAAAATTCATAATATACTCGTACATAATAAATGTTAAATTTTCGTCATTTCGTATCGTATTTAACTAACTAGGAAAGGGTGTCACCACTGTAACAATTAAAACTAAAGACGAACATACGAAGAAACAATCAACAGTTTCTATATATCATAGCTTGGCTATCACAGATAGAAAGGAGCAAGACACAAATGTACATTAATAAATAAGGTTACAAAGGAATTACAGAGGTGAAAACAATTGAAAAAAACACACTCTGCTTCACTCAAACATATCAAATAAATAATGATATATTAGAAAATAAAAATAAAAATAAAAAAATCAAAACAAGGATACTCGCTAAAAACCGCATCCATGCCATTGTCGAATAAATTAGAAACAACCCTTTTTTTTTTTTTTTCTTTCAATCTTCTTTTTTTTCCATATCATACAGTATACTACCATCAGTTAACTTTTGAGATATACCAAGAGTTCAGTGAATCAGTGTGTTTGTTTCACTATGCAGAGGTAGGCTCCTGGTCGAAGGTTAGCAAGATTCTGTTCGATGTTTCTGCACAAAAAGAAAAAAGGAAAGGAAAATGAAGTACACCTGCGAGAGTGTTAGAAGATGGTCATATAATTATAGCATGTATAATGAGGAAGATGGGATGTGAAACACTTTTGGTCCAGTGTGTCTAGCAATGGAACACATTACACCCACCAAGACGACATCTCGATTATGTTCATCATCCAGCAACCGCACAAAATCAATCCAAACAGTTGGATATTTGGCCCTCGCATGACATTAAAATAATGGTATACAGGTATAACTAAAAATCACAATTCAGGCTGACCCATCTTAGAATCATCATGTGAACTTCTCTTCTTTTGAAGTATTCAATGTTGATTAAGACCAACTACTTTCTTCCTTAGCATAAATGAAACAATATTTACAGTTCAGTCTCCACCTTAAAGTTGGCCATTAAGATCCAGACAAAGAACCACCATTTATTTCCAGGACCTGTAAATCTCAGCACCTATGGAACATAAAAAAAGAACACGAGTTTTAACTAATTTCAGTTCAAGTCTTGACTCCACAACATCGAACATACGGTCACAAAATGGATAATGGGGGGAGCCTATGAGAATCTAAAAGTCAAGCCTGGTAGTCAGATTATTTTATCATGAGAATCAGCTCATGGGCTGGTTTGGTTTCAATGTGATTTTTCCAATTCTTTATTTTTTTTCAAATCTTGATTTCTGAAGTTGAATCCTAACACTTCATGAATCGATTTCTAATGTACCTATACGTGTAAAATCATAAGCACCAAATCCGTTTAAATTTACCTTCCGAAAGAGTTACTCCACTCGGTAAATCACAATGTGGCATCTCAAAGGAATAATCAGTAAGTATAATCCAGTCACGACTGCTATTTTCCACTCGGTAAATCACAATGTGGCATCTCAAAGGAATAATCAGCAAGTATAATCCAGTCACGACTGCTATTTTCGGGCTTGTTATAATCGGATCAAGTTTATATCTGAACAAACTAAGCATGAAATATTAAGCATGATAAAATGAATCAACAGTTTCCATATCTAATTTAACTTTATGAAGTACTACCTTTCGTTGGTGGGGGTGGTTAGTTCCTGATCAATCCCGCCATGTTCTGGTCAATATACTTGTTAGCCTATTTGCAGAGAGTCTCTGCAAACCCTTTTTAGCTCCGGCCACCTCCAATTCGGCCAATCTCTGCACATGCGCGTAAGCACCTGCTGCCACGAGCTTCTTCCGACAGCCCTGGCTTCCTCCGGCCATGATTGCTGCCACCACCGCCACCGGAAACTTCTTGGAAACAACCTCATTTTTAGGATCCAACATTTGCACCAGCCTCATCAAACTCTTCTCATCCCTCACCAACTCTTTCCTATTGGATTTCACCGACAACAGTGACAACAATGCTTTCGCCCCAACCTCCTGCATTCCATCGGGCTTCACGGACTCCATTAGCTTCACCAAAGAACCCATACACCCAGCAATAGCCCTCTTATTACCATCACTAATCGCTAAATTAGCGAGCAACGAAGCAGAGATGTGCTGAAACATTACATTCCCATGCTTTACAAGCTCCGCAATTTGTACTATAAACGTGGTCGATCCTGATAACATTCTGTAGCTCGTATCCGAGACAGATAACGAATAAATTGCACGCAGAACGTGTTCGAACGTATCAGAAGTCAAGCATTCATGAAACAAATGTAACAACCTCTGCAAGCCCCTTTCCTGTAACAACAAGCCGCGAAAATACTCACTCGCAGAAGCAAGAATGGATATACAGTTGGCCGCTTTTCCCTGTGCCGATGGACTCCCAGAAACAAGCAATTGCATCAGAACTGGAACAGCCCCTTCTTCTGCCAAAGCAATTCGAATTTCTTCAACAGTCGAAACATTTCTTATCGCCCCAGCGGCGTGGGATTGAGCCGTAAGGGAACCAGATTTACACAAATCGATTAGAATGGGAACACCTCCGTAGGCAGAAATTGCCCAAGCATTATCAGGATCAGCAGTGATAAACTCCACAGCCATGGAGGCTCTTTCCTTCATTGGCATTGAACCGCATTCGATAATTCTCAACAAAGGGCCCAAAGCCCCTTCCTCAAACACGCATTTCCGCGGCAAATCACCCGCGGAGACAAGCAAAGACACCGCGAGAACCGCCAGCTCTCTAATTGAATCATGAGCATTCAGATCGAGCAAGGAAATCAAACAGCCCACATTCCCTTCTTTCGCGACAACAGCGGCGGACTTATCATCCTCCGACAGAAGCTGGATTAACGAATCCAACGCCTTCCGCTTGAACTCCAGCCCGCCGATCTGGAGCCTAGTGAAGAGGTCTTTGATGAAAAACGCGACTTCCTCTTTGGACGAACTCGCCTCGGGGCGAGAGAGAACAATGGCGGTGGACTGGTGGAGGACGCCGGAGCGAAGGAGGAGCTCGAGGTCGTTAATCTGATTCGAAAGCCAACCGGCGGCCATGTCAAGGTCGGACTGCATCAAAAGCTTGCCGCGGCTGAACGAAGCGTCGGAGCAGTGGTGGCAGAGAGTTTCAGTGCGGCGTAGAGTGGAGAGCAAAGCGGGGAGGAGGGGGAGGAGGAGAGGGTTCTCCGACCAGTGGGGGGAGTCAGAGACTTCGGAGAGGAGGGATTTGAGGGAGGCAAGCTTGGAGCGAAGGACCTGCCATCTGGAGGCGAAACAAGTGATGGAAAGCGTGGCGGGGATGACTTGGGTCAGGAGTTGGGTTATGTTTTCTAGAGTTTCGGAGGGTGACGGCGGCGGAAGCGGTGGTGGGGCGGTGGTGGAATGCATTTTCTTGGGTTCTGCTTTAGTGAAACTTACGAGAGTAAAAGGAATTATTGTTGGTGGCGTGAGGGGTTAGGGGTGAGAAGATGCATTATGGGAATAATACAGTGGTGGTGTGGGTGTGGGAGGGCCCGCTGGTGTATGAAAAGAAGAGAATGGATGGGGAAATGGCGTAGAGTGGTAAAAAGAAGGATACAGGGTTTTTTGGGGTGGGGTGGGGTGGGGGAAGGGGGTGCTGACAAGTAAATAGGTTACAAGCCAAGTTGTCAACTCTTACATTAGTCAAATGATAATGGATTTGAGTAAAATTTAAAATTTAAATATTAAATATATTTTTTATTTATTATATATAAATTTATGTGATTATATTTATATTCATATTTATATGAATAAATATGTGTATATTATGTATATATTTATATATAAAATATAAATATAATATTCTTGTAAAGTAATTAATTGGAGATTAAAATAGTTTATATTTTATAAAATTAATAAATATGCTTTAAATATATAACAAAGTAACAAATATATTATTTTAACTTTTTAAATAACTTTAACTCGTGTATATAAATTTGTAAATCATTAATTATTTATTAATAGTATTATTTTTTAATATTTAGAAAGTCACGATATTATTTTTAAAAAATATTTTTAAAATTATAAAATAAATTATCATCGATTCTTGCATTCCACCCGCAGTCTCAATTTGGGTCCAATAAAATTTTGAATAATTTTAATAAATTTATCCCAAACTCAATCCATTATTATTTTAAATTCACCTTTTCCACCCAAGCTATTTCCACTCCTAGAGTAATTCTTGAGAGATCTAAGCATTCAAATTTTTTTGAGACGATCACAATAATTTGTGTACTGAATTACATGTGGATTATATAACTTGAATGGTCTGATTGTTCTCAAATTGAGAGTTTTGAGATCTCTTAAAAATTATTGATCGACTTGACTTTAAATTAGATTATCTATGCCCTATTTTTATAAATCTACTTTGAATTGGAGTTTTGAATGATGGGTAAAAAAGTAAAAGTTATTTTTAAAGGTGTTTAATCAAAAAAATCGAACCAAAATTTTGATAATCGATATACTTAAATGCCATACAAAATATCAAATTAAATTAATTTATTTATAAAAAAATAATAAATATAAGAATATATGAAATTAATAGTCGGTATTCAGTACAATTCGATGAACAAAAATAAAAAATCAAAATAAAATCAAATACCAAATATAAATAAATAAATATCAAACTTAATTTTTCGATACTCATGTAATTTTTGTTTTAATGACTGTGAACACTGCCAGTTATGTGTGTATATACATTACTTTCTTAATCATATTATTACTTTACATTTAAAAAAATCATAATAAAAAAAGAAATCATTATTTTGCAGTTTAAAAAAAAAAGAGTAATAAATTTATGATAAAATGGGAATTAAACTTTAGGATAATTTCATTAATATTTTTGAGTTTTATCAAAACAATTTTCAGTAGGTTATTAAAAGAATTAAAAATAGGAGAAATTTGTTCAATGTGCAATTTCCTTATAGGTGTACTAAACTTTGTGCCTATAAAAACCTCCCACAAATTATTTTATTTGATGGACTTCCACAGTTAAACACATACTATAGTATTGATTCTATTACTTATTCTTAAACATTCATCCCCATCCCCCCCCCCCCCCCCCCCCCCCGCCCCCCAACCCCACACCAAAAAAAAAAGAAGAAGAAATAAATGAATAAGTAAATAAACAAATTAATAAAACAAATATTCTTAAATGTTTTATAATTTCTCATGTTCTTTAATTTATTTTTATTCATAATTTATAATGATTACGGTGAATTTACGACAAATAATTCTTAGAAGAATAGATTCATTATTTATGATTTTAGTAGACACTCTCATGACTTTAATAGGAAACTTTTAGATAGTAATATTTTTTTTTTGTTTTTTTTGAGTGAAACGATCATATACAACATTATCAAAATATAAAAAAATCGACAAATGATTAAATAACAACTAATCAACAATCAATAAATATATAAATTTATATATGTCCACAATTTTGGTAGGATTCAAATCCAATACACCATAATTTTGGGTCTCGTATTTCTACTTGAACTAAGTCTCATTGATTTATTTTTAATATTTTTGTTTATAAATTATTTATTTTTCAGAAACTTACTTATAGATAAAATCAAGTTGCAACATGGCTCCAATAATATGTATGTTTCTTGATCGACTTAGCTGAATCTGAATGATTTGAAGTATAATTCACCAAAACCCTATTGTATAGAGATAATATAAATTTATGATATTATTTTTTACCAAAAAATAAAATAAAAAGTTTTGTATAGACTATTAACGTACCGAATAGTTTGGTAAAGTATTACTTTATAAATCTCATATTGGCAAAAAAAATAAAATAAATAAGCTCAGGCAGCTAATTATATGCAGTGATTATATACACTTGGTAATATTAAGCATGGGAATTTTGTTAATACCCAATAATTAAAATAGTCTCACACCCCAACAATCTTGTAGGAATGCTTAATTAATAATTAATTTATGTCCCTCAAAAAATTTTGTCATCCCATTTTTTTTTTTTTATTACTCAAAAGGGTTTCATCCTTTTACCTTTTTAACCTTTTTTGATTTTTTTGGGGGTTTATAGAATACTTATTTTCCTATTTAATTGCAATAATATTCTTATAACTAACTTTTGTATATTATGAGTGTCAATGTGTGTCAATAAATATATAATATTGAGTTTTTTTCTTAACTATTAAGTTGTTGCATGATTGACTATTATCCTAATGATATATTTATATCATGAGTGTCAAGTTGTTACTTCAACTCTTAAATTTGAATATCATGAGAGTGTCAAGTAAATATATTAAAACTACAATAGGTTTGGTATGAATTTAACCAATACACACCCCCACCCCCTCCACCCCCCAAAAAAAAGAAAGAAAAGAAAAAAAGAACCATAAAAGCCAAAATGTATACATTGAATCCCAAATTCTCATAAAATGGCATTTTCACCAAAAATTCATATATAGGGCTAAGTTTTAAAGAAATGATAATTGGACCCCAAGCCTCCATATTTAGACAAGGATAAACAATTAACTTGACAATCTTCTCCTCTTCATTAGATGTTTTCGGTACTACCTACGTACTACCTAGTTCTTAACCAACACATCATCAAACTTCTTTACAAACACATGTATTTTATATGCTACTCACCAAGTTATAAACATTCACATATTTTAATATCTGCAACATCATCACTTCTTTTACGGCATACATTAGACAAATACTGAAATTACATTGAAAAATATATGGATACATACAATTCGATATATACCACCATCGGGTATAGCATAGATACGGAGACAGAGACTGAGTGAATGAGTGTACGTAGGAAAGTACAAACTATGTGAGTCATTGCCAACTAAAGAGAAAAAAGGTGGGGAAAAGGAGAACAATATTGAATTGGAGAGTGAGAAACAAAATACATTATTTCTTATTTCCTTAAAGTTAATAATAAACACCTACAAAGCAATGAGGTTCAAGACTCCCAAGGTCTAGCTACACTTCTGGCCCTCAAAAGAATTGGATGATGTTGAAGAAACAAGATTAGCCTGCACTAAGTTTGTTGATTTTCACAGGAAAATTTAGCCTCAAGGAATTGAATCTAACCATGTTAATTGAAGAAGGGTTTTCAAAGGAATCACCTAAAGCTTCATTGAGAAAACCACACTTTGCAGCTATGTTGGTGGAAAGAATCTGTTGAGATTAAATGGCAATGTATAGAATTCTTCGTTCCGGTTATCACCTCTAAATGTCCTGAACTTCACCCACCATGGCATGCCACGATCTCTCTTCGACTTCTCCACCTCTAACGTGTTGTCAAGAAACACAGCGATGATCAACCCCACCGTGGGAGGTGACATGAATATGGTGTTTAAGAATGCATTGAACTGCAAAACAAGAAAGGCATGAAAATCAGAAAGAGAGGTAAATCTTTGATCATTTTCACTCTTTGCCACTTCTTGTGTGGGTGAAAAGCTAAACAATTATATGTTCACCAACATTTATAGTGGCGAAAGATAAGCCCTGCAAGGTCATCGACGAGTCTTAATCACATGATGCACAAAATACTAGGAAAATATATTGGCACTGTTTTTTTACTTCATACGCTCGACTTTTGCATGGAAAAGTAGAAAACCTTGAGTATAAGATGAAGGGCCTGGAGATGACAAACTATTAATACCCAAAAGTTTGTTAGGATGGAAAATAATTGCATAGTTCCTTCCCTAAGTTTAAAAAGGGGTACCTTTGAAAGATGATAAAAGATAAGGCCTGACCACAAAATGTAGAATAAATGAACAAACATTATAAGTCAGCGGCAATAGAGAATTAAGGAAAAAGAGAGAAACAACAGAAGATCAATTTAGAAAGAAAAGTTGAAGAAGAACTCATTTCACAAGTGCATCATAGTACCTCAGGTTGAAACGGTATGAAGACAGGACAGGACAGGACAAGACACTTACCCATCCAGCATTAGTGTGAACTAGTCCACGACGAGTAAGAGACCAATATTCATCAAAAAATTGAGGAATAGAGATCCCAAGGAAAAGTGAAAGGCCCGTTATAAAGAGGTTCCTCATGGAATTCATATTAGTGAATTGAAGAAATGATAAGCCGACAGAACCTGCATGTAAATAACCATATTGTTACAAAAGTGAACTAAAATCTTGAGAAAGAAACTCTTTATACATGATTATGTCATACCTACAAGGCCAAATAGAACACAGTATAATGCCGCATATATTGGAAAGGGTATAGATGCAAAAACAGCTCCAAATTTCCCTGCATCCAGTGCCGAATCAGTGAAGCAGAAAAACATGGTTGTTGGCTAACTTCAATTCCAGAGCTAGAAAAACATGGGAAACTCTATTACCGTATTTCAGCATGCACTGCTAAATTAATCTGGTAGATGAGAAAATCAGGGACAGACAGAAACGAAGCCCACCCCAAGTCATATTCCAATCTCAAGGTATAAAAAAGTGAGAGAGAATGACTTTATCATATGTAACATACTTTGCTAGTCATTACACTTAAAATTGTAATGTTATACTTCACAAGAATAATCAGATTACTAAATAGTGTTTTCTCCATTAGAAACCTAATGCCTCGTGAGCCAATTGATACTGACCTAAGACGGAAAAGAATATCATGAAGCCAGCTGAAATCTGAACCACTCTACGACTTCCAACTCGAGTTAGTCCAAGAAGCCCCACATTTTCCCTGAAAAAAGTCGAGAGCCCCTCTATCAAGTTTAATTTTGCAGAGGAGAGTATCAAGTTCTAGTATTAACTGAATAATAATTAATCACATGCTTATTATCAATTGCGTACACAGATACTGTAGAACCAGTGCCTGTTCCAAAAAGACCATCCAGCAAAATGCCTATTCCCTGCAAAATGAAACACTGAGCTCTTTAAAAGACCGCATTTCATTAAACTTAATACAATTTAACAGACACCAAATGACAATCACATCTAATAATGTAACAAAGCAGCTGACATGAATAAACAATAAAATTCCACCTCATAGTCTCATTACAGCATTCTTCGGTTTTGCATCTAAAACAAAGCCCTCAAATATAATAGATCTAAGAAAGTTACAATTCCTTAATTTGCTTACAGTGTCAAAATTCATTAAGTTCATGATATCATATTACTTCAGCCTCAAAACCCCCTAATGGCATTTTGTAGCATTCAATCATCCAATATTTGTAAAGCCTTCAGACACACCATTTGCTCATAGTATCCCTGCTTTTATCCGATTACAGGTCAAACATAATCTTCAGTTTTTTTGTATATTTACAGCATGACATACTGTTGTATTGTTATGAACTTTCACATCAAAGCCTGCATAACGAATTATATACTAGACATAAGGGTTTTGCCAGGGGAACTCTTCATTCCTTTGTATTTAATTAAAATTATTACTAATTTAATTTTAAAATATTGATCTACAAATAATTAAATTTATAAAGTAGTAAAAATATATAGCTCACCAATATATATTTTAAATATATATTACCATTCAAAAGATTTGATAATTGAAATTCTTTTCTACATTTTAAGTAAATTAAGTTAAAATATATACTAAATTTTACTAATACAACAACTATATTTAACATCTAATAAAATGGAATCAAAATTTAAAACAAAAATAAATATTTTAAAAATAAATTTATTTTGACAATAATTAATTTAAAAATATAAATTAAATTATACAAGTACAATAACTCAACGAATAAATGTTAAACAACGTATAAAATTGGAACCAAAAGTAAAAGAAAAATAAATAAATTATAAATATTCAATGTTTCAAAAAATATTTTTTTTTTGATGCATATTAACTTTGTAAATATTTTAAAGTCATATTAGTGTTCTAAAATTAAATAAAATTTTTATTTGTAAATTAATTGTATATTTTTAATTAATATTGTTTAAAAAATTACTTTTGTCATATTTAATTTGTATTCTTTATTTTTGTATTTAATTTATCTTTTGATTTGATTTTTTTTTAAATATTTTTATATTTTTTAGTTATTAATTTATCATAGTAAAAGCAAAAGGAAGTTCAGAATGAGTTCTTGAGTGAAGGAATTACCAACTGCTAGATGCAATCTTTTTAACATAAAAAAATTTGAGTAAGAACACATATGGGTAGTGGGAATTTAAATACATAGAAATGGGACACAAACACAAATGTATCAATATTATGATAATATGCATATATAATGCTTAGTTATGTGTATTATAGTGCTTGAACCTTAAAGTAAGGAAAAATATTAGATGGACAAAATATGCTATTTCATCACAAGTTTATCAATGTCTTTCTATATATTTCTACTCATCAACTTCTAACTTGGGTAAATATAGTGTAATTAGTTGTCTAAGTCACATCTTTTGGTAGCGGATATGTTATTTTTACAGAAAAAAGTAATGTGGGGAGAACAAAAAAGAGAAACCAGAGTTAAGTATAAACATGGTGCACCTGCCAACCAATGCCCCGGCTGAGTACATAGGCAGGAGGTGGGGTGGCAATTGCCAGACGAGATGCTGCCTTGTATGCTCCAGTGGACTGCAGAATTCAACGAAAGTCAAGATGTAAGTAAACAAGCATTTGGATAAAAAACTTGCTCTAGTCAGTAGTGTTAAAAAAATTTGTTTATTATAGGATCACAGGAAGGAGGTTGATCAATATTAGTTTGGTGGCGAGGCATGTTCTTGTTAGGTCAAAACAGAATTTTCTACACATACATTGTATTCCATTATGTGCAAAGGGGACCAAATATATTGACACACAGGCCAACCTGCATCTTGCTAATTGTATAAGCACATTAATCGAGTGCTAAAAGAAAATGAAACTAAATGCCGAAAACGATATCACAAATCGTAGTAAAGAATGTGAACATAGGAATCATAAAGCACATTACTGCTGATTGCTTGCATCAAACTACTAGCACATTTGTGATAAAAAAAATTATACAGTGATCTATAAAATGTGATTGAGGAGATTGAAGCATCAAATCTGAAGAAAATTTGTTGCTCAGATATTTGAGTTGTAGTTTCCGTCTTCTATCGAAAAAAAACTCTATTACTCTGGAAGTCAGATGAGATTGATCAAATGGAGACCAAGATAACTATGAAAATATGATACTTTTTTTAGCAATGCAACATTAAGCAGAGCATAAATAATAAGAAATCTGTTCCACCATCCTAATTAATTTTCTAAATTTTCACTTTAGAAATAAATATGATTCATCATATCCGGAAACAAACACAATTAGTTGTCACTGACTTTGTTGAACCGGACCTTTTCAAGGATATTTTTGCATATGTCATAACTTGTCAACTGTTTCTTTTCTTAGTTAAGCATAAAAGGAGTAAGATGTGTTTGTTACATTCCGCCTACAAGTTCAAACCTATTGGAAATATACTGAACAATTAGAGTAATCTATTGATATCAATTAAATTGGGAAGTTAACAGGTAAAAGTAAAAGTTCAAGTGGACAATCTCCAACGGAGCATATTTGGGAGTGCAAGATGGAATTTAACCCAAGGTTCTTCAAAAATTTCATAGATAAAGTGAACCAGAAATCTATACCTCAACCATTGAGACAAGAACAGCAGACATCATGGCAAAGGAATGACCAGCTGCAAAAGTAGGTGGCCCCCACTGAAGAGGATATGGGAACATGAACCTTCACAACATAAAATTGATATTAGATTTGCACGAACACATAAGTTGAATTTTTAAAAAAAAATTACTAGTAAAGACACAACCAGGGAGCTGTGGATATAAGATTGGCCCTGTCCGTACGGCAACTGAGCTGAGTAGCATTGGGTTTGCCACGGTAAGCTCCACTAGCAGTTAGTATGAGGGAGTATAGCCAAATAATAGCGACGCAGATCAATACAGGAAATCGTTCAAAGATGGGGAAGTCCCTCAGTGGTTTAACATGCTTCAGATACTGCAATAGGAAAGGTTACTTGAATGAATGTTGGAAAGCTAGAACAAGCGCTTTACACTTGAATCATTCAGGATCCACTCACTTGTGACAAGCCAATAACCAAGAAAAGCATCGGCAAGCCAATTTCTACACAATTTCCTAGCTGCAAAACAGATAACATACCACCATCTGACAGATTAGTATACCAGGATTTGAGGAACGTATATTAAGCAAAGCGATTATGAATGTTGATCGCTTATCTTAATGGACTGCATAAAGAGCAGATGACGTCCAGGCATCATGGACATTTTGCATATTGAAAAATATTATGGGGAGTGGGGACACACAGAATTAGTATCTCGACCTTTTCACCAAAAAAAAAAAAAAAACAATATACCATACGATAGTTTATGTGGTATATATAATGAAATTAGACTGCTCATACCATATGCTTCCCATTTCAGACATTTGTTATCTAACTAATATAAGATTAACACTGTTTATAGGCTCATACATCCATAAATAGCTGTGGAGTTGAGATTCACTGCAATCAGGTTGTAAAACACTGAGGATGGACGAATGTGGCAGGTTGAGAACTAGTATTCAACATTTCCCTGTTACATACTTTCGTATGCATTTTTTGTAATTCTACGACGAGAATGGAAAAATCTGGAAACTCCAAAGATCTACAAAGACTTGCTGCCATTATAAGAATCAGTTATGGGAAGTCTCCAGACATGTGCCTGGTACAATCACATGATTAACATAAAAACCTAGCTAATCTATGGAGATAATATGGAAATATCAATAACAAAACTTACTGCAGGAAATCCTCGTTGAAATAAGCCCAAACCTACTAATCCAATGACAGGTGCCATTCCAAGGGGACTGAAAAAGCTGAGAAGAAACAGCCTAAAATTCATGGATATGTCCACAAATGGAAGTTCTTTTAGCCATCTCGACAATTGGATATAGAAACTATACCGTGAAAAGAGACCCCATACTTGGCTGTAACCTAGAATTATTTGTATACTCGCAGCAACAATTAGCGCTCCTTGGATAGCTCTCATGGTTTGTATAAATCTCTGCAAAACAGTCAAACAATAAAACCATTTTCATTGCCCCATTACACAAGAAAACCATAAGCTCCCGCCTGTTTGATCACATAACAGAGAGACATCTTTTTTACTATTTTATTTAAAACATGCAAAGGGCATCACACTAGTAATTTATTCAAAAAAGAAAACAAATATATTGTGCAAGTGGGAAGTGAATAAGTCAATTTACTTGGAACCACGTGACATTAAAGAGGTATAAAATGCATAGACTGCAGAAGTCAGGAGATGGGAAAAGAAACAAATAGGTACTTACTACATGAGGCTCATCAATCCGTTGCAATGATGAGTCATGAATAATATATGCAATGGGAACAACATAAGCGAAGGACCCTCCAACAACAGCAGGTAACCTGGTTCCAAAGAGTGCCTGAAGAAGGGTGTTTATGCCAGCTACGAAAAGCAATGTTTGAATAACCCGTGCTTTGTCCCCCTGTGTGATCAGCAAACACATCACTTAGTGAGTGGAAAAAAGAAAATGAACTTCTAGGTCAGAAAATCCAGTTAATAACCAAACTAGTTAAACTATATCCTTTGACTGATATATCTCAAAGCTTTTAGACCATGTTATAACTTATAAAGACCATGAACTGGGAAGAAAATATTTAATATATATATATATATATTGGCTCATGAATTTCAAGAATGAGACCCAATTGACCATTAAAGAAAAACAGTGTCTGTCCATGGTCCTAAGGTTGGAGAAGAGGATGCAATTTCCTGGAAACATGTTTGACTTGTACAGAAATTTGGTTTGCTTAAAAAATGTAAACCAGGATAACAGAAAACACTAAAAGGGCCCAATACTTGCGCAAGTAAAACTTCTTGAATGACTCAGCACTTCCTAGCAACAATCAGTCAAGATTTGCCATTTCATATCAGACAACAGAACTAGAAAATGAATAAGAAAGCAGCTTACATCAGTTCCCCCCATCATAGGGACAAGCAATGTGGGAATCATCACACTTGTGCCAAGTACTAAAATGTAATTCTGGAATGCTAACAAAATGGTTTCAGCTGCAGATAAAATAAAAAATCAGGGGATTAAGATAAACTAACAAGTATTAATATTTGTTCTTTTATGCCTAAATGACATTTGTCACATTCAGATCAATGTGGTAGCCTGAAGAAAAGAGTGCTTTGTAGACACTAAATTCCATGTTTTAAGGAACAACATTAATATTTATTAGCTTGCTTACAGAACACTTGAGAAATAACTAATGAATGTATTTACTAGAAGCACCAACTCAAAAATCATAGTTGTTGAATCTTATTCCACAAGTGGAGGAAGAAGAGGCCTACTCCCTGTATGCAAAGCAATACTAACCAAAAGCTTACAGGAATAGAAATTTAGGAAGGGTGCAATTGTTTAGCCTGGAATAGAAATTTAGGAAGGGTGCAATTTTTTAGCCTGAATAGATATCACAATTGGCTAGTTCACTGGATATCTGGGTGTTTATTAGCCTAGATTTGGACAGATTTCAAATCTTCACATTTGTACTATTGAAACAAATTGATTCTTGCAAATTTTATCTTATAACGTGGTTCCATGAATAAAAAAACAGAAAAAGAAAAATTTTCAGATTCCAAATTCATAAGAAATCAATTCCCACCAAACCAAAGGACTCCATTTAATGATCCCTACTGGTTTTCACATACAACTATCATTCCACAGTAAATTTAAAACAGGGGTATTTTCATGTAAAATAGTAGTAGGAAAGGTTTTTTCGCATAATACAAACTAAATTGAACCAGTTGGCTTAGAAATGAAAGTGTGCATGCGTATCCTTTACAGAGTCATAACACTTGTGAAGAGGCAAATGTGATTCATCTCCATCAAATTCACTTATCAGATTTTGTTTAATAGCCCGTCATAGAATTTACATAACTTTGAAAGTAAAGATAGTTCAATCTAGTTGAGAATTTGAGGCGAATGGGAAAATAACATAAAAAAAAAAAAAAAATCTTGTCTGGCATATCTAAACCACTGTCTATTATTTACTTGTATCACAGCTCTTTTTTCCTTTCAATACTTTGAACTTTCACTTAATGCACTCATTATTCAAGATAAAGCATTAGTAATTAGAATTTTTTGGCATGGTCCAGACAACTAGAATGAATAAGATCATTCAATGGTCCAGACACATTGAAAACATCCTCAGTTCAAACATTTATATAACCATGACAATTATTACCCCCTGAATAATTTACATATGAAAATCCCATGAATCAAATCCCACATTTATATAGGCCCATTACTCCCACAACTCATCACAACCAAAAACTTACCGTAACTCTCAACACACACACACTCACACGCACAACACACACAGCCATAAGGGCTAAAAGAAACAACCATATAGCTATTACCAACACTTATTACAACCCTCATTAATCCCAACAGCTTACAGCTTCAGCTTTTATCAGGTCAATAAATGAGGCTATACCCCACTCACTGTTAATCCCACACAACAACATTTCTTGATTTTTCTGTTGAACCAAACTCGGACGCCCCCCCCCCCCCCCTCCCTCACCCACTAACACGCACACAGGTGGAATATGCTAACTGCAAATGTACAGGCAAAGGCCACAAAACATTCAGACGACAAAAAGAAACAAGACAGACACATACAAAACACACACCAATCACTCCCATGAAAGTGAAGCTCCATATATGTCTATATGTGTTGTGTATGAAAAGTGAGAAGGAAAGAATGATGACACATACGCCATGGAGGATTAGAATCAATGCAGTACTCAAGGTCTTGAAGCTGTTCCATGGGAAGGTGCACAATGTCACCCATTACTGTGTGTTTCTGTGTGTGCGTGTCTGTGTGTATGTGAGAGATAGAGAGAGAAAAGAAGAAGAAGAAGAAGAAGAATGAAGGGAAGAACTCAGAACAAAGTAAAGCAGCGGCAACAACAGATAGAAAAGTTGGAAAAAGTGCAGTCGAGAAGAATATATAAAAGGGAGAACAAATATGCCACTACTCACTCATATGCAAAAAAGTGAATAAATGGAATATAAATATATACATACACATATATACATATATGTATATATAGACACAGAAACACACAGTACACACGGTAGAAGCACTTTTGGCTACGTTCCTCATATCATGGGACGATAGGCTTTGGCTTTTTGAATTTGTTCCAAATCTGTTGATGTCTTGGTAATATTTGCCACTCTTTCTCCATTTATTTACGGTTTCACCAATTGAATTCATAAAATATAATAAATACCATTTATATTTTGTAGCATCTACTTCAATTTATTTTGTTTTGTAAGAAAAATTATAACCTGGCGCGGGGTTATAATCATAAATGTTACACCAGTAAACAATATTTTTAAAATTCGATCGATAATCAAATTGATTTTGCTATTCGTTAGCGATTCTACCGTCTATTCAATCGATTTAATAAAAATTAATTTTATTATATAAATTATTATTCATAAATTTTATTTATTTATGATATTACGTAAAATGGTAGTCTAATAAATTAATTATTATGTAATATATTTTAAAGATAAAAAATAAATTAATAACCAACTAAAAAATACTAACACAGTCCAAAATTCAAATAATAACATACATATAACAAAATACTAATTTAAGGCTTTAAGTTTTCTAAAAAAAAGAATAAAAATCAGAAATAAAAAAATAATTAATCGATTTGGTCGATTTTGATTGATCTTGACCGATTGAACCACAAAAATGATTATTTGAGAGTAATCGTAAAAATCGATCTGGTCCAATTTTAAAAATATTTTTAGGAACAATGGTCTTAATTATTTAAGTTTTCACATATTTGTGGTAATGTGAATGCACCTCGTGAGAGGTTGAGAAAAAAACATTGGTCGTAATATTTTTTGATTTATGAAATTACGTTTTTTGAAATGATATTAAACTATTAAATAATTAATTATCGAAGTGTTACAAAAAAAATATTAAAGGAAAAATGCATTAAGGACAATATTTTTGGAAACTCAAATAGGTTCACCACCATAAACTCAAACAAATCAAACAATATGATTTCAAGGAGCAAAAACAACAAAACCAACACAAATGGCAAGAATTTTCTAACCTATTGCTCTAAGCCTAATTTAGCAAGTCTGGGAGTTATGGATGTACACAATGTGAAATTTTGAATTATGAGAAAGAATTGAAGAGGGAAAAAATAATATAAAGATATAATGTGGTTCGACCATTTAATCTATATTCACGGACATATCAAATTCGGTAAAACTAAGTCTAATTTTTAATTGACCAAAAGTTTTGTAAGACCAAAATTTGGTTTAATTTTGGCAATTTATGATATTAAATTAGTAATTTTGATTAAAATTTTGATAAGAACATTAAGAAAAAAGAATAGCGGGGAAATTAAAATGAAACTAAAATTTAAAAGAATACATTGCTAGTCTATGCTTCAGAAGAATTTCATGTTTCTAAAACTAGAAATGAATTTTGTCTTGAGATTTTTAATTTTACATGAATTGAAATTGTAACAAAGAGAATTGTACCAATTACTAATAATAACAATACAATAAATTGAACAAAAACGATACGCTTAAATAAAAACTTGAACAAAAGAATATCAAAATATTCTTAAAACATAATCAAAAGATAAATATTCGTAAATATTTACACATACATATGAATTATTATATAAGAGTTATTTAAATTAACATCTAGTCGTTGTTACATTCTTATTAATTATATATTACGTTAAAAACATAACTATTTTTCAAGAAATTTTGGGACACTATCAAACACACAAAAATCTAAGGAAAATATTATTTCTTATAATTTTATTGCATGTTTCACTAATAAACAAGAATTTAAAAAATTAAAAGGATAGGATTCTCTATTTGTGCATGTCTGCATCAATAACTATCATGTTGGAATCTTATGTAAAAAAGGTCATGCTCCTTCCTCATCTTGAAAATGCTTGTAGTTCTGAGGAAAGTTTGTGTAAAAAATTTTATTTAAAAATCTGAAATATCCATTAAAACCCTAGTTGTAGAAATGTATGAAGACAAACTCGGCTACGATTATAACCATAAGATTCAAAATTTTAACACGTTCGAAATTCAAAGTATTTGGTGAGACTTGTGGTTTTTTTTTTGGTTTTTTTTTTTTTTATTTACCACATGTAAATAACATGTATCCACACGTCTATGGATGGAGAGTAGACAATTTCTACAATGTCACAAGAGAAAAGTATTTTTAAAGTTGAAAAATAAATCAAATTATTCGATACTCGATTTAAGATTGATCATTAAAAGTTCTTTTGACCTCGATTTGTTAATTTAACAAATTAAGTGTGAACATATTTTTTTAATTCGATAACATCTAAAACTCAGTTTGAGCTCTACTTAATTAATAAAAAGCTAAAAATATATGTATAAAAAGATCAATCTACTTGTTTTTAACTTGATTAAAGCTTGACTCGATTAGCAATCAAACCAAACTCAAACACAATTTTTCAAACTTGATAAAAAATTAAAAAAAAATTGAATAGTGATGTATTCGGTTCAACTGAATTTATTTACATCCCTAAATATTTAAAGATAATACAAAAAAAAAGTTAATTTTCAATGACAATTATTTGTCGCATGATAACAACATACATAATATAATAACTATGGAACAAAACAATTTGTATATTAACTACATATCATGTGATTGCATATCTTTTAGTTTATTACATGAGCAATGTTAAAAATGTTAGTTAATTTATTATCACAATAAATATGTTAAAGTTTTTGGTTTCAACATCACTTAGAAAGGTTTAGGGTCTAGGATTCATGCCTAATTTACTTGTTATAATTTGACATAGTAAATTATATTATTATTGAAGGTTTGTAAAATTAACTTAATTTCCAAAAATAATTTTTTTGAAAATAAGAACTATCAGTTCTCTAATTTGAACTCTTCAAATGGTTTACTAATTTGTATAGATGACAATGGATCGAGTTTGAATAGGATTTATTTAAACAAGAAATATGACCCGTTAAAATTTTAAAGGACCTATACCCAAACCCAGTTATAGATATATTTTATAAGTTTAAAAATATAAAAAATTATATTATTTAAAATAATATTATTTAAAAAAAATTAAAAATATTTTTTCTAAAAAAAATATCATATAAATATATAATTAATTATTTAAAAAATAAAAAAATATACTGGTCGAGTTTGAAAATAAAAAACTTATGATCCGACCCAAATGGCACGGTCCGTTGTCATCCTTATTACATTGTTTCTTTTCAGTTTTCTTCAATAATGAATAAATTTAGATTGTTTTACATACATTTTCTATATGTCAATTATCATCGTCCAAGCAACAATAGCCTTCTAATAGCGATCATCATGATAATCATTCAACGTTTCGCATTAAAATTAGTGCATTATCAACTTTAGTGTGCGTGTAATCGTGCACAACAAAATAACTACCTTTTGTCGACACACATTTGGCATTTATAAAGAGAAGAAAAACAATGAAAGACAGAACAAACTTTTATTTAAAGTTATGTCATTTCTTTAGCAACATAGAACTCCTCAATTAAATCACAAAGTTTCATTTGTGCCCCAGTTTGCAAAGTGGCATTAGAAATACCAAGTGAAACTATCTACGAATCCTATTTTTTTTGCACCTTTCTTTCTTTTCACTTCTCTCTTGTCGCTCTTTATATCTAAAAAAAGCACTTTCTATGAGCTATCTTTGTAAAACAACTTTAGCAAATGGCCAAATTAATTTATTTTTGTTTAGATTTTAATGTGGTATCACTCATTTTAATAGTATTTCTGTTGAAGTCGGGTTGTTGAGTGTCTGCATCATAAAAGTTGTTAGGGGTAGGAGGGGTTGAATCGACAATGACCCTCCGACGTTCAAGTTAGTTCCGATACAAGTAAATATAAAATAAAAATCTTAAGAGTAAATAAATGCATAATTCATCACATACCTTTCAATAATAAAGATTGTGCAGTATTTATAGTGGTGATATGAGGGTTTTCGTAAATTGGATCTTATGATTTAGTGAGTTTAACTTAAACATTATAGTCTAATTTATCTATTATCTTGTAGAACTCATGAATTCAATCTATTGAATTTTGTCTTTGTTCTGATCTATATTAGGTTTACTTTGAACTCGTAGTCCATCAAATTTCATTTAAAATTTATGAAAATCAACTACTAATTGGACTTCGTAATGCTTTACTAGACCATTTTGTTAACGTCAATATTGCCATAAATCATGTTTTCCATAAGCTTATATTCAATCTTTAGTGTTGTTATTTTTCCAACATAAAGATGTACCTTGTATAGATTTATTTAACAACCCACAATGATGCTTGATGCTTAATCTTTTTTATTTCAGTGGCCCTTAAGGGACATATGGAACGATTTGTAAGTGATTTTTTGTTTAATTAGTTTGCTTTTTATTTTTTATTATTTTATCAGGTCACTAGTAAATTTTTCAACGATATTTTCTATTCGAGTATATGTCGTTTGCATTCATATAAGAAAATCATACACAAGTATAAATGGTAAAAAGTTTTAATGAAATATGACTAAATCGTGCTTATTTGCTGAACAAATATCTATTCATCTAAGGTGTTAGATTTGGAAAAACATTGGTTAGACTTTGAAAACACTACTATTATGTTTACAATAAGTCACAATATATGTTAAAAGATGAAAAAACAATCTTAAAGTTTTGTTATCTATTGCATTTACCATGAAGCCAGACAAATGAAATATTGACATATGATGAACTCACATCTAACTCATCACAATATAATTTAAATTTTAAACTTCATGAGAAAGTAAGAGAAAAGAAAACATTCCATTTCTTGAGAAATAATTGCAGAGAAAATTTTTATGCATAGGCCAATTTTTCTAAGTTTTTTTCATTATCTTCAATTGATTTTCTATTTCTGACTTTGTTTTACATTTTTAATTTAAAAAAAAATAAAATAAAAAATTGTTGTATTATGTTCTCCTTACATTCTCATCAGAAAAAAATCAATCAGTCGATTTATATTGTGTGTTATTTGAATACGAAAGTAATTACTTTAATTTTATATATTTCACGTTCAAAATTACTAATTATTTTTGCAGGAGACAATAAATTTTTATAGCACTTTTTGAAATCATATTTGTTTTACATCAATATGTGTTAAACTATATTGGACTGTGATTATTGGTTTCCCTTTGGCGCCTTAGGATACTGCAAAATTCACATGCATCATATGTTAGGACCTACATATTTTTTTATTTTTTTTTATACTCATGTATCCGAGGTTTATGATTCGAATAAATCCTGCAGTGAATATCCACCCCTAAGAACACCCACTGATTAAAGCCGGCCTCATGGTGTCCACAGTGTACACCCATCTGGTTCGACAATTCGGTATATGACTCAACACACTTGAATTCACATATCAACAACCTTTTTTAAATCAATAGGGGGAATCGAACTCTCAACATTCACGTTCGTACCCCAAACACTATCCATTATATATTCTAATGTTAGGACCAACAAACCCAGTCCATTATTCCTTGAGGCGAAAAAGCATTTAAATTAAGACACTTGTCAATATTCACATTAAGTGGTGCAAAAGTTTGATTGGTTCCAAGATCATTGGACAAACAAACAGTTGCCTAAGAGACTAAAAACCGCAAACAACTAAGTCTAAGAGCCGAAATTCTTGTAAAACTACGAGGTAGGGAGAGACTTCAGGAAATATCATTGTTTCTCAATTATGAGAGAAACTTGTTCACAAACTGTCTTTGTGCATCTTTTTGTCTCTCTCTATCTCCCCACCTAAAAGAAAAAAAACACATTCAAGAACACAAGAAAAGTGTAATTTCATCAATTTTTTTGAAGTCAATATCCTCCATTTCTCAATTTGTTCTGTTGGATCAGGGGTGGTCTGCAGTTTTTCATTCCGAATCTGTAAAATCATAACCCATTGAAAGATACATCTTTTAGTGTTTCCATGATACATTATCACAAGTATTGTGCATCACAAAAGTATTGTACCCAAGAAAGAATTCCAAATTTGGAAATTAAAGAGTTTTTGAGGAAGTGACAATGGTCCCTCATTGCAGATGATGAGTTATTAAGCTTCCATCATCAACAATGCCAAGCACGCTTAAGAGGGCAATTGGCGCAGTGAAAGATCAAACCAGCATTAGCCTTGCCAAGGTCTCAAGCAACACTTCCTCAAATCTTGAGGTTGCTGTCCTCAAAGCAACCACACATGATGATGTCCCCGTCGATGAAAAATACGTATACGAAGTCCTACGACTCGTCTCCTCCAACAAATTCCATGCTGCAGCCTGTGCTCGTACCATAGGGAAACGAATAGGCCGCACACGCAACTGGATCGTGGCCCTAAAATCTTTGATGCTAGTTCTTCGGATCTTTCAAGATGGTGATCCATATTTTCCAAGAGAAGTCCTCCATGCCATGAAGAGGGGTGCCAAGATTCTCAACCTCTCAAGCTTTAGAGATGATTCAAACTCAAGTCCATGGGATTTCACCTCCTTTGTCCGAACCTTTGCTCTTTATCTCGATGAGCGTTTAGAGTGCTTCCTAACAGGAAAGCTGCAGAGGAGATACACACATGAGGTGAAGGAAAGTTGGATCCACCAACGGACCAAGAGCCGAAGTAGAAGGCCTAATGAGCCTGTCCGTGACATGAAACCAGCAATGTTGCTTGACAAGATCTCATATTGGCAACGATTGCTCGAACGAGCAATCGCCACACGGCCAACGGGTGCGGCCAAGGTGAACCGTTTGGTACACGTATCTCTTTATGCCATAGTTCAAGAAAGTTTTGAGCTGTACAAAGACATCTCAGATGGGCTCACCCTTATTCTAGATAGTTTCTTTCATTTACAGTTTCAGAATTGTGTAAGTGCCTTCCAAGCCTGTGCCAAGGCTGCCAAGCAGTTTAAAGAGCTAAGTGATTTCTATTCCTTGTGTAAAAGTATAGGTGTTGGTAGGAGTTCTGAGTATCCAAGCGTCCAGACAATATCAGAAGAGCTGATTGAGGCATTGCAAGAATTCTTGAAAGATCAATCTTCATTTCCATCCAATTCTAAGCCCACAAACCGGTTCTCTCTTCTCCCACCTCCACGGTCGACTAGAGAGCAATCTGAACTCTCAAACACAACAGACAGATTGTGGGAGCAAACTTCTGAGTTGGGATCAAGATGCACCTCATTAGAAGACCTGATAAAAGCCACAGAAACAGGGACATGCCCTGCCATTTCCATTGATCTTGAGGCTTACTCTGCCCCACGACAAGACGACGCATTCAGAATAAGCGACACGGGTTCGACCAGATCGTTGCCTGTGTCGAATTCCATGGTGGATCTCATGTCATTATGGGATTGGTCTGAACAAGAAGAGAAGGAGCAACAAGAGCAGAAACAAAAAGGGCTCATGGATTCATCAGCTTCCAAGAATTGGGAGCTTGTGCTGGCTGAGACCATATCTTCATCAGCTTCATCACAACCAATCTCAGACAACAACACAAATCCAGAACAGGCAGCAGTGGTGGAGGAGAACCATTCGACCACCGCCGCCGACGGTTCAACAAACGGCTGGGAGCTTGTGTTATTTGAGGCGGCACCGCCGCCACAACCATATATGCAGCAGACATTACCAAATGTCATAATGCCAGCAAACAATCATTACAACCCATTTCTACAGGATACATTTGAAGTATCAAATGTGCAACCTGCTGTATCAGTGCCTACTTTTCATGCCGTTCCCTCATTTTCTTTGCAGAATCCAAATCAGACAACATTCACAGCGCAAAACGAGAATGACCCTTTTGCTGTTCCTTGTTCTGCTTCATTTTCAAGTGAACCAATGTTGAGTAGTTCCATGAATCAGCAGAATTTGCTGCATGAACAACAGTTATGGTTGCGAAACCAGAACAAGATTATAGCTAAACATATGACTTAGGTTATGAAAGAGAGCCCCATGTAATCTACAACTTTATATACTTTAACTATTTATTCTTGTGTTACTCGTTCCGAATTATTTATTTTTAATTTGATATTTTATCTCATATTTCACATAATTATTTTAAATATACATTTACACACACATAGTATGTGCTTATGTGGAGATTGAAACAAAAAATTTAAAATATATTTTATAGGGTGCTACTTATACTTGTGTCTTTATTACTAAGTATGTGTAGATTTTGGTAATTGTGGTTGTGTAGGCCACTAATATTTAAACAAAGTTGGGTCTAATTAATAAACGTGATAAAGTGAAATACTTAGTGAGTTAAACACATTTCAACCATTATAATTGAGTTAAAAGTTGATCTCGTATTGATATAGAAATTTTAGATGTATCAAGAACAATTAAGAATAATTCATCCAAAAAAAAATTATTGCTTTGATTTATGGTATCTCAAAAAGTGTACAAGAGAGTTGTAGTTCAAAAGCATGCAAAGAATTAAATGAAGAGTATTCCTTGCAACTGATCTCAACTAAAAACTTTGAAGTTTTTGTGTTTGCCCTATGTGGAAATGTGTGTCTTATCCTCTGATGTTGTAGTGCATTAATACTCTCTTATCTTCTTTCTATAAGGTCACATTTTATTTTTTTATTTTTATTTTAGCCCACATATCATGTAGTTTTTAAAATTTATAGAACGTGGAGTGGTAATTGTATTGTATTGTGGTTTGGTAACTATCTACTTTTTTGATGGGAAGAAGTGATAAAAGAATTTATAATTATAAATACATTAGAAATTCCCAACTATTAATTATGTAATTTTTATGAGTTTTTGAAACTATAGTTGCGATGAATCACAACTATTAGTATATGATGAACATTAAAGAAATATTACCAAATTAATGGTTGTAATTATATGTGCTACATTACAAGTTGAGTATTCTTTTGGAGTTTTCGAAACTCCATATCTTAAATGGACCTCATATATTTTCCATCATATATAAATTGATGTGATTACATTGGTTATAATTATACGTCTTGATTTTTTTAGAAATTTTCAAAATTTTAGATCCCAATAAATTATAATTATTAATATAAGGTGAAAATCTCACACACCCCCCATTATGTTAATGGTTATAATTATCTCGATTATGTGCATGTATATTAAAAAGTTTTCGAAACTTCAGAAATGAATTTTATATTAATATCATTGTATTAATTATCTCGACTATAATTACAAATCATATATATTTTAGGAGTTCTCAAAATTTTAAATTTTAATAAATTGTAATTATTAATATGTGATTGAAACTCACATAAATAAACATAAATCCGACAGCACCCATGAGAATATCCACTTGACCTCCATCTTTCCCACGCGGCTCCTGTCTCTATCAAGACAGCGACAGATACATGGCTGGCGGGAAGCCTCATGAGATATTACCATTATACCCTTCCCAGTTCACAACCCAGACTGATGGCACGGATTCCACTGAATGACGTCTCTCCCTCTCTCCCTCTCTCCCTCTCTCTCTCACACAACACGCAATAAGACTCGCAGTCAACGTGTCCCCGCTCTATGCCCAACACCTATCCCCAAGCAAAGCAAACCCTTTATTCCAAATCCCAATTCTATTCCCTTTGCAATTAATTCAAGCAATCTTGCTCACATTAATGGCGGGCCTTTATTATTTCTGCTGATTTTCAGCCATAGTCGTCTTAATTTTGACATCTGTAGACGACCCGTGTCTGTATCGATGCGCGTGTCTCCTGCTGTTGCTATTGTCTCTTGATTCTGGCATCAAATCAATCTTGGCCGTCGGCTGCATCTGCTTTTCTCCATTTTATTCTTGAGTTTGTTTTGTTTAATGAAGTTCTGTGGTGGTGTTTGCTGTTTTGATTGTTCTTGTGGACAATTCTTATGGAATTCCCTTGATCAGCTTCTATTAGCATTCTTTTCCTCAGGTTTTGTTTCCTTTTCTTTGCTAATCTATTCTTTTCTTATTTTTTTGGCTTATGTTTTTTTACTTGCTGTTCAATGACTTTTTGTAATTTGATGGAACAGTGGTGACTGGTGTAAGTTTGAGAAAGAAGGGAGGTTTAGGGACTCATTTTGCTGTCAATGGCGAACGGAGACAACAGCCGCTACGTATTTCCCATAACAAACTTACAAATTGGGTAAATCATCTGTGTCTTCTGGGTTTAATTTGGTTTTGAAGGCCTTTTTGTGTCTTAGTTTGATTGAATTTATGGACTCTCATTTGCTAATGCATCATATGCATGTATTTGATGGAGGTTTGTGTTCTTTGTTGATGATGAGACATTTGAAATTCTTGCTTTCAGGAAATGTATATACGTGCTCTTGTTTGTAAGGTTATTTAAGGTACATGGGTTTGGGAAGGATGCAATGTTATTCATACTTGTTAGCTTGCCTGTGTTAGATGGTCTTTATTGTAGGTTCAGTTTTGGAAGTTCAATTAACTCGACATCTGTTAGCAAATCCTATGTTTGCTGTATAAAGAATTATTTTTGATTAAATCATAATTTAACTTTAAATAGTTCATCAATGTACTTTTCGTTTGGTGCTGAAATAACTATACAATTTAAGTATGCACATTTTCAGCAGGACACATTGTCTTATACACATTGGAGACTCCGTATGAAAATCTCTGATTGTACAAAATTTTGGATCCTTGAATACCTTAATTGGCTAGATTTTGTCCTGTAGGCCAGTGCTGGAAGACCTCAGCTTCTCTCTCTCTCTCTGACTGATTATACAAAATCTCATGTTCCTGATCAGGCCTAAACATTCCCCTTTAGTATTTGGATACTATCTTGAAGTCTACTTCCCCAAATATATTTTACTTCCTAAAAAACTGATATGAAATCTACTAGGGTTTACGATACTAACTATTATTGATTGGGTTGATTGATGAAATTAGTTCATTAATACAAAAAATTATTACTTCAAGGCTCCAGCTACCAGCCCACAGCTGAAATTACCTCTAACTACCGTTTTTCAATTAGTTACAGATAATATACTGCAACTTAGTTTCCTGGTTCTTGATAACAAAGAAGGCATATAGAGAAGTGGACAGTAACCTTTTAATGGTTTTATTTATACTAGTTGGTCCCTTATTGACTTTCCAATTGGCAATAGTTCTGTGGGCCTGCATGGGTATCTTATCCTTTTGAAAATCAATATCTCTGAGTCCTCGTTCTCTTTTTACTGGAATTTGCTTCTCTAAGGGATTGTTCTGAGTGATTGTTTGGGTAGATGCTTCTGCTTCTCTCTCTTGCTCCTTGAGGTATTGTGTTACGGTTGAAGAGCAGGAGAAAATTGCATGTGGGGCTTTGCAGGTGGTGTCGTTTACCAGATGAGAGCTATGGGCATTGATGTTAGATGTGTTGCGGCTTTTAAGTTTCCGCTTTTCCCTGGATATTTTGTGGGTGTGGTTCATGGCAATCAGGGAAGGAAAGTGTTGTCAATACGAAGTGTATATAAGCATTTTCAAGTGTGACATATCAGCTTCCTTCTTATAATATACACTTTATCATGGAAGTTGTTGCTTGAGTTAAGAAGGGAAATATAGAATATAGGAACTTCATGGAAGTCTGATTATCATTTCACTGTTTTTACTAGCATGGAATTGTGCCCCTAGTCCAATTCCATGTTCCATGCACCACTGTGTGTGTTTTCTTGTGTCTTTATCTGAATTTGGTGCTGAGCATTATTTTTTTTGTTTTTACCTGTGTTTAATTTGATGCTGGAGATCATTATTCTGTGTTGTACTCTTAGTTTGATTATTTGTGGTGATGTTTTTCAGGGATTTGCAGTCCTATCTTTCACATCTCAGCCTATTTATGGCCTCTGACAGTGGAAAATTCTATATCTTGGTGGACAACAGGCCATGGTTAAAAGATCTTGTGTCACGGCCTACGCATTTGTGGCAGTTGATGGTCACTAAGGTTGCTGAAGCATCTCTGTCCCACTCTAGTTAGCAGGATTTTGTAATTTTAGTCTCTAACTCAGGTTTTAAAAGTACTTTCTGATAATTGTACAGTCCAGGTTGTCCCCCTTCGCGAACACCAGAGGGAGGAAGGACAGAAAGATGATAGGAGAACTTTCAGAATTACAGGCTTCTTCCTCATCAAACACAAGGAAATTGAGAAACTTCAAAGAGTGGTTCTCATTGATTGATGCTGTGATGTTATCCAAGAAGAGGGCTTTGCTACCTGTAAAGAAGCTTAGGAATTCTTTGATTGCTAACAGCAAGTTGCATAGAACCTTGTATGGCTTTATTGTGTTTGAGGTTGGGTGGAGAGATGTACGTGGTATTAACTATTTGAATGAGCTTCAGGTAGCTAGTCAAGTTATTCATTCAAGTGCTGTAATTTGACATCTGTTCCATGAATTCTGAGTCCCTTTTTCTTTGTATGCCATGTTAAGACTGATACGTCACTTGCAATAGAGGCCAAAGTGATGAGAAGGTGGGAGTTTGATAGCATAGCACAGGCAGTCAGGTCAATATCTTCATGGTTCCCAGGGACACTCAATGAACAGATTCTTTTGAAAGAGCATTTAGACGCTACATTAGGTATTCATAATATACCTCCTTTCATAATTTCTTTTTTAACTTTCTAAATTACTGGCTATCATCTTCCTGGTCATTCACTCACTTTTGTCATTGATTCAGATTTTGAAGAGAGAAACATGTAAAGGAAACTTCACTTAGATATCTGTACACCACCACAGCTAGCAAACAAAGAACTTAAACAAAGGCATATAGAATTAGTGAATGATTCACCCTTCTTTCATACTATTCAATAGGTTTATTGAAATTGCTTAGGTCAAATAGGGCATGATCCCCAGTACGCTGGATATGTATGATTAAAGTGTAAATTGAGTTACATTGCTTCTAATAGTTGTTTGGATGTAATTCTTCATCAATATATGCATGTTTGCAGGTTATTTTCTTTTTTGAACTTGTTCAATTCTTGCCCTTTTATAGAATTTAAAGCCACTGTGAGACATTAACTCGCTCCAGCAAACTCTGGAGGCATACTTTGAATGAATTTATTTATGATTTCGTGAACATAAACTGTATTTGAAGGAGCAATACCGTGATTGGATGTGAGTTGAGCAATGCTGAAGTTTGTAATTATCAGAAACACCAAGTGATTGTGGTGCTTGAGCTTGTCGCAGTTTCTAGAATTTCATTATGTTTGTTATTGTCTTTGTTAATTGGCGGAATATCTTATATATTCCAACTAATATTTCATTCTTATTTTTTCATATTTTTCTATAATCCTAAACTCTAATGTCTACTTGCAGCACTGATGCAGGACAGTAGTGACCTTTGCATGCTGTGGGCACTAATACGCCTGGTTACTGTGTTGCTGGAGTGAAAGTTGTGAATGTTGTTTCATCTGCTCATTCTTGTTTTTTCTTAGTCAAATCTGCTCAGCTCATGCATTATTTTTCTTTTCAAAATGAAGTATATTTAACTAAATGGCAGTTATGTCTTATGCAAATATGCACTGTGCAACTTTATTGCCGTTAAATATTATTGTTGATTGTTAAAGGCAAAGGCCCACTAACAGGCCACGTTGGTCAGTTCAAATATTATACACAAATTTAGTCCACCTGGAAAATTGGCCTGACCTGGGCACTGGTTCATTGAGTTTCCTCTTCAACTGGCTGACCTAGGAGTAGTGATGCTTGAGACACTTGAGTCAGAATTGCTGTCAAAATTCCAGAGCGCAACTTTCCAATAGCAGACCCCCTGAATCGTACTGTGATTGTTCTGTTATTGACTGTGCAACAACTTTATCTTAATATCTGTTGGATAATTCAAAATCTTACTTAGATTATTGCTAAAATTAAGATTGTTGCAGGGGAGGTTTTCCATGATGCTCAAGAAAGTTTCGCAAGGACTAATGAGGCTGATATTGATGACATTATTAGTGATGATATGTGTGTTGGAGATGAATCTCCCTTCTCTCTGAGTAGCAGTTTCAGCGTTTATCCAGTAACAATGGGAAATAGGACGAACAGACTACTTACACCACCTCCCCCTGATGTTCCTTACAAGAGAAGGAAAGTTATGAACTCCATTTATTGTGAGCTAGGGATTTCTTCTGGAGAAACAGACTCTGAAACCGTTGAAATACTGTCTCAGACCCCTGATCCAAGTGATTTTGAAGAGACACTTCAGCCTACTCTGTACAGGGATGTTTTGATTTTGTTTCGTTTCAATGATCGCGACCTCCCCTTTAAACTAAAGGACATAATTATGTCTGATTTGCGGTTACTTACTCTTCTTGAAGCTGGACTTCCATCTTGGGTTATTTTCCTTCAGTCTTACCCAGTATTTTGCCATTTTTATCGTCCATGGATGTGCCCTTTGGCCAGAGCTTTCTATGTGCTTATATCAATTGTCACTGTCCTCATTGGGTTCTACGACTTGTACAAAAATGTACCTCTCCTTAAGGCAACAGCATCTAGTTTGTTTGGACCCCTCTTTGATTGGATAGAAACGTTGGAAATGATTTCAAGAATTAAATATTTGGGAACTATGTTATTTCTTCATAATTTTCAGAAGGCCATCAAGTGGTTTCTTATGGTGACGCGGACTATAAGGTCATGTCTTTCATTTGTTATAGAACCAATGGCTGGACCTTTTGCTGAGTTCTTGGAATTCTTCCTTCCTTTCTGGAGTATGTTTATACAACTAGCAGAGAGTTTCTTTTCAGTAACTTGGATGGTGGTCGAGTCTTGTTTTACAATGGTAGGAGACCTTGTAGAGATTTTACTGCTGCCACTATGGTATATCTTGGTGATAGTGTGGAATATTGGTGAGTTAACTGGCTGGCTTAAGACAAACATGTTACAAATTCTCCTTTATGCTGTAGATTTTTAAGACTTTTGGGCATCATAATTTCTTTTGCATGTTTGTGTTTGATCGCAGCAACATCTGTTGTATACCCTATATTCTGGATTCTATGGGAAATTCTTTATGCTCCAATTCGACTGGTCCTTGGATTTTGTAGCCTTGTGGCTTACTTGTGTACATGTATACATGATATGGTTGGAGATTTGTGGCTATTCGCAAGCAGCATCTTTAATTTTACCAGAGATGTTGAGTCAACAGTGAGCTCATACGAGGTTTCAATGTGGCGTTCTCTTTGGAATGACCTTTTCTCCCAGGTGTTTCATTGTAAACTGTACCTTCTATTTGGAGTTACATGTTTGGTTTCCTTACTCACTCATGGTCTTTTTATCAGGTTTTCCGTGCTCTTCGAAGTATTCTTAATGGATTTGTGGCTTTCTTCACTGCCTGCAATAGACACCGCCTAAGGTATTTATACAATCTTTGGCTCTGAGTTATCTTGGTTTAAGTATTAATTTTTTTTTGCATAGTTTGATGAATTACATCTTCATGTTGTTTGGCAAACCTCCCATACTTGAATGTTATCAAGAATGTTAGCCAAGATCGGAACAACTTCCATATTTAGATTCCAGAAGAGCCCATTGAAAGTTAATAAGAATAAATTGAGTAAAAATGAAGGCTACATTTTCGAATAATTCAATTGTAGCAAGTAGGGAGTAGGTTCAACATTTGAAATTTTGGTGGTGGAAAATGTAAAGGTAACTTCTTAACTTTGTTATAAAAGATAATGTGGCAAATGAAGCATGGTGGAGCGTGGATTATATGAGATGAAGTAAATATCATCTTTCATGGTCTTCTAATATTCGCAATTATGCTTGTACTGGAATGTCCTCTGTTGATGCGGTTACAGACCAAAATGCATTAATATTATTTTATTTTGCCTTTAGCAAACATTTTAGGTGAAAGGTTAATTAAGCTGAACAATAAACAATTTTGCATGACAAGTACAGAATTCTAGTATTAGTAAATTTAATCCTGTGGGGCAGAAGTGGATGAGTGTTGTGCACATAAAAGGCATTTCTAGCGTTCAGGGGTAAGAGGTAGGTGACTTTGCGTGATTGACTTGGTTTTTTAAATGGGGTCGGAAAACGGAGCATGTTTTATTAGACCTGAAGTGAGTCTTGGGGGTAATCTTTGAATCATGAGTTCAGGTACTTAGAAAAGGTAAGCAACGATTTGTGGAATGTAATGAGTAATGTCCTTTAAAAAGGTGACATCTCTGTAGTACAACACAAGGAGCACTTGTTAAATAACTTGAACATGTATCCTTTGTGCCAAATCTTTGCTCCAACTTCTTGTTAATTTGTGGATAGGCATAATGCCAGAGCCAATCTCCTGCTAGGGCCAAATATTTGCCGACTTTTTTGTCCTTCCAAGTCAAATAAATCCAGTTCTCTCTGTATAATCTCCAACTTCTTTGTTTCTTTTCTCATTCTGCATAATTGTTGCCTTTTCTGCACACCCGGTTATAAATAATAGACATCCCAAATTAATACTACACCCTGATGTCAAATATATAGCTTATGGATATACAAATTTGGGTTTGAGTACAGGGCAAAGGTCATGATAAAGGAAAATATTTCGATTCGAACTCTATAAGGGGTACTTCATTTTGAATCAATCTTCTCATACATTACAACAACCCCACCCAAAAAAAAATTAAAAATAAAAAAACAAGGCAAGTTGTAAGTTATTTCTGTTTTTTGGTCAACTATGCCTTCTGTACCAAAAGTGTTTGTCAGTGATGGGTGGAAGGTATTTGGTTATTTGAGGGGGGAAATGGAAGAGGGGACAGTTAGTTATGGATAAGTATGGTAATGATGGGTAAAAGTGTCAGTTAGTGCAGATTTGCTCTGGCATTATCACAAGCTTTTCTACTTTTTTTTCCCTTATCCGGTGCATAGCAAGGAAAAGTTTTACATGTGCATTAATAAATCAATGAGGGACTGCACATATATCATAAATTTATCTAGTGTATTGTGAGTTGGAAACTAGATTTTTTGGTTCATATTTATTTTTGTTAGTGATAACTAAACTGATAGTTCTTTTATAATAAAGTTAATTATACTTACCTCTCCTTTGAAATAACTAAATTACAAACTCTTCCCCTCTCTCTTTCATAATTAAAAACCTACCCATTAAGTTTACCACATTTACCAAACTTCCCCTGCCATTCGGCTGTGGATGGATAATGATGACTTAGCAAAAAATTTAGTGAACTTCCTATCTTACCCAAATGTCCTTATATTTTGCTATTCAAAATATCCTTGATAAAATTTGAACTTAAACTTAGAGGGGGTGTAAATATAGTTATTATAGACATAAAAGAGGTAAAATGTAAGGGAATACTGTTCCTAAATAAAACTGGGGGATGGAAATTTTTGGTTGTTTGATGCTAAAAATTACCTGCCAGTGGCTGTTTTTTTTTTTTCCCTCTTTTTTGCCCTCTGGAAAACTAACAATTGTTCTTGCATTTGTCTGACTTGTAAGATTAAAATATAAAAAAGAGGGGCATTTGAAAAAATAATTTGACTTAACTTTATATAGAAAAATTATTATAAAAAAAAAACCCTCTATTCCTTCTCTTTCCTCTATTTTATCTTTTCTATTTTCTTTCTGTCAGTTATTTTTCCATCTCCGACCAGTATTTTTTTTTTCTCTTCTTGATGGTGGCTTGGGAAAGATGAGGGATGGAAGGGGTGGAAGCAAGTTGAGGAAAAAAGATGGATTGAGCAACTAAGGGGAGAGAGTGACAGGTAGTGAGAGGAAGGAGAGCGAGGTGGGAGGTAGGAAAGGTTTGGCAGTAGGGACAGGTGAGGGTGGGCGAGGAGGGGAAGAAGGATGCGATAGAAAAAGAGAGAGGAAGGCGACGATAGGAAGAGAGTAGGAAGGGAAGAGTGGAGGGGATAGGGGCGTTTGGGAAGAAGAAGGAAGGAGGAGACGGTGGTGGCGAGTGGGAGGGAGCGAGAGAGAGAGAGAGAGAGAGAGAGAGAGAGAGAGAGAGAGAGGGAGAGAAGTGAGGTTGGAAGAAGCGAGGAAGAGAGAAGTGATGGGTAGTACTGGGTGGATGGAAAAAAGTCAACTTAGGTTTACATAGGACTGAATCTATTTAAATTGAGTCAAAACAACTAAAATTGAGATTGAGTGTGTTCCAAAATCCAAATACTCTATATAATTGGGGGTGAAATGACATTTGCTTTTCAGATATTTCAAGCTTTTAGGGTAATGAAATTTAGCTATGGATATATTACAAAGACCTCTCTTCAACTACAAAGCATTACAAGTATACTCCTTTCTAAAGATATCAACATTGCCAAAACACTCTGGGATAGAATTGTCATATAATAAACTAGTAATTTGACTAATTTTTAATTTTTTAAATCGATGACATAATAATGATCAATGGTTTTTAACGGACCAAATTTAGAGGGGAGTTTTTTGTAATTGTGAAAATGGGAGGGAAGGATTTGGTCATTTAGGTATTTCAGAGGGAAGATAAGTGTAATTAACCCTTTATATTAACTTGTAGCTGACTTGCAATCTTTGAGCAGTCATAGGCTCATATTCAGCTTTGTGAATTTATTTTAAATTTCTTTCTGTCATTTGGCTATTAGATAGATTGCCATTCTGACTGTACTTTTCTTGAATGCATTGCATTCCAGCATCTATAATCATATGAAGGAGTTCAACCACAGATTATCATGCGCAGCCAGGAGAGCAGGTTCTGAAAAAATTAGTCAAAGTGGACAGACTTCTGAAGCTCAAATAACTGTAAGTAATCATGTCAAATGCCCATCATTTCCTAGCTGATTGCACAGAGGGGAGGTGATTTTCACAATACCCACACGCATGAAAAATTGTGCATTATGATTTATACATGTATGCATTTGTACTATATATGATGCCAACATTAGTTGCTCTGCATGAAATCTGGAGGCATATGCTTCTAGCGCTGAAAGTCTCTTTTCCTAATTGAATTGGCAAATGAGTTGTTTGTGGCAGTTGTCTCAAACTTCAGCAAGCCTGCTTAGGAACTTTCTTTGATTGGATGCAATTAAAGTGGTGCATAATTTTTTATTTCATTTTTTTTGAACTTTTATTTACATACTAAAACAAGAATGTAAGTTTGCTGTTATGTTGAAAGCATATAAAACTGTTACTGTATGTGTTTTGCCAATTTAGAATATTTTGTTTGCCACCAGGGGGATGAGAGTTGACATTCCTATTACTGTAGTAGATGACTATGTAATCCTTGATCTATTCACAAATTCTCTCTCATTTAATGTTTACTTGCTGCAGCCAAGAGGTAGGAAAAAATACCATCACCGGGTGAAGTCCAGGAAGACTATATGACATCCATACGAAGGTATATAACACTTTTCAGCAGTTAATATCATCTGCATATATGAGAGGAGGCTGCCCATAGTAATTCCTGCATCGATTAGTGAAATTTGTATAGTAGATTACATTGTTGGTGAAAGAGAAAAGCAAAAATCTTGAGAACTTAAATCGCCTAAAATTGGGGATCTTTAAGTTTACTTTTGCTTTTCATTTTCCCATTGTATTACTCAAATCACCCTATGTTCATAGCTTCATCCAGCTTAACCATGTAAATATTCGTCTTTCATTTATGTGGTTGATCACTTTTTGCATGTAAACACATAATGTAAATTAATATAGTGTACAAGCTGATATTCTTCCTTTCGTGGAGTACTTCCTCTCACCTTCCTTGCAGTAATTTGGTGATGATTTATGAAGTTGGTTGCGTTGCAACATTTTGTTCTTTGGCGACATAGGATTTGGTTTCTTTGGCGACATAGGATTTGGTTGCTTGAATGACGGGAAAAGATTATGTCTCGAGTGGAACTGATGAATAAATTCTTCTGCAAATGAAGCCATCACACAGCTTCCATTTTGAGATGTTGTACTATGTTGCTCTAAAATTGCAAACAATTGATAGAAGGGGTAAATGGGGGTCAAGGATTCTGTTTATCAGATGTTAAAATTAGAGAGCTCTTCTTGGAGTATGTATATGCAGAAATGTGTAGGTGGCACTCAAACTTTCTATCTTAGATTGGTAAATACAAATTTTAGTTCTATTTTTAATCAATTGAACAAAAATAGTAGTGTGAATTATCTGCTAGCATGGAACAAAAATTGCTAAGAAGACCAAGTGAAATAGAAAAAGTCACTTGGGATCATAAGGTGATAACCCAACTTTGAAGATATCATGGATCTTAAGTATATGTGGAATATTGACATGAATATTTGAACACTTCACTTAAAAAAAAAAAAAGAACAAACTATAATTGTATTTGACAAGAATATTTCAACATATAAATGATTAAGTTTTTTGATTATTTATACGCTTCATCTTTAATCCAATAATCTACTCTGCAATTTGTTATTAACACTTATTGTGGTTTTTGATCGATATCTTTGAAGATACTAAAGTAGGCATGTTGTGAAAACTCGTGTTATTAACATTTAAAAATCCTTGCATCAAATTAACATTGATAGTTAAATTTGTCTAATTGAAATGGTGTTTTTATGTGATGGAGATTTATGAACTAATTTGAAAATGTGTTTCGATGTACTAATAATCTGGAATTTTAACTTTCCTTCATTTCATTTCTAACAGTCTTACACTATGTTTCGTCAAGAAAAATATCTTCATCGTTTTCAATGATAAATGATAGTGTTTTGTGCTTTATTTTTTATATTTTTCTTTTCCTCTCCTCTTGCTCGTCAAAATCCAAAGTCCAAAACTAGGATTCGTTTTTCACTATGATACATGCATGAACACAAATGCACATGGTTATTTATACACACTAACATACCAAATCTACACGAGTCGTGCATAATTATCGCTCATAGGTAAATAAATCACTGCTTACAAGTTAGTCCTCATAATTATATTCAATAACAACCTTGAGTACCGATATGCAGTACTCGTGAAATAATCATAATTGAAACTTGAACAATGTAGATTCTATGCTCCAAATTTCACTCATTTTTAACTGTACAACTCAAGCAGCAAGGACCAGCACTTTTATTGTTCCTCTACTATTGGCAGCTAACATGGTGGGACTTTCACTCTTCCAGCACACTGCACTGATGAAGTAAGATCCTGCATCTTCTTCGGTATCATCCACGTCGGGCGATCCAAATCTATGCCACGTCGCAGGTTTGGAGATAGCCTGAGTTTCACCAAGTATAAGTGTGATATTCCGGTGCTTGTCATATAGTAAAATGAACTAAATGGAAAAAAATAAGAGTTTGACAAAACAGAGGCTGCTTTAAGTAATATCTCCTTACTTTGTGATAGACATAGTAAATGACCAAATGGAAAAAATTAAGAGTTTGACGAAGCAGAAGCTGCTTTAAGTAGTATATCCTAACCTTGTGATAGACAAACACTTCATTTGTTTCACTGCCACAAGCTAGGAACTCATTATTCACTGTGAGACCGACAAAATTCTTCTCATTTGTGTGCCCTCTAAATGTACGGATCTGAAAACAACGTTCACGAATTCATAACATGATATGTTAAAATGACGGCAAGAACTGGCAATCAATAAACAGACACAGCAGGTGATGGAATTTGTTGTATTTGGTGACTATTGCGGGTCCTACCAAGTTGCTGGCCATGAATATATCTAAACTGATATGAAACTTACAGGCAAATTTTCCTTGACATCCCATAGTCGCAGAGTACTATCTGTTGATGCAGAAGCAAGCTCATTGTTGGACAAAAATTTTACATATGAAACTGTTTTTTTATGGCCACTGAACACATGGAGTGGATGGCAAGTGTTTCTTAAGTCATAGTAATGGATATGATGATCTGCAGAACCAACCTGCATATTACATGGCATTGTCTGATTCAGAGGAAGAGAAGATTACAAAGAAGACAAAATATATGCAAGATTAACTTGTAAATTTCAGTTGAAGTTTATCACAAATGGCATCATTCAATTATGCAGGCTGCTCAAGTTTATCTTGGCTATTGCTGCTTCTACTCTCAAGTTATTTCTTTTGCCTGCTCTTGTTTGTTTGTCTATGGAAAGTAAGTGTTGGTGCAGATATGGAACTACTATTAAATTGGATAGAGAACCTGCTTATCATCATCAGCTAGTGGAAAGTCAATTTTTAAAATGAACTTCAGTGTTGATAAGAGTCTGATAGAACTCCACTATGCTTTAATCCAGATGAAAGAATTAGACTCAGAAAGCACATAATTCATAATAAGTTGAAGTAGAGATTATATGAGCATCCCAGCCCGCACGAAACCTTTCAAAAATAAGTGAATGCCCCACTTCTTCGTGTATAGGTTAATTAATCTCAACTAATTTGCCATTGCTAGCCCTGCACCCTCGCCAATAAACTAGAAAAGGAGGTGGGAGTTGAAATAGGGATAACAATAAAAGAATATTACCGCGACAAATTTGCTAGACTCAGGATTATACTTTACACAGCATATATTTGCCTTCGTATCAATGTTGAGGACGCTAGTTTCTTGGTTTGTACACCACACTTTGACCTGAAATTTCTATCACTTGTTATCAAGAAGGGATAGTAATGGAGATAGATCTGCAGAGTGTAAACAAGAAATGTCTTGATGGATGAAAGACAAATAATTAAGTTTAACATGTTATCTTAGATGCAGAACACCAAATTAAGAAGTACCAAAACCTTTTGCAATTATGTAACCCTAATTCAACCACTTCTCAGCTACTTATTGTACTAGAGTTTCCCTATTGCTGAATGATTGAACATATATTGCTATTTGAGTTTCATAAGTTTAAAGGCTTTGGGATGATACCAAGAGCGGGATTCAAGGCATGACAAAACAGTAGAGGAGGTACATCAAATTTGGATTCAAGGATCAGACATGATAAATAAATAGGACCAAACTCTTAACTATCTCAAACAACTACAAATAAAATTTGCCGGCCTTGTATGTTTACCGATCTACTTATTCGCATTTGTTACCATTTTTTCTGACTAAAATATGCGTGCAAGAATCAGATAAAAATTAGGTGTGACTTCTATTTGAGCAATAAAAAGTGTTCTTACTTTACCTTGCAGTCGTCACTACCAGACACAAGCATTGATGGTTCCGTTCGGGAAAAATCAACGCTCCATGCACGTTTTTCATGCTCCTCATATTCCATAACACTCTGAATGAGCCCAAAAATTATTAGTATTTGTAAATGAACAAAAAGTTTTTCTCAAATTCCAGAAATTTGACAACCATTATCAATCTTGAGTATGGATTTTTTTCCATGTTTCTAAGCAAAAATAAATAGTTGATGGTTGTGCTACATTACCTGTCTTGTAGTTACATCCCAAACCGTAACTATTCCCTCATAATCACTACTAGCTATATGATTTTTGGTGAACTTGTTCCAGCTCAAGCAGCTTAGTTTAGATCGTGTTGCCATCTCCACAACAGGGCAGTGCACATCTGTAGGTTCATTTACAACCTGTAATAAAAAAGCATATAGTCAGATGAGCAGCTGGAAGGAACTTCTTTAATCACAATAACATGAAAAATGAGTTTCAGCTTTACAATTGCAGTGATGCTCAGTGAGCCAAAGTTAACATATATTTTAGCTCAATGATGCTCTAGTATGTTTACCATATGTCAACTCTAGAAACCATAATAACATAGGAATTATAAGTAAACAACAGCCTGCAATCCAGGATGTTATGATCGCAATCAGCAGCATTCTGATCAGCGGGGATACATTAAGAAGGGACAAGCTCCATGACACACTTTCCCTCTCTATCGGTCAACGTAAAAATTCTGCACATAAAAGGCATACAGAGCATGACTGAGTAGTTAAACCTTTGGCTCCTTTCTATTGGTCATGCTGAAATATGTCTTGGCATGGATGTGCATGCTGTACTCTTGTCTAGCTTTTCTTCCTACTAAGCCAACTTTTGATAGAACAAATCAGATTCTCAATTATTCTCCTCTAGTTTTTCATGTTTAGTTTGCACCATTCACGGCCAGAATTCATTTCTTCAACAGTATTATCTCCACAGAAAAAAGGTAACTAATATGTGGTGGATAAATTTAGTAAATAATCGAAGAAGGCTCTTAATCTCCACCTAACATATTAGACATATAAAAGGTAATTGGGAGAGAAAGGGAAGGCACAGAGGGGAAAGAAGCCTACTGAAGAGAAATCAAAAACTTTTATGCGCCGTGAAACTCCAGCAGTGGCAAACAGCTCATCATCACGATCAAACTCTATACTGCAAAAAGGATAAGAGTAACTTTACGTAATTAAGCAGAAACCAAAATAGAAACAAAACAGAAGGTAAGAAGGCAAATTTGATTATAGAAGTTCTAGAACAGCTTTTTAGATAGTATCATAACATAAAAATTCCAGGAGGATCCCGTTGCTGAGTGATCTTGGAGAACCACAGTAATAGATAATCTACTCATTTCTCCCAAAGTAAATATTTTCTTAGAACAGAATCCCGTAAGGACATATAAACAATGTGTTTAGTCCAAGGGAAAAAGGTATCTTGAGAGAATCTACATTCCTGATTATTTTCTCCATAAACAAATATTTTCTCTTTTTTTTTACGTGAACTAATCATCTGGATCAACACTTTTTTTAGAAAATTTTATGTTACATTAGTTTCTAAATCAAATGTATTCTTCCAAAAGCTCTTTCTTTTCTCCTTTAACTCAAGAGTAAACTTTCATCCCAAACGTTTTTATTGGGTAAGAGTTTTCTCCAACTAGAGTGACCAAGGGAAATCTTGGGCGTCGGGATCTCATTTGCCAATTCTGGCTTTGTTTCAGTAGAGGTTGTAATTCTGTCCATTTTCCATCAGCAAACTTTTACATACTGAGATTCTTAGATGAAATAAGGTAGCAACTTACTGTCTGGACTTCCAACTTACCTTGAAACAATATTGGCTGAATGAAAGAGGTCCCCATGCCTAAGTTCAGCAATTACTCGTAATCGACTGTTCCAAAATAAGGTGACAAAATGTACATTAAAAGATGAGATTAAACATGTGTAAAAGGTAGAAAATCTTAGTGAACTTGAAATCTCTGGGTCTACCTGTACCGAGTGAACGTACTTAGAACCGACTGGAAATCTTCTAGACCAGAACTATAACCTTCTCTTGTAATGATAGATTTATCTTTCTTTTCTTGGTTCTCTAAATGGTTGACCAACTGACGTCTCTTTTGTAAGTAAAATTCTTGAAGTTCATTAAACTGCAAGATGACAAAGATTCCTCAAAGAGAGAATTTGAAAAAGAGTGGTGCAAGATAATTTCAGCAAAAAGGAATCTAGTTTCTAGTTTCAAAAACATCATTTCATGCTTAGAATCCATTTTTTCTGAATTTCCAACTGTACAGAAACAAAAAGCAAACAAAAAACATGAAGTGCATACAAGAAAATTATCCACACTGCAGCTGGGAAGACCAAATCAAGCTCTGCAGGAAAGGAAATAATGAATACTAAGATAATTTATCTTAAAATAGGAGTCCTTCACTATTTAGTTTTAGATTGATTATTTCTAAAATTTTCCCAGTAAACAAAAATTTGATGCTTGCTTAGAGTTCTACAGCAACTGATATTAATCATTATAATTAAGATGCCGACTCAACTTAAAGTATAAGAATGCATCCACATCATTTTTGTGTTGGTTAAATTCAATAACTATAATTTTTTGCTCATTAGAATTTTAAATTTCTGTTGAAAATGTTCTTTTTAAAGTTTATGATTACTACAGCCTCCATGCCTCCATTATGCTTGGAGTACAGTCTAAAATGATAAGACAATTAGTACACATTATAACTACAAAAACTACTTTATTAATTGCTTAAAACATTTTAGTTGGCTTCTGGAAGAAATGTGGTGTTTTAAAAGTAAATTAAGAAAATCAAACTAATAAGATTAATCATAAAGATAAAAATGTTATATTACATAGATCTTTTAAACTAATGGTAAATTTTTTTACTTCAGTTTGACGAGAGGAGAAAAATTGCACGGTTATTTAAAGGCATAAAATGAGAGAAATTATAAATCATTTCCTTACCCTACTAATCCCCACTATGAAATATGTCTTTATTACACGTAGCATATATGTTTTTACTCGTGATTTATCCCTACATCAGGTTTCCTTTACTGATAATGATATCATTATCATGGACTTCCATATTCTTAAGAGTAATTCCCAAGAGAATTGAAAAAGCATATTATTAATTACTGAAACCATCTAAAACATTGCAGAAATTCTGTACGGGAATGATATCGAGTCCACAAATACAGCTTCACAAACTAATTTGGTCTTATCAGTTCAAACATAAAACTTGTTATGCAGAAAAATCACTGGATAATTAATCTGTTTTAGACGTTTGATTTACTTATACATATCACAATTGTCATAATCTCTTCATGTAATAATTACTATAGTATGACAAATCACATCATGATAATAACATGAGGAAAATCTTTGGTATAGTAGATGAACTAAAAAGTAAAGTCTATGGAACCAAACCTGCAAAATTCATGACGAAATAAGATGATTCATGAAACAAAAATTTTAGTAGTTCATAAAAGAACAAAAACATATGAAACATATTCATGACAAATATATATACAATAAAACAGAAACATTGAGGCCATCCAAGTAATCATCATGTGTGCACAAGTGGATAGCCTAATTGAGCTTAATTTTCCATTTATGAAATTATATATATTTTTCTTAAATTTGAATAAATATATGGATATTCATCATTATTCAAGAGTCCACGATTTTTAGATAACTTAGTTAATAACTAAATTGAAATTCAACTTTTTAATATCTAATACATTTTTGTTATTATAGTTATTCATTAATTTAATTTTTAAAGTTAGAATTATTTATCAATTACTTATTTTATATTTTTAAAAAAAATTCTTCCCGTGCCTTGTCACGGGATAAAAAACTATTTTTTTATATAGTACTAAACAACTAGTCTCTAATTTTCATACAATATTATTTTGAAAATAGAGATATTTAACATATACAATATTTTGTTAAAAGGAATGCAAGCAGCATGTCTTATTAACGAAAAAGAAATTGCACATGTGCAGTGGAGAACAAGGCAGAATTCCCCATCATACGTTTGAATGACTGGATCTATGTCAACTAAAGGACAAAGATGTATTTCAAGTCACCTTTACTGAAAAACTTTAGAATTGTATCCACATTCAGTAAACCATCTACATCCAATCTGCCATAAAAATATCAAAAGGATTGATTAAATTGTTTTCCTTCATAAATGTTTTACGACTGAGTGTTGCTACTGAAAACTAAAAGATAAACCTAATTTGAGATTTAGTTCATTAATATCCCACCTCTATAGCTAAATAAAGAATATTTCATATTTAGTTTCACTCCAAATGATCATGTTTATAATTAAATTCTTCTCTATTGATTCTGAAATTCTCAAGTCATTACTAAAATCAAACATATTTATACTTGACCATCTGTACCATATACTAAAAGATTGCGGCTAAAACTGATTTCTCAAACTTCAGAATAATTCACATTACACTATTCAAGAATACGGAGAAAATGAGACAATTAAAGCCTTTCATGTGTATTAGCTTTAATGATATAAAAAAATTATTTACTAACTACAGCCAACTTGAAATATACAAATGAAGTAGTTCGATATAAGCATTCTGATGAGAGAAGTTAATATGTGAAACTCGGCTCAGATAAAATGTTATCACACATTCCAATAATCTTTATATGTGTATAGGCTTCTCACGAGAACTCTTGTAAGTCAGGTACTTACTGCATTTCAATACTCAAGGAAGAATGATTAGTGACATGATAACACATTTGATTAAAATCACAATACAAAAAACGATAATCAAGATAAAATTCTGTTTATGATCTTTATAGGATGTGATTATAAATAACTGAGATCTTCAACAATATTTTATCATTGACAATTTACTCATATAGTTGTAATCATATGCAACATAAATGTATTAGTCTAGTTTTTCCAAATAAACTCAGGCATTACAATTATATGATAAGGTCTTGTTTGCAGATAAAAGCTTGTCAATTAAACCTTCCCTAACCTGTGCATGAACACGCTTTTTACGCGTAACGGCCAAACCAGATTGGCTTATAAGTTGTGATGTCGGCCCACTAAAAGAAGCGCCCTTGCTCTGGGTTCCAAGGGGGTTAACTTGAACCTTTCCCTCATCTTTCTTGTACTGGAAGTTCACAGAAGTTATTCCTCCCTGTGCATTGCAAGAATTGCATACAAGGCCTGAAATATTTCTATCCATTGAAGATGTGCGCGATCTCATTCCCACAGGATCATCAGAGAGCATCTTCAGTTTAACCGAACACCTTTCTCTTGCACGGTATAGCTCTATCCTATGTCTTTCCACGGCATTTAAGTCGCCCTTGATATACAAGAGATCATTTTGCACCTAGCAAAGAAGAAGAATATGAGGAAACATCATATTCAAAAAATATTTCTTAGTAGAATTAGAAAGAATCTCTTCTTGAAATTCCAATGGAGTGGACTTTAAGTGGTCGATATCCCATCTATATTGGAGCATTATTTTTCCTTCAACAATATCTACAACTAAACATCATTTTCATTTCATAACTCACTTAACTGAAACATTGAAGCATAACTAAACATCAATCGTCAAGAAAATATCAACTAATAACAGAAGGACGATGCAACAGAAGAACCATAAAGAAAAAAGAAGCCGCTTTCCCATATGCTTTCTAAATTTTTATCAAGCTGCATTTATGCCTAAATGTTTTACAAGTAACCAAAAATTTATCAAAGCCTCAAACAGAAAGAGAAAAATATTAAATCTAAGCATTCTCGGAGACTTTGGCCTGAGACACCTTATATTTAGAAACAGCTTTTTAGACCCAAAAAAACAAACAAAAAAAAGGGGTTACAGCTCACAGAATCCCACCGCTACCAATCAGCACCCAAAGACCACACTGGCACAACCAAAGAGTCCACAGGCTCAGATAACCTAAGCATTTTAATTCATTGAAAACAAACAAAAAGGGGCTAGATTCTCTTTTAAAGGAAGAGAGAGAAAAAATTGTTCTAGGGGAGGTTTATTCAAAACAAAATGTTCTGGGGTAAGTTTATTCTGAAGCATCTCTTATTCTTTCAATTTTCAACTGAGTTCTAAAAGAAACCAATTCCTTTCTAATTTAATAGGTTTGGTGTGGTTCAGAACTAAACACCAAATAAAACCACAAAGTGAACCAAATATGAACTAAAATGTAAATAAGCAGAACCAAATTGAGTTTGTTCAGTTTGTTCAATAGTTTGGTTTTTGAGTTTTTGCTCACCCCTAACCAATCTAACAATAACGAATAGCCCATTCATCTAATACCATATGTTTCACCAGGACTGGATGGGAGGAAAGCTTTACACAAGCAAACAGACAAAATTAGTCAATATATTTAGAAAAACTAAAAAAAAATATATGCCAAATAACTATCTGAATATCAAGCAATCTGAATTAAATGGCAAGATCCCTTTCTCTTCCTTTGATCTTTATTGTGGACAAACCTCATTGAGTTCATTAACTTTTTGCTTCCTTAAGCAGTGTAAGAAGTCCAGCAGTATTTGCATGTTTCTCTCCGCTTCTTCTTGTTCCAATTTTCTCTTTTTCTCTGCCACCAGAGACAATAGAGAGTCTAACTCCTTTACTGACACTTCACAACCCTGTCTAAGGACAAAATACGTCAAGCCTCTGCAGAAAAAGTAGATATGGAAGGTAGCTTAGCATTGAGGGATGCATACTTCACTGCATTAGCAGGATACAACTATTAAAGTTGAGCAAATGAAAATTATATTAACGACAGAACTTTTTGGTTGGCACCATAGCCAAGATCACAATGCCTGTTTTCCTACATTAATACAGTCACAATAAGTTATGGTTATGAAAACAGTATAAAGCCAAGATCGAGAAAATGCCATATCAGGAGGACAAGAAGAGTTATCCATCAAGATACATAATAGAAAAGTCAGTCCACTTTAACTTCAATTTGAACCCTGATAATATTAATCTGATACTTTATGCGATGCATGCAACAGGCTGGGCCCGCTGGGCATCTAGACTCAAACAAATGCTTATGCAATTGAGTGCAGGATACTTAATACAACTCATTCAAAAGTGGAGCTAATTCTGAAACAAATCTAGGTTCCTTAAAAGCACTTTAAGACACATAAACACACAAATCTAATAATATCTCCCAATTCTTAGAGAAAGAACCCTGTCCAATTGTAAACTTAGTAATCAAACCTAGTCGAAGTAACTTTCAACTTTTCTTAATAAACGAACAACCAGTTCGCATGGAATCATTATCCAGTCTGACAACAACATCAGCATAGATAGTATCAAACCACTCATTTAATCATCTTGGAGACCTTATCACTCATTTCTTAAGCAAGGGACTATCTCTTGCCTAGGTTTCTTCAGGGACGACAGATCACTAAAAGCTAAAGTACAGCATCAGATGATACACAACCAGTTCATACTATCAATTTGAGGATTAAGAAATTATTTCAGATGATACACAACCAGTGAATTCATAATATCAATTTGAGGATTAAGAAATTAATCTCAAGACTGTTTTGGGGGGATTTCGATGGCAGGATGAGCAAAAATATGTCTGAAGGTATAGAAAGGAAAGATTAGTCGTGGGGCGAATGTATTGGGTACTTGGGTACATTGAGGAAACTTAGGTTAAGTTCCTAAGCATCGAAATTTCTATTACTAGAATAGTTAAATTTGAAGAATCAGCTTCACTTTGGCAAATGGAGCAGCCTTGGGTTCATGAAATTCAACCCACTTGGTTCACTTCCAAACTCTTTTACCTTCATAAAGACTAAACTTGATGTGCATGTTTCATCACGATTCGTACATAGTGCTTATGTATTGACCTAAAAGAAGAGGTTATTTGCCAAAATTTCGCAACTCAGAGGGTTGTTTGCCAAGGTAGAATACCTCAGTGGTGGTGGATGCAAAAAGAACATATTCTCACCAACTGATTGCAAGCTTAAATTTGCTATGTTATAATTTTATGTTTAAGTTTTTTGAAATTAACAATTTCAACTACTATTTTTTGGACTTTACAGGAACCAACTGTCTTTCAATTTTGTTGGTCAGGCTAAGTTGCAGTAAAATTATATATTGTGGACTGGGTATTAGAAAGCTAAATGAATTTAATCAAGACCTTCTAGGTAAACGGCTATGACATTTTGCAAAGAAAATGATATGCTTTGATGGAGGGTCATTGGTCAAAAATTTGGTGTATCAAAAGGACTGGAGACTTCTTAGAGGTGACTACCTCATAGAGCATTTCAATATCAAAGGCTACTGGAAAGGGGTGGGAGGATTTTCCACACATCAAGTTGGTAATAGGTAAGGTAGTCGGGAGAGTTTTTTGCGTGATGTTTGGTGCAGAAATAGAACTTCAAAAGAGGAGTTTCAAAATCTATCCAACTTGCAATTAACAAAAATGAAAAGGTTGGAGAAGTAATGAATAGAACAATATCAGAAACTATGTGGAATCCGTCACGTAGAAGAAACCTGCAAGACTAGAAAATGAACAATGCTTGTGACCTGTTCAACAGCCTGTATAACACAAATCTATGAAGTGACTAAAAATAAGTGAAGAAACGGACAAAACCCAAAAAAGATTTGTTCCGTATCAATTCCTTTTATCAAGCTATCTTATGAAGCTAAACAATGGAGCCAAGCTTCTCATGAGAGCATTTTGGCTGGAGACAAACTTGAGGAAGAGTACGAAAATTTATGATGTTTGTTAAGTAGAAGAGCGGATCAGGAGACCACCAACACTTTGCTATTGCATTGTGAAGTAGTAAGTGCTTTATGGTCTCTTTGGTGTGGTTTGTATAACCTGCACCAGGTAATGCAAGTAGAATGAGTACATTTTTTGCTTTCTTGGAGTTATACAGGCTAAGGCATAAATAAAGATCGAAAATTTTCGAACACAGCTCAGTTATCTCTCTTCTTTATCTTGTGGAAAGAGTGGAATGCTCGAGTTTTTGAAGGAAATGAGAAAAAGTTGAAGAAGGATTTTTTGCATTCGCTCTTTTGGACTAATGAATACCATCCAGAGAGTTAATTATCTTTTGCTCACTTCTTACAAGATATACACACATGTACAAATAGACAAATTTTTAGGCTGTAAATGGAAAGCACCTCATTTTGTGCCCATTTAATTTTACCATTTCAAAAAACATTTTGATAAATCAAATTTCCTTCAGAGAAAGAGTAGTGACACTTATAAAGAAATACACAACAAAATAAAGCCAATATCCAAAACTCAATATTTCTTTTAGTATCTAGTAACAATTACTTTTTGAAATAATAAAAGAAGGGTTTAGCTACTTTGGCACACTTGATGTGTCTACTGAATTATAATATTTATCCAAAAATTGTTCAGATGAAAAACATGGAAATACTATAAAGGTACAACCTATAGACATTACTTGTACATAAGAAATAAATGCAAAATATTTGAAAAATAAAGGAAGCTGGTTATCTTATGAAGAAGGTCTCTTTTTTTCAGGTGTTTATAACTGAGATACCAAAGAGAAGAGAACTCTAAAGTGTTTTATTTCTACAGAGTATGTATATATGTCTGACATGCATACACACACACTCAAAACAGAAAAACTAGCTCAAGAACCAGAAACTCTTCCGGTTGAGAAGGTACGTAGAGCTCTTCAAGTTTTACCACAATGGACAGGTTTACATATTTAACAGCAAATTAAGCACTCGATTGAAGTTTCTTCCGATAAACTAGATGAACCAAGAAGATAAGAGAAATGCAAGAACGGATGACAGAAAATCTTCCATAACAAGAGTATTATGAAGTTAAGTTTCGATCGCCCAGCATAATAAATGTTCATTGACCTCGTATGACACCCAATAAGAGCAAGAAACGCAAGACCACTTGATGTGGTGTGAAAACCATGCATAAATTATACCTAACTCAGATGTATGAAGTTTGTTCCATTGACTAAGTAAAAGTACCTAAAATAGAGTAAATAACAACCATGAATGTCTCTAGGGAGAATGAAGAAACATACTGATTAAAATCCGTAACACTTTCAAGGTATTCCCAAATCAGAATTACCTGTTCTAATGCCTGACGAAATTGTTCAATAGGAGATGCAGTTTTTGATAGTTGATGAGCGGATGTCTTCTTCAATAGCTACAAATGTGGTACAGAAAACCTTACAATAAGCTGCATTGTGGAGTAAACTATTTCAAGACGCAAACTAGGTAGGAAACCAGACAATGAAATGAAGTAAAGTATTCAACAAATGTTGCAGACTCAAGGAGAAAAAGGAACATTGCACGTTTTGCTTTAACGGGCTTAGCACATATAGTCTCAAACGATTTAAGTTGAACACTCGCAACTTGAAATAATAGCACATTCAACCCACTGCTTAAATCTATTGAAATTTGAAGAAGAAATGCAGAAATGTCTTAAAAGACTCAATGTGTATCATCACCGTTGTCCATCAGACCTATTTGATGCCTCAGACTCTTCTCAACTTCCTGTAGAGGTGGCAATTAGGGTGAGAAGATGCGAACGGGTGAGTGCAAATGTGGTGTCAATTGGCTTGATATAGATTTAGTGCACCTACAAATCAATTTGAAATTTATCCATTTCTCCTAAACCACAAATACAACAAAATATTTTGATTGACAGAGAAGGTGCAACATGTCAATAGTTGGACAAAGATCCCCTTTTGTGGATGCAATTGAGTAAAGATTTAGGCTATGTTTGGTTTCATTTTCCCCACTCAATTTCCTTCTTTGGAGATGAAAATGTGTTTGCGTCTACATATGAGTCAGCCCAATAACATGATCCACATTCAAAAATTAAGTCCACAAATCCATTTGTTTTAAATGACAAAAGAAAAGAAAAGGCATATACATACACCCACACAAATCCAGCCTCTCCCATGTTCCCCTCAACTGCCTACTCTCCCCAGCCCTGCTGCTGCTCTCAGAACCCACCCACCCCACCCCCACCCCCCAACCTCCTCTCTTGATATATAGAGTGCAAATGAAGTAGGGTGGTGGTGGTAGGAACTCTAGTCATTGATGGCACTTGGAAGTCTAGTTTTACTTTGCAGTGGCGGTTTGTGAGCCGCTCAGTTGACTCGTCTTTAGTGTTTTAACTAGAAAATAAGTAAGTCAATGGATTTAAACGGCAAATTTATAACAGTAAGACTAAATGCAACAAATTTTCCTTTTCGTGGGATTAAATGACCCCAACTTTTATCATACTAAACACAATTTGCTAAACTAGCAAAAATTTCAACACACTAGCACACACAAACAACAAAACCCATAAACAAATTGGAAAAAGATATCAACAAAAGATTAAAAACAAAACACAAAAACAGAATGAGCACCAATTTCCATCCCAGAAAATCAAATATATATGTATATATATATAAATCAGGACTTGATCAACCAGCATTATTCCTAAAATCCATAACAGAAATGCAACAACAGAAAAAATTATAATGACAATGGGAACCTTGTCGAGGAGGAAATTGGGGAAGAGCTGAGAAGGGGTGAGGAATTGAGCGCAACAAGGGCAGTCGCTCTTGTTCTGGAGATGAGTGACGATGCACATGTAGCAGAAGCTATGCCCGCAGGCGGTTAAGAAAGCGTCCTTTATTATCTGCATACATATTGGGCACAGCAGTTCCTTCTCCGCCGCCGCCAGAGCTTCATCTCCTTCTGGCTCCGCCTTGTCCACCGCCGGCACCACCGCTCCCATCGAGCTGTCCCCCATCCCTTGATGATCTGGAATGGGAGGTGTTAGTGAGTGCACAAGTTATGAGTGATCGGTGTGGTGTGGTGTGGTGTGGTGTGTATTTAGGAAGAGGAGAAGAGAATCGCGTCGACTCCAGGGTGGGTGGGGTGTGGTGGAGATTGTTCAGTTTTATACTCGTATCCACCGCTACGCAGGTGAATAAACCGTGCAAATACATACCATAGATGAATAAATTAAGGACAAACGGCAATTTACCCCTGAATTTACCACTTTTAACACTTTAACCCCAAAAATAGATTAAAAATACTTTACTTCTCAGCTTACATTTACTATACTACTTTCTCAAATACATTTTTAGATATAATTTTTATCGAAAAACTATTCATTAATCATTCTTGTGCATTATTTTTTTCTCTTTCCTTCTTAAAAATCAAGTAAAAAATTCTGTAACGATAAATATTGATATTTTTACTACAAATAATATTAATCGCAACACGAAAAATATACAAATAGTTATAAATAGTAGTTAAAAATTTATAGTGTTACCCCACAAGGGGTGGTCGAATTGGTGGATGAGGGTTGTGCGGACGTTATATTCTAAGTTCGAATCTCTTTTCAATATTTTTTCGGTCAAACATGTTGCACTGGACTTGCCTAATGCAGTTTACCTGTTTGGTGTAGTTGCTGAATAAAAATCACTGAAAACTAATTGAATTAATTAAATCAATGAAAACTATTGATAAATTAATCAAGAATATAAAAAATAATTGAATTAACCAAAACTTTAAATTAAAATTGGTATAAACAACCTAAATGCATACATCTCAATTTGGAGAAATTTCATTTCATGCTATTTATTGGGTATAACTCATATGCTTTTCTGGGATGATTGGTATGTATTTACGAAATAAAATATTGTCATTATTATGTTTAACGTAAAGATCTACAGCCATACTTTGATAGTATCTAATTAAGTAACATATCATATGAATTTATATGATTGAACTCTATAAATACTTTGATAGTATCTAATTAAGTAACATATCATATGAATTTATATGATTGAACTCTATAAATGATGAAATTGTTGTTGTACATAGAAATTATAAGTAATAAATTTCTTTATTTATCAATAGAAATGAAGTCATAAATAATTGGTACGAATATTATAATATAGTGTTACGTGAACAGGAGTAAAGAGGCATGTATGATATGAATACAGAATGTGGTAATTTAAAAAAAATAAATAGGATACAACCACAATGAAATTTGTATTAAACAATCATGTATATCTAGAGCTAGAGTTTAGTATGTGTTTTAAGTTTATACTTTAACTTGCGCTCGATCTATTGCTTTGCTTATTTATTAAAAATGCATATTCTCAATTTCATTTTAAATAAAAAAAATTATAATAACAATTACCAATAATTATATCTATGACAAACTTCCAAATATTAGAATGTCAATAATGTGACTACAATACATGATCAAGTGTTTAATTTATTTTTAACTGTACAGATTTATTTATTTTTTATGGGTTTTGACTCATATTGTCATTAAAATCGAGAGACTAAAAATACTTTGAAATATAGAGAATTAAAATAAATAATCCAAATAGATTGAAAATGAGTTTCCTATGTAATTAGACCCAAAAATTTTCTAAAAACAAAATTTTTGTATAAAAAATGAATACTCATGCTAGTTGCATCCTATATTGTATCATTTTCTTTTCTTTTTTTCCTTTCAATTTTATAAATATCCCATAGTATTATCCTCACTGTATCCAAGTTCAAATCGGCAATTTCGCCCTCCACACGAGTCCATGCAGCGTCCCTACCTCTCGAGACCAACCTGATCCAACAGAACAATAATTGGTTTCGCCATGCCATGAGTTTATAAGGGGATCAGCTCAAGAATCCGACTAGTTTATGTAGGGATGATCAAGTTTCTTTTTTAACATCAATTTCAAAACTAGGGATAAGCTCTCCCAACTCAATTGGATCGTCATATCTAAACTTCAAAACCAAGTGTTCCTTCCATATTGTTATTGTCAAAATAGAATTGTATATATAATACCATTATTATTTCACTTTTATAGCATCATCATGCATACATTTTAGTGTTCATAACCGACTTGAGTACTACAAGTTGGGTAACATCAAATTTCTCTTTCATGGAGATAATAGTGTTTGTTTGCTTTTTATTTTTCATAATGAGCTTGCAAGATCAAACTCTCTTGCACTAGTGGCACATAAACTAGTTTATTTTTGTAATAGAGAAATTTCAATGCAATTGATAAAACCAAACATTCAATATACGTATGTATATACATATTTAAACTATTATATATACTCATACATACATCTAAATATATACATGTAGACAGAATTTCAAAAGATCAGCTTTGTTTCTTCATTCCCCCTAAAATAAAAGCAAACATTTAATATTATTTTTCCTCCAAAAAATATCTTTTTTTCTCAAAATATTTTCAAAGCATCCTAATCATTATTATACATATATATATATATATATATATATATATATTTAAGTGATTATTAATTTTATATAATCATTACATCATTAGAAAATATATGTATTTACATCTTTTTATGATTATAATATTATAGATATATCATTTAATTTTTAGATTAATATAAAAAGATATGACAATATAAAATAATGATATAAAATCTCAAAGTAGAAATGTCTCTCCCGTAAATAAAATCAATTATAACTTTTTCTAAAAATATACCAAATCAATCATTTCCTAAATAAAATTAAACATATTAAACATCCTCAAATATATTTTTTCAAAATATTTTTCTCGAAACACTTCAAAACAAAATTGATAGACCCAATAATAACCTAAGTTCATTAATCTAAAAAGGCCCAATCTAATTGGCCTTAGCCCAATGATTTAACAGGCCTATTAACTCATGCATTGTTACACGTCCAAACACAACATTCACTTAAACAACTATAAATACCATCATTTTGTTCATTTCGAGGTACGATTTATCCATTTGATATTTTACCGACTCTAGTTCTGACTTAAATATAGCCGTATAGAAAGGCTTTCGCTGAAACAAATTGACAACTTGCAAGGAGTTGACCTCGAAAACTTGAAATTTTCTACATCAAAAACCAAACATATCCCAAATCTTGCCCATCTCCTATCTTTTTTGTCATAAAGTGTTTCTAAAGAAAAATTCAAAACATGTCTTGCAATTGATATATAGTGGGATCCAGCACTCGTTGCTGTCCTAACTCCTGACAGCAACTCCTAATTTATTTAGTATACATTTATGTGTCATAGGCATACGGATATTATAGGCAACTTATAAATATTTCATACTGACTACAAAGTGATAGGCAGAGAACTGATCTTAAGAGTTTCCTTATGCAAGTTAAGTGGCCTCTTCTTTAAGTTTGAAGATTTCTTTGAAAATCTTCCTTGACACCGGAGCAAAATCCTTTATTTTATATTTTTTTGTGTTACATTAGTATATTTATTGATAAGTATGTATTTCGACCCGTAAAAAAATAAAAAAAATATATATTTGTCAATACATTCATATATGTAACATAAAAAATACGACATCACGTTCTATAGTTGGACCGATATTCTTTAGTTGAAAGTGATGAGAATTTTTTGGTCATGGGGGGTGGACCAAAGAATAAGTTCTTAGAACCAAAGGGCTACATATTCTACCCTACACCAATTTTCTTGAAAATTACATGTCGACACCGAATTTTGCTGAGAATCATGCCACATCAACGTAACGTGAATTATAATATTAGTATGAAATTATTCTCATTATTTAATGTGAAACACTCGGTGTAAGTAAAATTCTCGAACTAATTATAATTCATTGAACCATGTTAGTAAAGCTTACTTTGGCCTAAACTAGATAAATTCGTTTAAATTAGAACATATTAAGCAATTAGTGTACCGTGTATAGCAATAATATTAACTGGCTATGTTTCTTTTTTTCTTTTTTCAATTGACTCATCTAATTTTGAAAAAAAATGATAAGCTTCATTAAGAAAAAAATAATAATTAGTAACTCTTACTTTGTTTAATAATATTGCCAACCAAAAAAAAAATAACAAAAGAAATAAATATTCTACACTATATCAATTTTCAGAGAAATTGATATAATGTGAGAATTATACAACATCTGTATAATGTGAATTACATTATTGATATAAAATTATTATTATTGTTTAATATAAAAACACCCATTGTAGGGAAAATTCTCGCTTTGACACATTTATTTCCGGGAAAAATAATAAGCTTCTTTAACAAAAAAAAAAAAAAAAAAAACGATTAGCAGCCTCTACTTTGTTTAGTCATATTGCCAAGTGCCTACAATAAGAAAAACTCAAATATCCCATTATATGTACTGAAAAATGTATATTTGTACTTATAAAAAATATTAAATTAAAATGTTTATTAGTGTAACCATAGACATGCGATCAAGTGTGATCCCAAAATTCTCCTAGCTAACTTAACAACAAGGGTTCTTGCATAAAATTATACGTAGGATAAAAAATATTAGAATGAAAATAATTAATTTAAATGTAATTTTTTTTCTTCAGAAATACGACTTCATTATTTACCAACAACTTCTTCAAGTACATTTTCATTCCCCACATGTTCTCTTGTTGCCCCTAATCGAAAAAAGAAAAGAAAAGAAAAATGCATTCCTCTAAATATTTATTCCAAATCACCTAAAATGGTACCTAACATAAAATTAATATATATATATATATATATATATATATATATATATATTGGAACTATTTTTTATTGTAATCATATTTTCTTTTTGATATTTTTGTAGATCTTATAGAATGCATGACTTAGTTTTTCTTCTAACACCTTACTATCTATTTTTTTTAATATAATTGAAAATGGCCAAATTTTACATAATTTTTTATAATTTTTATTTTTTAAATTTTAGATAATTTTTCCTCTCCTTTTGTCTCCACTTCCACTTTTTCTCTCACAATTTTCTTTTGGTCCCAACTATGTCTCTCTTCTCTTCTCGTGTCTCTCACGAATACTTAGGGGACGACCGGTATACAAAAATAAAATTAGATAAAAATAAAATAAAATTAAAAATAAAATATTAATTAGAGAAAATAATATAAGTATAATATTTTCATATTTAGTATGTACAATGAATGGAGAATGAATGAAATTGTTATTTGTTATTTAATTACAATCCCATGATTAGTAATTAGAAATAAATGATAGAAATTAAATAAAATTAATTTTGATGACTAAATTATCTTCCAATGGAAGATTTTTAGAATAAAATTATCATTTGATATATTGTGTATAATGGATTTGTTATGATTTTAATTGATGTTAATATATATATTAATGATATAAATATTTTTTATTAACAAAACTAACATATAAAATTATTTTATATTTTTTGATTATTAACTGAATTGAGATAAAAATTAAAAAAGACGAGACATAAAAATAAATATTTTTTTTGTATTGTTTCAATTTTTTTAGGGGTACAATAAGTTTGAATAAAATTAGGACCTTTTTGAACCCCCTCGCTTGGGGCAGATTTTAAAATTATAAAATGGATCTTGATGCGAGTATCAAGTTTTAGTTTGAAGACTCAATCTCGACCCAAACTCGATCACTTAAAATATTGCATATATTTTCTTTTATTATGCATGTATTTATATGATGTATATTTATATATATGAAAATATATGTATCTTATATATATACTCATAAAATGTATAAATATAATACTTTTATAAATTAAAATAATAATATAAAATTAATAAATAGTTATATGTATAAAAATAACTAGTTTATTTGAAATTTTATTTTATTTTTAAAATGAAAACATGTATGTATAAGTTAAATAATTAGTTATTTATTGATAATACTATTTTTTCATATTTAGAAAGTTATGGCAATATTATTTTTTTAAAAAATATTTTAATATTTTTAAAATTATAAATCAAATTTAATTGGATTCAACCCACTGACTTTCAGTTTTAAGATATGTTCGGATTCATAAAAATTTTGAGAGGTTGGGTTTTGATAAACCCTACCCAACCCACTATCATTCATAAATTTTGTCAAATATTTTTATATATTTAAAAAAAATAATTTTATTAAAAATAAATATAAGTTCAAAATTGAGTGATTGAGAATAACTGAACTCATAGGAAAAAGGAGAATAACTAACCCCATGGAAAAGGGAATGAACGAATAAACCCATGTCTATAAAAATGACGATTCATTTAAAAATAAATATTTTTAACACTAAATTATGTTAATTATATGTTTAAAAATAAATTTAAAAATATCCATTCCATTTCACTTCATTCCTCTGTATAAATTATGCCATTATAATAATTTATCCATTTCTTATATGTCTTTTAATAGACTATTTCTTTCTTAATTTAAGAAAATTTCAAATACTATTGTCGAATTATATAAATTTATTTTTTATAATTTACAAAATAAATATGCACATGAATATACCAACCATTACTAATTAAAAAAAGTTGATAATCTTAATTTTAGTTTTGGACTTAAAATTATTCTTTTTTCTTTCCTTTTACCCTTTATTGTCCTACATGCAAGATGTCGGTTACATTGGGTCCCACCCCTTTTACCAAAGCAGTACAAATTCCAATTTGTGGGCCCAGTACAATTCCTAATCCGACGGCTGTTACTCCATCGGAGGTGATCCGGCAAACCGGTTTCCATTAATGGCTCAGATCTTCCTGCTTGCAGCCCACGCTACAACTTTTACGCCCTTCAACGGCGACGATTTGTCGCGTTTCCGCTTCCGAAAATAAAAAAAGACAAAATAAAATATTCCCTGTATTTCGCGCCCAATTTCCCTGTCCTAGTACCATACGCCGTAGTTGCATTGATTGTGACAATGTAAGAAGACAAAAAAGCCCCCAAAAGTAGCATATAAGTAATAAAATTGTCCGATTTTTTTTTTTAAAGTCAAAGCACTTGTATTTTCATTCATTTGAATAACGCCATATACATTTTTCATAAATTATGATACAAGAAATTCTTATAAAAATTTCATTAATCAATTATTTTATTATTAATTCTTTAATTTTTTTAAAAAAGTCAAAACACTCATTTTTTTTCATTCATTAGAAATCCACTATACATATTTTTCATAAATTATGATGCGAGAAATTCTTATGAAGATTTCATTAATAAATTAATTTATTATTAATTATTTAATTATTTAATTAATTAGAGCACTTACTATTTTCATTGATTTAAATCACGCTGTATATATATTTCATAAATTATGACCCAATGAATTTTTATGAATATTTCATTATTGGGTCAATTTATTATCAATTCTTAAATTTTTTTAAATAAGTCACGTCGTATATATCTTTCATAAATTCTAGAGCAAGAAATTATTTTGAAGATTTCATTAATTGAACAAATTATTATCAAATTTTTATATATTTCAATCAAATTAAAAAAAAGTGAAAATAAATATATTATACTAATATTTTTTTATTTTTTCAATACACAATTATATGTATAACGTGGGATTTTTATTACTATCTCATATGTAAACACATTTTATTTAAAAGATAAAAATATTCTTTATCAATATATGTTCAAATTAATCGCAATTTATATAACAAAATTTTGTCCATTTTTTTCAATTCTTTTTCAATTATTCTAAATAATACAATAATCACCAACTTTAAAATCTAAATCTCAAAGTTGTCACTATATATACCTAGTAGTAGCTTAAAACAACTCAGGGGTAAATCCGTCTTTGTATCATCTATCACACGTAACTTTCTTTTTAATATACATAATAATAAATAATTCGAAAATTTTATTTAATTATCGTACACGAGTGCAAGAAAATCTTTCGTAAAGAATTCGCAGATAAATTTCGGGAGTTTTTCGAAGATCTGAAGGCTAAATTCTTGAGAGAGAAATCAAATAATTTTGATACGCATGATGACAGAATCCTAGTGATAGATTTTGTTGCTATTAATTTTATTTTGTTTTATTTTTAATTTTGGTGGCATTAAAGTTGGCGTGATTTCTGAATTTTCGTCATTGATCATAATCACACGCATGTGTATTCAGTGGTGTGGTAGCGAAATCGGAATCTAAAGTATAATATAAAGTATAATTATCGTATTAAGTACAGTGTATATATAAGTTTTTCGGGAAATCAATGCCGGGGAATCGGAAATTGCAGAGGAATGGTTCAGCGACATCTAGAGTAGAAGGTATGGATTTTGCTTTTGCAAGATCAATTTTTTTTGGTATTTTTTGCTGATTTTTGTATTTTTATTTTTATTTTTTTGCTTCAGGAATATTCGTACTGTGTGTTTATTTGTGGGTTTTTTTCTTGGTATAATTTGAAGCAACGATCTTTTATATTCGTTGATGATCGGTGTTTTATGTTTTGCTGATAATGGTGAATTTTTTTTTTTTTTGCCATGCCATTAAAGCATCAATTTTATGATTTTGTTTCTATTTTTTTTTTTTTTTTTGGAATATGTTTCTCTTTCTGAATAGTAAGTACAGTTTCCTTTATATGTGTGTGCGCGCGTGTTTGTTTTATATTTAGTTAGGGATTGTTATTGCAGAGGTAATGAGACGGCTAAAGGTAGAGGGCACTGATGATAATGGTAGAGTGGGTGACGAGCCAGATGCGTACCCGGATCGACCTGGTGAACCAGATTGCATATACTATTTGAGAACAGGGTCTTGTGGTTATGGAAGTAATTGTCGTTTCAATCATCCCTCTAATGCAGGACAGGTAAATACCATTATGAAAACTTTCATCTGTTTTATGCTCTCTGTGTGGTGTGTTCCCTTTTGTGTGAGTTTAATTGCCCATTTAAGTCAAAGGAAGATTTTTTGAATGGTTTCTGTTTTTCTTGTTTGTTGGTGTTGGTGATGGCTAGGTGTATGGTGTCAAACACACCATTGAACTACCAGAAAGAGCTGGACAACCAGATTGTGGGGTAATTTATTAATCTTTTTTGTTTATTAACTTATTTGTAAAGGATTATGGTAAATCAAGTTCTTGTATTGCATTCAACTTTTTTTGCTTTTGGTCATCATCTTTAGTTTTCAATTTTTGTCCTGCGTATTGGAAAATAATTATTTTGTTTGGGTAGACATCTTTTGAAGAAGTAATATTTTCTTACCTTAAATAATTTCTATAATGATAATCTTGACTAAAGCACAGTATTACTATAGTTATCACTTTTCCCTTCTTGTGGAGTGTTCGATTTGGATAGATTTCTTCTTCTGAAAAATTCGTTTTCACTTGATTCAACCAATTATTACTTCTCACTTTCTTTTACTAAGCAAATGAGTCATTGGTTCCTAGTTTCCTGGGGCTAGTACTGAAGTCTACTATAGTAAGCAGCTACATGGCTCTTACTTGCTCACTGTGGAGTAATTTGTATAGGAAGTCCATCTTCATTTGTTCCTCTTCGTTTATGGTAATGTCGCATGCCACATTATGCGAGTATTAAGTCATGTGGGCCATAGACTAAGAAGGTATTTTGTTATTTAAGTTATTTTAATCTACCTTGCGTTTTGGTATATAGTTGCATTTTCTTCTCCAATCATACACGAGTTGTTTAACTGGTGTTGGACTTTCTTCTGATGTGGGCTCTCTATGTTTCAATTACTTTAACTTCTCTCTTTTAAGCTTGCACTAAACTTGTGAACTATGAAGAAATATGTTTGATGAATGAGTAACTCGTTTTGGGCTTGTTTTGCATTGAACTTTTTAACTAAATAGGCAGCGTCTTATCTACTTGCTCATAAATAGGACGGAAGCTTAACCTTTTCTCTGAATTCTGGATATCATAGATCCCTATAACTTCCGTGAATGATCATTTCTGAACTGTTTATCTTAGTTAAACATTTTGGACATTGAACAATAGATATTGGCTTGGCATTCAGTTCTTCCATGTGTTCAATTCTTTTGATTAGTTATGATCTTCATCTTGTGGTCCTTCATCATATGGCTAATTTTGGTTTGTGCCTATTTCTTCTATCTACAAGTCATTTTGGTTAACTTGAATTTCATTGCATGACCCATTTAGTTTGGATGCAGTAGGTGATAAGCTTATGATGATTTACTATTTAGTGTAACTTGGTCGCATGTTGAAAGTTGTTGCTCTTGTATTACAAAGTGACTGATGAATAAATGTTAGTCTATGATCTAATAATCCTTTGATATTTCTCCAAATTTTCCACTGGTTTTTTGGTTATTTCCGGTGAGAATTTTTTTTAGAACTCTAAAGTAGGCCTTGATTTGAATGATATTTAGGTTAATAAATTGTACTGGCTCTTGTAATTGATTGCTGTTATCTTGCAGTATTATCTAAAGACAGGCACCTGCAAATATGGATCTACATGTAAATATCATCACCCTAAGGATAGGCAGGCTGATGTCTTGATGAATATTTTGGGCCTACCAATGCGTCAGGTGCTTATATCTTTCTTGGTCTGGTTCTTCCTTTTAATCCTCAATCCTATTGCATGTTCAACTATCAGAATTGGTTCTGATTGATATACTCATTAATGTAATGCGATTATGGCTGATTGTCAATCGTGTATTTCTTCAGGATGCTAGGCCCTGTCCTTATTATATGCGGACTGGATCATGTAAATATGGATATGCTTGCAAGTTCCATCACCCTCAACCTGCTTTAGCGACTAATGTCTTACCTGTAGTAGGACCGGTCTATGGTTCTGGTGGCTCTGCAGTTGTGCCTTCATCTGGTGCAACGTCTGTAGGTGAACTTTCAGCAGCATCATTATCAAAGGCAACTTATTTTGCTAGTTCTCTCCAACTTCCTCAAAGCTACATGCCCTTGTTTCTATCTCCATCACAAGGATGGAATACATATATGGTATGTTGTTTTTGGTTAAAATTGTTTTGGTTCAATATTTTCTCATATATGGTATGTTGTTTTCGGTTAAAATTGTTTTGGTTCAATATTTTCTGTCATATTTCTCTGCTCACTGGCTTATCCGATTTTTGGTATTTGTCATTCTAGAATTGAATTCCACTAAAATGTGTGGTTCTTGCTTATTTATTATTTTACACACCTTTCTGGAATTTGCTGTTAAACAATTTTGTATATCATATTGTGTCGGGGCACCAAGGAAGTGCTGGAATCCTCCTTTAGTTCCTCTATTATTCTAGATCTACATTTTTTAAGTTTCTCTGTGTGCCTTTGCCATGCTGAATTGGTACATTGTGCTGGTGGTTGCATTAATCATATAATTCAATATCATGTTATCTTTTCTGAACCTGTTATTGTTAGAATATGCCATTTTCTTCTTTGGTTGGTTAAGGCAACAGAACCATATTGGGTGCCTAAATTTCTATTATGCTCTTTCTTGCAATAAATCCTTTTAAAAAATGACGCCTTACAGAATATATATGGGAATTTCTGAGCTTAGTGCTGCTATGATATTTTCTCTTTAATGCAAATATTTAGTGGGTGGAAAGTTTTGTGAAATTTATAATGCAAGGTTGGCCTTCCCAGGAATCAGTCCAAGCTACGACCTTGCTCATATTGGCGTGTGCAAGGGGTTAATCAGAAGCAAAGGATGAGAAACGAAAGTGTTTTATAAGGCTATTGGAAGAATGACATACATTTTGTTCCTCCTAGCCTTTCTAACTCCGTTTCTTCTATATCAATAAATAAACCAGCATTTATATTGAAAAAAGTACTAGTGAAACCATTGTCTTGCTTAATTATGTGGCCTATGTTTTGAGAAGGCATTGATCTTCAATAAAACCTTCTAGTAAAGGCACTATCACTCGTCTTGTTGTTTGTGGCTGATGTGCTTATTTGAGAAATTATGAGTTCATCTTTTATGTTATATATTCCTCGTCTAATACTATGTCTATTCTGATCACTAGGGAAGCGTCAGCCCTTTATCTGTTACTAGTGTCCTCACTGCACCAGCATCTAATGGGCAGCTGCCAGTCGCTTATCTGCCTGAAAGACCAGATCAACCAGAATGTCGATACTTCATGAATCATGGGAGTTGTAAATATGGATCAGACTGCAAATATCACCACCCCAGAGAGAAGATCTCACAATTAGCGTCAAGTTCTCTTGGCCCCCTTGGGCTTCCTCTAAGACCTGTAAGTCGCTTCATATCGTCATCTTCACCATTGTCCTGTATCTTTTACATTGAAGTGAATGGCCATCTAGCCAAATGGATTAAAAAAAAGAAAAGAAAAAGAATTGGTTTGTTTCGAATAATTATCATAGTTGCCTTCAGTTTGAAGTACATCAGTTTCATGTAATAGAACTTGGAGATCTTTTGATAGTATATCATAGAGCATTTTTGTTATATTGTGCTTAATCAACATCAATTTATTGATGCTACTATGTGGATGATTCTCATACTTGTTCCCCTAATTCCTAAGCATGTTTAATCTTTAAAGGTAGAGCTCTTTAATTGCTTTTTATTGCTTGAAACTATATTGTTGGTAATCGATTCATTTTGTGTGTATTTCACAAATACAAATGCTTGGGCCAATTTTTCGTTGTGGACTAAAAATGAATAATCTTTGACAAGGTGCACCTTTGAGGGGTAACAATCCACTTGCTAATTAGCGTTGAATTTAAGTGTCAAATTAAAAACTTGTGGTAAATGGGCTTATGTAGGCAGGCTATCACACTAATTTGCTTGCTGGCATTGCTCTGGGGTGATTTGGAATGGCTAACTTATGTATTTTGCACTATATATGGCCTAATAGTTTATATTTTCCTTTGGGTGAAGTGATAAAATCTGTTTTTAATCAACTTGGCATATCAGAGAAAGTTATGATGACATCATAGGGGGCTCGGGGTGGACGTGCGCTGTGAGGTTATCTTCCCACCAATTCGTGATTCTGTCTTAATTCTCATGTGCTTTCTGATTGATCCCTTTTTGTTGATGTTTTGACAAATTGGGGTTTATTTCCAATGCTTGAGCTCCCAACCCTTTTGACATTCTCTCAATGACTAGTTCATATCAGAATCATCCACATCAACCTGTTCTAATGCTTTGAAGATAGCTGGGAGTCAACTTGTATATTGGCATAGTGAAATTAAGGAATCCATGATTTACCAAAAACTTCATAGTTGTAGGAAATAGCAGTAGTCTTAATATGCTCTGGAGTAGTAGGCTAAAGCATCAATTGGGACAGCCCAGCTAATAATTTAGTCTTGCGACCTGTCAACACAAGTCAGATGCCCTTAATCTTGCTTGGCTTAAACTTGGCTCCATCAGCATTCACCTTATTACATTTTCTTGAGACTGCCAATTGTTTTGCTTTCTGCTTCTCATTCTGAACTTTTGCTTTTTGATGTTTTTATCCATGGTTCTAAATAATTATTCAATAATTTAAAAGAAATATTAAATTATGTTAATGAATTGAACAATTTCGGCAAGGCCTCTTTTGCTTCACCATTTGGGTAAGTTTTATAAAATGTTGATTAAGGAAAACATTTTCCCTCAACCAGCTTGATCCTGTGCTGAGGAAGAAAAAAGAAAAGAAAAGAAAAACGGGGCACACAACGTGACAGCCATATTTTCCCCCAGCCTCTTGCCTAGAACTGCTACGGCAAAAGACTATCATTACCTGTCCCACCTCTAGAAATGTTTCTCTAATAAATGCACAATATAAATACCTATTTCATTTGGTTCAGGCAAAATTACATTTGGTGGGGAGGGTGGGGGGTTAATATGATACAAAATGTGGGGAGACAAATGTGAGATACGACAGTGGGAAAAGGGAATGGTTTAGGGTGGCTTGGTGGTGGTGGGTATGGTTCCAGTTGAGAGTGTTCAAAGAAAAAGTGGGGATAAAAAAGGGACCTCTGAGGGATCGACATGTTCTGAAGCAAGACATTGCCATCCAGTTTGGCAATTAAGATGAACTTCGGTAATCCAATTTGTCTGGAGAATATCATTTTCCATTCCTCTCCAAAAACACCAAAGATGCTTGTGATGAATTTTTAATACTGCACTGCCAAAATATTCTGCAGTATTTATTTATGTGGTTGTACGAGCCTTCTGCTGCTGGATATATGATGTATGCTGATGATGGAAAGACAATGTGTTAGTGTATTGTATAGTTTGCTAAGTTTATAGCATTGTTGAACTTCCTTGTGTATAATGACTATGTTACTAGTTTTCCTGCTGTGTGGTGACGCTCTACTTCCGTTTAAATGCAGGGACAACCTGTATGTTCACATTACAGTCTTTATGGACTTTGCAAATACGGCCCTACTTGTAAATTTGATCACCCCTTGGATGGATATTCTTATGCATATGGTGCATATAGTTTGAATATCCCTCCTCTGGCCAGTGCTTACTCGCCTTCCACTCCATATCAGAGAACGGCACCGCTCGTGCCCTTATCTGATGCATCTCTCTCCAAATCATCAAAGTTAAGCGACTGGATAAAGAAGGGAGCGACTGCAAGCAACAAGAACCAGCCTTTAAATACAAAAAGCCTTGGAGATTCACCCGATCGGCCTGATTCTCTTCCACATTCATCCAAAGCTTCTTCTGAGGTTATTCACAACGGATCTGATTGACGAGTCGCGACACACAGTGGAACCAACACTGACGCCACCACCACCCCTCTCTTGTGAGGAAGGGGGTGAGGTGGTGCAGGCTCTGGTTTATTTTTGGCTTATCTTTTTCCCACACTCTCTTGCCTTTTGAGGTGAATGTTCTGTGAAATTAAAGTTAAAATGATTTGGTAAGACCTTTTTGTTCCATACATGTCTCTCTCTTCTCTTTCTTTTGGTGAATGAGTTGAATGGAAGAATGGAAAAATTGCTCATTTTTGTGTTTTTATCTTCATAGAAATGCTAATGAGATTTTGATTTTGTTTTCAGTTCTGCATATAAATTTAGCCCTTGCAATATCAAATTAGAGTAGCACCAAAGGTAATATGTTTTCTATATTAAGGCCATTTGATTGTGATTTGGCCAACTAGTTGACTTGAAAATTTTGATTCTCTTTTTCCCTTTTTTTTAACAATCAATTATATCATTTACTACATTAAAAAAAAAAGAAGTACAATTGAATTACAGTAAAATACGTTTTACAAAAATGAGTTACTATGAAGCAGATTAATATTCACAAGCTTATTAACATTTTTTTTTCTTGTTTTTTGCATTGTTGCCCTATTTTCTTACAAAATGTAGTGGAATAAATTTGATATATCATATTATTATATCCAATGGCAAAATTGATGGGGACATTGAAGTCATTATAGCAATGCCATATTATTATTCATGGGTCAAATAACGTCTAATGGTTATTTTGGAACGAGGGAATTCATCTTAATTTAGATTGTTTGATTTATTTATATTTTATTCACGATGTGATTTTATTTTATTTTTTTAATTTTTTTTATAGTAACTAAATCCTATATGTAAGCTTGGTACATATGCTAGAAAAGTTTTTCATTGAACATTTTCTCATTACCTAGTTTTCAAATTTCAAGCCCTTGTGGATAATGAACCCAATTCCATATCTTTAATTAAATAAATGATAAAAAATACTTTTCTTAGTTACTTGTAAATTTATATCATCAATAGGTAATACTCCAATGTGAATTGAACAATTCACTGCATCAATTAATATTGTCAATTCAAATATTCTATTCCAAAATGTATTTTATTTTGTATTATGTGGAATTCAAGTATTTTAATTTAATTTTTTTTTCACGCAGCACATATGACGCAACATATGTAAAATATTTAATTAAAGATACAACATTAATTTGTAAGCCTATAATAGGTTATTAAGATTTGACTTCAAGTATGATGATCCCAAATTCGAATATTAGCATTGATTAACAACATTTGTATACATCGAATTCAAATCAATTACAGAACAATTATACATACATTTGTAATTTACAATTATTTGATCGAACTCAAATCAATTACAAAGCAATTATACATACACTTGTAATCAATTACAGAACAATTACACATACATTTGTAATTTGCAATTACACATACATTTGTAATATTTGATCGAACTCAAATCAATTACAAAGCAATTATACATACACTTGTAATGTGATCGATTCAAAGTGCAAAACAAGGAACAGACAAATCATAAGTACAATTAAGTTTGCCATGGGATCAGTTAGTTTCTTTTTTCACCCTAACAACCCAAACACACAACATTTCACTTTGTTTCAGTCAAGCTTGCAACCAATAGCCATGGAAAGTAATGTCAAAATTGTTTCATTTTCAGAGAGAGGTAAAAATGGGTATATTTTGTCACAATTGAACACTTGAAAGCATGTTTCTTCCTTGTAATATTCTTAGGAAAGAAAATCTCCCCGTTGTTACTTCCTAAGCTTTTACATCAAACAACTTCAATACGTTGTCATCAGATTTCTCTGTCTATCAGCAAACAGGATCGATTGTCCCGCTCCGTGCAATGGATGCATCTTTTTGCGAAGGTTCTGAAATCTTAGTAGCATTTTCTTGCACTCTCGGTCTTATTAGTGGCCTTTTTAAGAACTTGAGTGGCCACCTTTTAGGCTTCATTTGCCCCAGTAATTTCATCTGTTCTTTTCGGAACTTTCGGTTGGCATACCATGCTCCACTGCGCCAACCCAAACCATACCTGCAAATTTAACGTTATGGAAGAGGGAAATTAGATCAAGAAAATTCAAATGAGAAAAACATTTCAAATGATGCATAGACATTATTAAGCAGAGCTGTAGGTCCACCAATACTGTGGAGAGATTTTAAAGAATTTTCCTAATATAAGATCTAATTTTCCTTTTCAATAACACTTGCTTATCTCACATTTATCCATTTGATCCTAAACAAAGATCAAGTCTAAAGGATAATCAGATAAGTATCTGGTTTTCCTGGGGTCTTCCTATATATCCTTTCCATTCTTTAAGAAAAAAGGAACTCAGAAATGGACCTAGTCCAGTCCCTTCAAACACTCATGCTTGGATGGCCATCATTAAATTTTAAATAAAACAAGACTGAAAATAAAATCAATCACAAATCAAGATCCGTGTTTAACTGACCCTATAATCAAACTGGTTCCAGCAGTTGCAACACAAGCTGGAAAACTAACAGTTCCTGAAACAAGTTTTTTAAACTCAGGATCTTCCATGGGATAATTGCTCTTCATCTGGCAAAGTAAAGATCATAATCTCATATCAAAACAAAAACAGAGAGGAAAGGGGTAGGAGTAAAACTGAGTTAAAGAAAGTGAAAAACAAAGCTAAATTAAATTGATGTACCCAAAGTTACACAATAATTGAACCTGAAACACTCTATCAGTGGGGACAATTTGCATCATCTAAATGAACTGAATGACAGTACAGTCATGCAGCATAGCACAGCAAAAGTGATGATTTATAATCACAATATACAACCAATTCATATAAAGACATACAGTGCAAGTGTTCACTTTCAATTGTCAGTGAACAAATCATTAGTTCATTGAACAGAACAACTTCGTCCTTTTTTTTCCGTGTAATGGGCCAACATACATGGCCTTCAGACATGTTCAATCATGTCTAAACTTAAACACCATATTTCACATGCAAAGACTGTATAAAACCTAAAAAAACACACTAAATAATGAGCCATCACTAAGTCCTTCAACGTGCATATCTTCATGAAACCCTTTGCCTACAATACCCAAATTAATCACAAAATTCTTACTTTGACTATATCAAACACAAACACACACACACACACAATGAAAATTGGGGTTGTGAGGGGGAGGAGAAAGGGAAAAAAGAAGGTTGTTATTTGCATTTGTATATGTGTAAATAGTCAGGTATTCAAGACACTGAAGAATACTTGTGAAAGTTTCACTGGCAGTAAAATGTTGAATTAGAATATAGACTGTAATTCCTACTGGGGTAGCTAACTGTCTTTCTGGGCCAAGTAATTTGTAAATCTTAGTGAAGCTGAATTTTCATTGACACATAGTAAAGTAATTAGGTTAAAGCAAAAAATGGTCAAAACAAGAATATAATTGCCCATTGTCAGCCACCAAAAGAAAAAAAAAACAAAAAAAACAAAAAGACAGAATATAAAGAGCTAAATTTCATGCTTTACTATGATATAAGAATTAATCTTAACCATTCTCCTATCCTTGGACCCTCATCTTCCATAGCATTAAAAAGTTGAGAAGAAATTTAAATAACAATATTACACTACAAGAAGCAATGGTAGATAACATAAGAATTTAGCAAATGCTTACAGCTTTCTCAATTGATTCAAGCCTTTGTTCAACTCTTGACTCATGATGGTGGCGTAATGTATAACCTGCATCAACATCCACATCATATGTGGCACAAGTCTTCAACAAACAGCTAGGTAGATACCATTTTAATTAGTTATTACATCATTTTTCAATCAAGCGATTGACCACAAAAATGCCAATAATCCATGAGCTTCAAAGATATAGTACGAAATTGAGATTCAACCATCTTTTCAACAACTGTTCTTCACTTTGCTTGGACCACATTTACTGTTACCCTCAAGATGAACTCAGTTTACTACAAATGATGTTCGACTTGACAAAGAACTGCAGTGCTTTAGTTTCTACAGGTACTGAACTTCAATTCTCAGATTAGAAAATACACATAATTGACAGGTAATGAATTATCCAGACAATCCATCAGATGTGTGTATTACAGGAACAACAGTTTCCTTGGCCTAATCAGAGTCATTCGGAATCGCTCCAACAACATGAAATAGGGAGGTCAACTTGTGGAAGCTTCTCTTTTCCTTCAATCTCAAAATTTCACTTCAAGTGATGGCATCTCTGATACTATCCCTTGAATATGGAAAGCAATAAGATGAACTCTCTGTTTTATTTCTCTACCTCTTCAACAGGAATTAAATGGCATTATGTCCTATGTCTAATGAGAGAGAGAGAGAGAGAGAGAGAGAGAGAGAGAGAGAGAGAGAGAGAGAGCTCTATTGAACGATTACACACCATAAGGTACATAAATTATCTAACGCAATTCCATGATGCAAAGGAACATATGCATAATGTAACTTGAGAATAAAAAATATTTTTCATCAAACATGTTAACGAAAGACAATTTGTTGTTCAATAATTACATAATTCTTAGGCTATAATGCAAAATAAATCAAATGACTATACCCATTTTCTGTTTTCTCTTATCTATTTCAAGTCATGTTCTTTGTTCAAAAGACTGCACAGTGTCAGAACATACCATTCCCTCAATTTTCTGTGTGTTAAATAGTGTCAGTAAGTTCATACTTTGAATAAGTTGTTATCTGACATATACACTTCCTACAAATTCTCCATCATTTTCCCACCACATGAGGTTTTGGAATTACAATTAGAAATACTTCCGTTCAGTTTTTTGCACTCCAATTCTAACAATTCAGCTCCAAGCATCCAACACAATCATTAAAACACATAAAACTAGGCACAAAGAAAGATAGAAACTTCAAGAAAATCCCTATTTCTCAACATACTCAAACCACATAATCTTCATAAAGAAATGGAAAAAAAAAATACCAGCCCATGCTGTAGCAACTGATGCAATAGAAGTGCAGATGGTAAACACCACTTTATGCCTCTCAAATATATCCTGCAACATCAAAACCTCAAAAATGGCTAAAAAAGAAAAATAAAAACAAAACCCAGATAAACAAATAAACTCCACTTCACTCTAAATATAAATACACACGCACAAAGAAGAAAAAATAAAAAATATATCCCTCCCCCCACCCTCCCCCAAAAGAAGAAAAAAAAACGATTCTTTACAGTTACCTTTGTGGAATAAAAAGTGTCCTGAACAGCAGATAATGAATTCAAAGCTTTTCTTCTCAACTGGGCCACTGTTAGATAGTTCGTAATCGAGGAGCCCGAGGCCCTCAGACGCGGTATACCTTTATACATTCCTCTCCCCCAAATTTTTATTTTCCTTGATTTTTCTGCTTTCTTCCAAAAGCGAACGACAATTTCCAGTATTTCAACTATGAATCAATTTTCAAGGCAAATGGTTTTTCATCCTTTTGGGATTTCATATGCGACGGTGGGCAGTGCAAAGGATTCGCGCACTGGAACGCGTTGGGGACGAGTCAATAGACTCATTTGAACCCAGAGCCGACTCAATTTTGTTTAAATTACAGTTTAACCCTTTGCCTTTTGATTTTATTTTTAAACTTATTTTCATATTTTAAGTTGAAAACATTTTTATTAAATTTTCGTATAATTAAAATATATTTAAATTAATTATATTTTTTTTGTAGATTATATAAATTTAAAAATAAAAATATTTTATTTTATTATATTTTTTATATAAAAAGACATAATATGTGAATAAATTTGAAAATAAAATTAGTATATGCATAAATAAATATAAAATATTAATAAATTAAAAATAAAATAAATAATATTTTTAATAAAAATAAATAAAATAAATAAATATTTTTTATTTTTAAATAATTAAAAATAAAAAGATTCTTCCTGAAAATAAAACTAAACGGACTAGTGTTCATTTTAAAGGGTATATTTTTTTTATTATTCAAAACTTTTAAAATATGTATTTTATTCATTTTTTTCAAAAATATAATCTATTTTTATTTTTAAAAGTACTAATATATTATATCTTTATATGATAATTTATTTTTAAAATTATTAATAATCTACCTCTTTTTACGTAAAAAATATCATAAAATTAATACATTTCATCTGTATATATACATAAAAATAATTAATCTAAATATATTTTTATTATTATTTAAAAATTTATTAAAAATATTTTTAACTTTAAAAACACTAAAAATATTTAATTACGTATCCAAAAAATGTTTGCAAGTATCCTTAAGTTGTAATACCTCTACAAAAAGACATATCAATAATCTAACAATTATTGATATGACGTGGAACACTCCCATTGGTCCGATCTACGTAACACCAAACACAGCAGGTTTTTGATCTCCGCGAAAATCAATTTTTTTCCCAATTAGAAAGAGAAATCGAAATATGGAGAAATCGCCATTGATTCCACTCCTACTTCTCTTATTGGTTGGAAAATCAGGGGTTTATGCATTGTACGGACCATCATCCCCCGTTGTTCAGCTGAACCCTAACAATTTCAAGTCCAAGGTACGCGCATTTGCTTTAATTTCCGTTTCTGAGTTTTTTTCTGTGTGAATTTGTTGAAAATTTATTAATCTCAGTTTTTTCTTTTTGGGGAAACCCTTCATTTTAATTGAAAATATGCTAATTTATGAGTATTATTTGTTTCATTTGTTGATGTGAGTGAAATTGAGATCTTATCAGTCTTTTTTTTTTTTTAAAAAAAAAAATTGTCTTTGCAATGTGGCAATGGTATTTAGCATGAGGGTTGATCTGAGGGGTTACTTAAATCTGGATGTGGTCATCTGTTTTTGTTGCTTTGCTTGGATGATGGTTTTAATTTTTCTTTGAGAGGGTGGGAGTTTTGTAGTTTTGTAACAGGTGCAGAATTGCTAACATTTAGGTTTAACTGCTCTATGGTTTCATCTGGAGTCTCAATCAGTGGCCTAGTATTTCTGAAATTGTGTCATTTTTCTGAAAATGTTATGTAATGCAGGTCCTTAATTCGAACAGTGTAGTTTTAGTTGAGTTCTTCGCTCCATGGTGTGGTCATTGTCAAGCTCTGACGCCCACGTGGGAGAAGGCAGCTAATGTCTTGAAAGGTGTAGCAACTGTTGCAGCCCTTGATGCTGATGCTCACCAGTCACTAGCTCAGGTGTTTTCTTGTTGAATAAATTCCGTATTTGTTTATTTGTAGAGCTTGAGCTCATGAGAAATTTTCTTTCCTCTATGGTTGCTACTGCATTACTTTCATTGAAAAATTTGCTCTACTCCAGAATTGTTATTAACAGACATAGAACATTGTGTTCCCCGTTGCTGGTAATAGCTTGACTGGGTCATTTTATAGACAAGGAGCATGTAGAGATGTATGCCTGGTAATATTGTGGAGACTTTTTGACATTCAAGAATTGTGAGTATGTTACAAGGATGCTTGTTATGCTACTACATTATGAAGCGAAGAGACAAGTTTCATCCACCCTTTGATTTGTTTCTTTAATTTTTTACATTTTTGGCTGCAGAAGCTAAGGAATATTCATTGAATTTTTATACTCAATTGCTATATAACATAAAGTTTGTTGTAGGTTTTTGTTTTTTTTTTTCTTCGTGAAGGAGTGTTTATTTCGTATAAGATGTGTGCATTGCCACGTTCTGGAGTGACGGCCATATTTATTTTATTGATCAACCCACATAAGCAAGGCTTGTTTATCCTTTTTTTTTTTTTTTTTTAAATCTTTCATCCTTGTTTTCTGTAGGAATATGGAATCAGAGGTTTTCCTACCATCAAGGTCTTTGCACCAGGAAAACCCCCTGTAGATTATCAAGGAGCTAGGGATGTCAAGCCTATTGTTGAATTTGCATTGCAACAGGTGAAAACATTTTCTTGTAAAATTTTGTATTTTGATGATTTCTTCTATTTCGCCCTTTTGCTGGATACTTTGTGCTTGTTTTGTTTGTCTGCAAGGAAGATAGAATCACTATGCAATTAATATTGTTCATTGTTCTTTTATCTTCAAATGTCACCACATACGAACTAACCACATTAATTATGTTCAGGAGGTAAAGTTTTAGGCATTGTCATAATCCTGTCTCAGGTCCTTCTAAAAATGTTATAATCAGATATTTCTGCCAGTAGACAGAGAACTGTTTGCCGTTCTTCTGATGTAGCATTTTGTTTTTATTCATATTGGCACTTATTATTGAGGTTGGGTGTCCATCTGGTGAATATAACATATAAACATTAAACACTTTTGAATAGCATAACGGTCTGAGTCAGGGACATTACACTATTTCTACTTTTGCTTTTGAGTAATTTTTGTGAACCAGGGGATTCAATCAAGTTATTGTGAACCAGGGGATTCAATCAGGGATAAGTATAATTCTTTTTTTTTTTTTTCATTCTGATAAGGTCAAGGCACTCCTGAAGGAACGTCTGGATGGGAAATCAGCAGGAGGATCCAGTCAGAAGTCAGAACCCAGTGCATCAGTGGAACTGAACTCGCGTAATTTTGATGAATTGGTACTCAAAAGCAAGGATCTCTGGATTGTAGAGTTCTTTGCTCCTTGGTAAGTTGCCTCCTTGATATATTTGTTTCTTAACCCCAGAGGTTTAAACTCTGACTTGGGTGAACTTTAACCTGAATGCTCTTAATCGATGCTCTAATCAAAATCACCATGAATCATTGTTTGGACTGCATTCTTTGGTAAAAATCATGGCAAAGGTAATCTACTTCTGCTGTTATATGTTGGTAGTGTTTATAATAAATCTGTAGTCCATTTGACCAATGAGATTGCGATGATTATTGAATCATGGTCAAAACTTGAACATAAACAGGGAGTTCAGCGTTGCTGACAAGCTGATGCAACAAGAGAATATATCTTTCATAAACTTGAAATGCTCCAGGTCTAAAGTTAGTGGAAAGTTCTTAGATTTTCCTGTAGCTTGTTCTCTCTCTCTCTCTTTATTTTCAAATCATCGCTATTGCCACAACAACAGCAGGGCCTCTTAAGGATTGGGAGAGGAAAATTGCATTGATTGATTGGGGTGAAATGGTAGGGGTTGGAGGGACAGGTTGAGGGATACATTGTGTCATTGACTGGTAGATTGCTGTGGATGTTGGGGTGGTTATGGAATTCTGAGGACAATAATGGGTTCCACAAGAGGGTGATGAGAATCGTGTTGGGATTGGGGAATCTGGGGGCTGATAAGGTAATTGTAGACGAGGGTGGTGGGCTCACTGGAGAACCAGATGCGGAGGGGTGGGAGGATATATGATTTGGAAGAAGATGATGCGGGTGGGAGAGCAGCCATGGTGGGGTCTGTGGATGAGGACGGAGGAGGGTGGCGGCGGACTATATATAACAGCCATAGTTGGGTTTTGGAGGGGCAGCAAAGAGAAGAAAGTGATGGCGATGGTTGCTTTGAGGTTGTAATAGAAATAAAGTTTAAATGGGAATAAGGACTTTATAGGCATTAGAAAATCAAGGGCAAAAGTGGCCAACTAACAATTAGATGGAAATATCTGGGGACAACTCCTGCTAATTATGTAAAACTAATAATTATCATTTTCTTTTAGTTGGATCTTTCTATACAGGATTTGTTAGTGTTAATATCAAATTTTATTGTTTTTTCTTTAACTTTTGGGTTGTTATCCAATTTGCTATTCTGAAGGTGTGGACACTGCAAGAAGCTTGCTCCTGAGTGGAAGAAGGCAGCCAACAATCTCAAGGGCCAGGTGAAGTTGGGTCATGTAGACTGTGACGCGGAAAAAGTAAGTCACAAGCCATTAGTAACTTCTGATACTGGATCCCTCGCTTTTTTTTTTTTTTTTTAAAACATACTTGTCTTATGATGATTGCTGGGGGATAGATTGCACTCTCTTTGGGTTCAATTAATATAACTAGTTCTTGATCTCCAGAAATCAGGACGTTATAGTTAGTTGACTGACCACTAACATATTCTTTCTCCAAATGGTTGGGAAGTCAAGTTTTGAGCAAAATTTACATGCGCGCATCTCATGTAATGTTGTGTGGTATGAGTTGGGGATCTGTATAACTTTTCAAATTGCATTAAACAGCTCTTAAAGACTGACAAGCATGTGCAGTACAAAAAATGTGATCTGTATCCCCACATTTCGCATAATCACTACATACCTGGCTTGATGATATGCTGATCTACCATAGTTAATCCTGATCATAAAGGATCCTTAGTTTGATCCTTTTGTTGCCATCATTGCTAATTGAGTGGTACATTTCTAACCAATCAGAGTTGTCAGTCTTTGATGAGCAGGTTTAGTGTGCAAGGATTTCCCACTATCTTGGTATTTGGTGCTGACAAAGATAGTCCGTTTCCATATGAAGGTGCAAGATCAGCATCAGCAATTGAATCATTTGCTTTGGAGCAGCTGGAAACAAATGCTGCCCCTCCTGAAGTGACTGAATTGACTAGTCCAGTTAGATCCCTCCCTCCCTCCCTTCCTATCTCCCTCCTCCTCCCCCCAACCCCCTCTCTCAACGAGGACTTTTTCATACTCATTTGCTCTGGTTGTTACCAATGGAACTGTAATGCTGTTTCATGCTACAGGATGTTGTAGAAGAGAAGTGTGGTTCAGCTGCCATCTGCTTTGTTGCCTTCCTCCCTGACATATTGGACTCCAAGGCAGAGGGTAGAAATAAATACCTTGAGCTTTTGTTATCAGTTGCAGAGAAGTTCAGCAAGAGCCCTTACAGGCAAGGGAAAAGCTCCTTAATTTCATTGTCATCCTTAAAAGAGAGAAAACTAACGTCTTGATGAAATTATTCTGTTCAACATGACCGACTAAAGTTTGATAACTGCTGCAGTTACCTCTGGGCTGCTGCAGGTAAGCAGCCTGATCTTGAAAAGCATGTTGGAGTTGGAGGCTACGGGTATCCAGCTTTGGTAGCCCTGAATTTGAAGAAGAAAGCTTATGCCCCACTTAAGAGTGCATTTCAGCATGACCAGATTATGTGAGCGCCTTATCCTTTCTGTTCTGATTCTTTCTCTTGCTTTTTTTTTTTTCTCCTCAGTGCAGCTGGTAATCAATAGCCATTTGTTTTTGCAGAGAGTTTGTGAAAGAAGCTGGACGTGGTGGAAAAGGCAATCTGCCTTTAGATGGCAGCCCTGCAATTGTGAAGACTGAACCATGGGATGGTAAAGACGGACAAATAATTGAAGAAGATGAATTTTCCCTTGAAGAACTTATGGGAGATGACAGTGTCAGCAAGGATGAGCTGTAGTTCACATTTTTTACACCTAAGAGAACAAGAATTGAGCTAAAATCAGTTTTGATGAGTTGTGTATTGCTTCATGAATGACTATTGAAATTGGCATTAGAAATTTAGAACCTCTGGATTATTTATAGTATACTTAATCTGGTTCAAAGATTGACTCCATCTGATACAATGATTTTAATTGTATTGGTGCCTATTGTCCATCTTTCTCACAACATCTATGTGAGAAAATTGGAAAAATCTTACATGCTACATTTGGTGTTTTTACTTTTACATCAGACGAAGTAGGATCTAGTTATTGTTTTGGATTTTTGTTTCAATTTTATGTTGCATTTTGTATTTGGAATTTTTCATATATACATTGTGTGTATATATTATATAGAAGATAATAAGTAAAGTAAATGTACGGCATGGGCATTTTCACCCTTTCAATTTTCGTATGGCATTTATACTCTTTTATTAAGGTTAGAGATGCCTAGAGTTTGAGTTTGGTTTGTCAATTAGATATTTACTAATTGTGGGAACCAAAAGGGTTAGGAAGGAAATTTAAACCCTCAACCATCAAAATTTTTGTTATTTATACGGGATGTTTCCACACTAATTAGTGAAATCATATACTATTTCAATTGAGAAATTTATTTTTATGATGTTAGTGATGGGTGAAACACTCAATATAAACAAGTATTTTTTAAAATAATTTTGAAGTCTAAATAGGTGATTATTAAGGTAGCATGATAACGTCTTATTTATAAGATAAATTTTATTTTACTGTTTTGTCATGAAAATCACAATTTGGTGAAACGACCAATAATTTCATTTAATTGTTCAAGAAAATACTTTTTTCATCATAATGTAGTTGAATTTATTTATGTTTACTTATATATATTTTTGTGAACAAAGTGATGGGTGTATGTTTATTTAGCTACAATATTTTTTGTAATCCAATATTTGATGGTCAAAATAAAAAAAAAGCTTTATAAACATATGTAATTGTTTTTATTAATATAAAACATAAGAAATCGTCGAGAGTAATTTTTATGGCAATAATGTTTTTTCTTGCAATTAAAGAAAAAATATTTTTCGCTTTTTGGGCAAAAATGGAAAAGCCCTCTGTTATAATTAATTGACTAGTTGATTATTTTTGCCTAAAGGAACTTGCGATAAGTATTTTCGAAATAATTCTAAAGTCTAAATAAGTGATTATTAAGGTAGCATGGATATGATCTTCTCCATAGGAGAAATTCATTTTACTATGTTGTGACATGATCATTGTAATTTGGTGAAACACCCAATATAAAAAAATATTTTTGAAATAAATCCAAATTTTAAATAAAGTGATTAATAAGGCAGCATGAAAACGTTGGAAGTTGGAAAATTAGATATTAAAAAGGATTGATTAATGTATGGGCAACAAAAAAAGGTAGAACCGTTTATGGTTTTGTTTTGGATGATATAGTTTTTTCATATCGAATAGAAAGAGATAAAAATATTGACGTTGAAGATTTTATTTCTATAACAAACATATTTTAGAAAGTAAAGTAGTGTTCGACATGTACTTAACCTTTATACTTTTATCATAATATTCAATCACAGTGTATTTCACATAAAAATTTCATTTTTATCCAAAAAAAAAACTTTAATTTTCGTATACAAAATTGAACACCTGTACACCTCTTAATTTAGGTATTACTATTTCATTTCATTTATTATAGTAAACTTTTTTTTTTATGTACACGCATTGAGTGTTTTTCAAAACGCTAGTTCTTAATTATTTCACATTGTCACTTTAACGGCCTCATTTTAAAAAATAAAAACAAAACTTTGTTTGATGAATAACAAAAAAAAAAAAAAACACTTTTCAATTATTTAAGATATTATATATGCATTACAATGTTGGGCCGGCCTCAGCCCACCTCCGAAGCAAAGCTTTAGTATAGCCAAAATAAACTTGATAAGCTCTTGCTCGGGATTTGGCTCAACCCAAATAAATTACATGAGATGAACAATAACACTTGTCATGTAAATAGTTGAATTTGGACAAATTAAATTTCGACAAGAATTTTCGAATAAATTATTTCAAATAATAAAGACAAACTATATACCTTTACCCACATACATATATAGGCACCTGCACACGCGCGCACAAACACACACACACACAAGCATATATTTGTGTATCAAATAAGGAACTTGAACAAAGCAGTCTTAACCATATGATCTGAAACTAGTCTATTTGTTTGCTCCGTCGGGTGGAAAGCATCCCAAAACACATATTTGTTTGCATCTGTACATGTAAGAGGATTACGTTCGTCACAAGTGTAGCCCATCTCAAACGTCCCAGTGGCACAACATGCCATTTCAGAAACATCAAACCCTGCAAAATGAATCACCAATAGTTAGTCCTTTTAGCATACCCTATTGACATGTGAAGAAATAAAACTTATTATGGTCGGACTCTCATGTGGGTCCCAATGAAACCAACGAGATCGATGAATGTCATGTCTCCAGGGTCAAATACATGCTCTACCCGGTGTGTAGTGAGTGTGAAATGAATAGTGGATGCTGCACCCGATGAATGTGCATCGGGTGCAATATCTATTGAATCTTGTCTCCTAATGCACTCAAGAATTTCGTAAAAAAGTTAGGGAATTATATGTAGTAGAATAATCCAAGAACTTACCATATAAGGATGGCTTTGTAATTATTTGTAGAAGAATGTAATAAGGGTTGGAGAAGACCAATTGTAACCCAGGCAATTCCTTGTTTAGCTTCACTACTAAATCATACAACTTCCCATTGAAACTCATGGCCACTATATTATAAGTCTCCATGCAATCATTCCCATTTGCTAGATTTTGTGCTCTTTCTAAGGGCATACAACCCATTGGAGGAAGGCCTCCAAGACTTATTTTACGTGCTCCGAGGCTGTGAAGGTTGACGATGAAATTTCTGGCAATCCCAATGAGAAACTCTTGGTATGCATCGACTGTATATTGTGATTGTCTTTGTGGAAACGTGTAGTAATTCTCTAGAAAATCGTTTGTTCCAATACTTATAACGTACAATGCCTTGGTGATGGTGTCAATGGCCTTCCAATCACCAAGATAGGCTCTTAGTCTCCTTTGGTAGTCTTTGTAGTATTCTAACTCCCTCCACAAAGGAATCACCCCCTGAGAATTCAAATTTCGAGCATCATAACATAATCCATGAAGATTCAAGAAACTAAAAATAACATATTACTCTCTCATTTAAATGTTGTAATGCTCTCATATTATGACTTTCTTTCATAGTAGGTATTGATTTTCAAGAAAAAATTTCATTATAAGAGAAATACATAACGACCTTAAAACTATCTCATTCATTAATTAATATCGAGGATGAAAATATTGAACTTTACAAGTATGTTGTTAGATATATTAAATATTTAATATTTTTTAAATTTATAGATAAGACGATCATTTTAGAGATTTTAAGTTCAAATCTAATCGAACTCCTATATACAAAAAGTCTCACGTGCTAGACTTTACAAAATGTATCGCTAACACAAAATGAAAGTACTATGTTAATGATATTAAATATTTAATGTATCTACTCGGTAATAATTTAAATTTTTAAATGAATTTATCATTCAATATATATTACTTTTACGCGACATAGCGTACTATATACAGAGTGAAGACACTTACAAGTACATCAGAAGTTGCATTATCATATCCAGTTCCAGCAGAAGCAAAAGTGACTCCCACAGCAAAATCCGAAATGTTATACGCAGGATCCAAATACGCCGGAACAGTCGGCCGGAGGCCGAACGCCTCCGAGATGAAATCGGTGGGAATCCGGCCATTGGAAAACCTTCCGGTGGGCTTTCCACCGGCGAAGTCACGTCCGTATGGCTCGAAATTGCTTCGTGCAATCGTGGGAACCTGATTGTTGTTCCCGGCGTCGACCGACGAGTCTCCGAACACGATGATTGCTGGGACTTTGGCTCTTGTTGTGGCTATAAGCATCAGGGAGAGCTGCAGCCATAACAGTAGTGTATATGATCCCATGATTTACAGATACAATGATGCATTACTTGTTGTTGTTGTTGTCCATATTTATAGTGAATATGGGAAGGATGATGAGAATTAATGGCACTGGTGAGCTACATTTGCAGGAAATTTAATTGCTGGTTAGTTGGGTTGTGATCATGTGAAGGGTCCTGCTTTGCCAAAAGCTAGGAACAAGGACATGCAGCTATGGGGATGGGAAAGTCTGGTCCAAACTTCCAAGCATGTGTTGCCACCTTAAACATTGTACTATAGCCTAGATGATAATTTATGTGTACCAAATTTATTGTTTATATTTTTTTCCAACGTAAATCACAATAAGTTTTATTTTTTAAAATATTTTTTTTCGTTAAAATCGTCATTTCAATTAAAATAATGATACGACAACACAAGTTTTAACCATTATTTTAAGTGCAATAGTATAAAAGTATATAAAATTTATACTTTTTCAACTCTCATTTAGAACTTCATATTGAATAGAACTTATACATGCATATATGTAATCTGTTAATTAATGAATAAAAAATAAAATAAAATAATCTAGAAATTAAAGAAAACAACAGTTGAGAGGGAAGAATATGTTCGAATCTCAGCTTTGCCAAAGTCTTGCAGTCATATTGATGCGTATCAAATTTACACCACCAAATCACTGGGTCTTACTTGCTTAATAGTCCAAATATCTCATGAGAATTATTGTAAAACAAACGTTATGGGTGTTGGGCTTTAACTCAACAAAAACTCTCCAATATTTAAGTTAAATCAAGGTTAAGAGTTCTCCTATGGAAATACGTTATTTAATATCTTAACCTTGTTTGGAGGCTTATATATCATAGAAAAATAGCCTTCTCTAGTTAGGACTCCACGTCATGTTGGACTTGAGTCCATTCCTATTGCTATGATTCTAGATTTTAATCCTAATAGGACTCAACCCTCTAGAAATTTGGGACTCTAAAATCATTAATTGGGCAATTTATCATAGGTTAGGATGAACCATTAAAGACAACCCATCTTGACCTTGGTCAAGCTTTAGTTCATTCATATCCATCCTATTTGTTCTGCCAAATAATCTAGGCAGCTTATCCCAATAATTCAAGCTCATTATCTTAGGGCTAATTCCAGGGGTTTCATCTAACCCCTCATTTATCTATGTCGACATGCCTTATGTTGAAAAAGTGAAAGACTGTCTTAGCCGAGCTGCTCTATAATGAATACAGACACATGACGAATGAATGTTATCACTTAAAGGATGAAATTGAAAGGGTCATTAGGAAGGGTCATTTGGAAGAGTTCATGGATCAAGATACAAAGAGTCAACAAGGCTCCAATTGGATAGAATAGGAAGTCCCACCCTTAATACTTTTAATTTATGAGTTTATTTTTTGATTAAATAAGAAGATACTTTTAGAAATCTCTTGTAGTAATTTGTTGATTGCAAGTATTTGAGCTTGTTGATTACAAGCATGAGCTGACAAGAGCTTATTCATCATGAACTGAGAAGCTCATTGACGATGAGCAGGGAAGAGCTCATCAATTATGAGTAAGAAAGAACTCATTGATTATGAATATGGAAGAACTCATTGATGATGAGTTGATAATAACTCATAGCATGGAATAGTTCATTGATTATAAGTAAAGAAGAACTCATTGATTATGAGCATATAAGAACATTGATTATGAGTAGGGAATAACTCATTGATTATGAATTGAGAAAAACTCATTCGTTATGATATGAGAATCTCATTGATGATGCGCTGATAAGAGCTCATTGATCATGAGTTAAGAAGAGTTCATCTATTATGAGTATATGAGCTCATTAATTATGAGCTATGAAGAGCTTATCGATTAGGAGCTGATATGAACCTATGTGGGCTAGATTTATTAACCTAATCAAAGATCTGAGAGATGGATCTGATATAAGCTCTTACTCTATCCGACTTAACTACCTTAGTTCAACCAGAGTAGAGGGGACTAAATGATGTGGCTTAAATTAAACCTGGTTATTAGGCCTCAGTGTTTAGGCCACATTCTAAGTATTTGGGTTTAGCACTTCTTTGAAAGAGCTGACTTGGATGAACCCTAGTTGACCTAAATAAAGTCGAGCTCACCTGAATAGATCCAAACTGATCTGGATAGCGCAGTTTAGGCATAACGGTAACATAATCCTATCCTATTTATGCAAAATTATGGATAAGGAAAGAAGATCTTATCTTATGTAGATTTCGTAATTTACATGAGATTTATTGGGTGAGAATTATCTAATAAGCTAATAGAATCCTTTTCAGTCTCAATTATATTCTTACTTGTATGCTATATATATACCTTTTATTGGTCATAAGGTACGTTCTTGACATTAGATACATGTTTTGATAGAGTCATTGATTGATTCTTTTCGAACACTTATTGACTTGAATATCGTAGAGTTTTTGCTAGACAACTCCCAACAATTTGCAAATCAATCAAGTGTTGAAAACACTGAATTTAAGGTTATTGATTTGTACTAAAATTTGAGCACATCAATTTCAAAAATCACATAAAGGTCGAACTTGATCAATTCCAACGCTTTTAATCAACAAGCTAACACTTGTAATAATAAGTTTTGATATTCGGAGCTCCTTAAGTAGCAAGAAGGTCAAGCTTAGTCAATTATTCAGTACCTTATGTTACAACAGAAGGTATTCAATTTGTAACTCCACAATGATTAACTCAAAAGAATAAACTCCCCTATAATCAAGAAAAGTTCTAGATAAGCAAGAGATTAACCTTGAAAAAAATGTAAATTCCTAGCAGGTCTTCCCACTATTCAAGAATCCCATGGTATTAGTGATTGCAAAATCATTGCGAACTGCTCTACGCATAGATCTGTTCAACACTTTAACCATTCTATACGGGCCATCCCAGTTTGGTTGTAATTTGCCATTTGGTTTCAAGGCTGCTCGCCGAAGGATATAATCTCTGATCTGGAAGCTCGATGCTTAAGTCAGAATCAATCTTAGGAGTTCTATGAAGAAAAATATTATTAAATGCGCGGCCTGGATCGACAGTGCCAGGTCAGATATTGTCCGCTCTGTCGGCCACGGCTTAGCGTGATCTTACAGCGCATGGGTTTAAAACACGTCTGACAAGGTAATGCTTAGTTCAAACTTATAAGCACACCATTTTCTCATTCCAACATTAATGTGGGATGTCCAACCCCCACCACAACATACCCCGATATGGGGAGATATGGTGTGCTCAAGGGGGTACCGATATGAGATTCCCACAAATGGCTCCACTGATGCGGTCTGAATCGACAGTGCCCTACTAGATACTATCCGCTCTGCCGGCCACAATTTTGTGTGGTCTTACAACACATGAGTTTAAAATGCGTTTGACAAGGTGAGACTAAACTCAAGTTTATAAGCACACAATTTCCTCATTCCAACATCGATGTGCGATGTCCAACCCCCACCACAATACTATTTATATGAAAAAAAATAACCTTCTCTTAATAGGATTGAACATCCTGTTGGTCCTAAGTTCATTCTTTTTATAACTATGATTCAAAAGATCATTAACTAAACATCATTAACTAAGCCTTTAATATAGATTAGGATGGACTAATAAAAATGATATCACAATTATGGATTCAGCCATTCATGTCCATCCCTTTCAGCCTCTCTACAATTTCGACACATTAACCCAATAATTCAAGCCCCCCCTTTTTTTTAACTAATCCCTACGGTATCATATACAATACCAAATTTTCTAGTTAATTCCCCAATTCCAACGTGCAAAGTCCATTTTCAATTGGATTTGATGGGTGAATTAAGAGGGTGTTTGGTTAAGTTTATTTAAAAAAATTTATAAGCTCCTACATTTTAAAAAATATTAGATTTTAATTTAGAAATAAGTTATTGAAGTGTTTAGACAAAATAAGGTTATAGAACTTTTAAAATATTAGTAATAGAAATTTTATAATTAAAATTATTAAAATTAAAAGAGTTTTTTAAAATAAGATCAAATTTTAAAAATAAGAGGATCTCCGTACTTTTTTTAAAATAACTTATAAAATCCTAACATCTTATTTCGAGATAAACTCTTTCGCTAAAATTTTTACAAATACTTTAAAAAATCTTATAAATTTTCAAACATCTTATAACATATTTTAAAGAACTTATAAGTTCAATACTTGACTGCTATATATGATATATCATACATATCAAGAACTTGCTACAAAGTTTCTGGAATCTCCTTTTCTTATCATGCATATGCATTTGTGTCTTTTTATGATAAATTTATGTAGATCAACCACCCGCCGAAAAAGTAAGAATTGTAGCATATGCATGTGCTTATGTGTTTGTGTGTGTTAGGCTAGAGAGATTTTCAAATGGTTGCACTCATGTGAAAGCAAAAAGAGGCATTTTTTTTTTACTACTTTTGCCTTTGCATTTAAAGCTTCAGCAAAAATGGAGGTGCTATGCATCTTTTATTCCTGAGATATTTATTTATAAGACACTTTTTATTAATTAAATTTCTTTCAGTTCAATTGTTGGATCATGTAGGACTCTTTTGATAGATAGTTATAAAAAAGGATGTCAATGTTGGGTTCGCTATAATCGCAGGGGTATACGCAGCGGAAAATTAAAATTTTTATCAAACATAAATTTAACCCCTTTGATTCGAAAGCGATTTTAACGATCGCGCTTATTCAAGTGAATATATATATAAATATAAAATCGGATTATACCTTTCGTGCATTCCGGTTGTTGTAGGGAATGAAGCAATCAATTGCTTATCCTGGACTATCAGAACTCGCAGGGATCCAAGTGTTTCCCCTCTATCAGGTCCACGATACGGAAAGCAACACCAATCAAAAGGATTCGCTAGTATCCTTTTAATTGTTTACTAATCTAGAACCGGAGTATATTTTCAAGAACAATAAAGATTATTTTTTATGTTCTTGAAACAATAATATGAAGAAAATAACAAGAAACTGATTTTCTTTTTTTTCTTTTCTTTTTTCTTGAAGAGTAAAAAATAGAAGACTTTAAATAAAATATTTTTGCTCAAATTTTTGAATTAAATTATGTAATTTTCATCCCTCATATATATATAGGGTTGAAAATTTTAATACTTTTCCAACTCTTGGAAAGTTTTTCTATTTTGAACTACTTCAAAACCTTATCTTGGAAGGATTCCAAATCTTTCAAGATCTCTTCTTTTTTCACTCTTCTATTGTTGTATGTGGACTAATTTGAGACTACATTAATCATCAAAATTGTCTACATACATTGTTGATATTAATTTGAACTCTTCAAATAATATCAAGATAGATATATATCATATATATATACTATAATTATATTTATACATAAATTAAATCTTAGTGGCCTATTTTATCCTATAAAATTGTTCACTATATTTATTTATCTATAAATATGTTAATTAAATAAATCATATTTATTTAATTTATTCTCTTCATACTTTAGTGGGCTTCTTAAGTGATCCACATTTATTTTGGGCTTGGACTCAAAAATCCCCAAATCAATTCAATTGATTCAATCCCAATTTAATCAATCCAATTGATTAATTTAATTTACTCCAATTGGGCTTCCTAATCAAATTAGGTCCAATTAAATAATCCAATTACTTAATTGAATAATTTAATTTAACTATTAAATTAAATAGAACCCTTAATTAATTAATTGATCAGTATTAATTAATTAATTTCCAACAATTGGATAAAATCTAAAATTAAAAAATGTTACTTTTCATAAAGATGTGTGACCCTCTTAGGTTCACTACTAAGCTAGTAGTGGGTTTGCAACATTTGCAACTTATGAATAACAATTATTCCAATTAATTAATCCAATTAATTAATCCGGTTGGAATCAACTCCTTAATTCCAAGAACCTCACTATCCATGAAAACACCTAGCAAGTAATCATGGCAAACTAGTCTTAGGTGAAATAGCGAGTAAACCTATTTCAGTTGCGAGTACCATACACGTACGGTCCTTTCGACAGCTAATCTCCTGATTGAATCTAAGGCATGGATTATAAGTCGAAACCCTAAATGATTCAATTGCTGTGATCCCATTTCAAGTTCCAATGATTCTTGATGAATCATAATTTATTCTGCCTTGGCCAAGGTCTTTGAATCACGAACTATGAAAACACAGGAGATTCCCTTGTTTAAAAAAAAAAAAAAGTGTCGAATTCTATGTTGGCCACTGACAAACCTCCATGCACACCAGTGCAACACCCAACATACCCCCTTTGTGATTGTCAAGCAATCAGAAGATATATCAAAGTGCTGCAGGATGCACACAAGGCTACCATCGTGCCTCAAGTCTAAGGACTAGTCGTGTACTATCGCAACACAGAAATTCTTATTTCGACGGGCAAAGCCTCCAACTAAGAATTTCTTGCGGGCCATATTCGGTGTACTTGTTCCCTAACAAGCACCCACATATATGCACTTACGTCTCTACGCTAATGCCAATGGAATGTGACATCCTCATCTCACGAGCATGCATTATATGTACGAGTCTTACTGAGCTATTTGATGTCCCATCTCAAAAAACTCTCGACTCGGAACTTATTTAAAAACAAAGCCTTAGAGACATGTTCCATGATCGCCATCATATGCGCGACCATGCCCCGTAGCTAAATTTGGTCTAAGGACTTTATCTAATGTGCAGAAATAAAAAAATGCAAGACATAAGATAAAGAAAATGCATTTTTATTAATATGATTCCCAATAAGATTGTCTTTACAAAAGCAAAAGAGTATAATACACCCAATCTAATTGGGGCGTTGGGCATCCTACTCTAACAGTCAAGAGGGTGGGTTTGAGACGAATTTAGCTTGTTGGACCCGTTACTTACCCCGCATCCAATGATTTTGAAAAAAATGAATCAGTTACTTACTCCGTTACCCGTTTATTCATCTTGAACCAGTCCCGAGCAAAACGAATTTGTGACATGCCCTAGTCTTACCCCGATCCATTTACATTTCTAGTTGTAAGTGCGTCTAAGCAAAAGAAGCAAAAAATTGAACAGTTCAATATGTTATATGTAATAAGAAATAATGTCAAGACAGATTGTGTAGGAATAGGAAGACAAAGAAGCAAAATTTTAAATGTCCTCCACATTTCGTGATACATTAGTAACAAAAATGAGGAAACACCAAAAGGAATTGGGGTAGTCTAGTAATAATTTACTCCAAAAAGTGAGATATTTTCTTGCTAGATTTCCATTGCCAGGATCCCAAATTCCTAGCCTATTGACTAGAGTTGCATTGTAAATGAATTGAGCTCAAATCGAGATTTTAAAAATTTATAAAGTTTTTAGAGCTAGAGTTTATTTCAAAAGTTAATATAATTTTCAGCAAGACTTATCTTGGCTCATCGATAACCAAGCCTTTGCTCGAGCTTGCTTTCAAAATGAATTATTGATTTTTTCCTTTTTCAAGATGGAGTCGTTTGAGTTAATGTTCAATTTTTGGTCCACTAATGGTTTCATAATATTCAATATATCAAATTTATAAAAATATTAAAAACTAGTGAGACTCATATTTTACTCGAGCTCGACTTACAATTTGAATCCAAAAAACCTCAAACTCGATTCGCGCCACGAGTATCCGCTCATTAGTATCTCGAATCAGGCTCGACTCATCTTGCCACCTTACTACTGACCATTTCTTAGGCATATTTCTTAACCTACCAAATAATTTTAATTCTATTGTTCAAGAGAGCTACTTGGTAAGCAATCCTTCAATTTTGCATAATTATTTGTGCAAGATGAAAATGACTCAATTGTCCTTACATAAAAGATTTTCGCATCTCTTAATTTTGTGCAAATATTTTCTTTTTAAACTAATTAGCGTCAAATGTCAACATAAAATGTTAAGTCGGTAGAACTAAAACGATACCGTACAATCAAAATACTTGATAATTATGCTTACAAAAACCTATACCTTAATCATTTCAAAGGTATTTATGCTTCATTAAGCACTTTTTTGGGCTTTTTTCTTTTCTAAATTTTGTCAATTGATTGGTTCACACTCAAAGATTGATTCAAAAAAATCAGATAACATTTATATAAAGGGATTCTTTAACACTTAAAGTGGGTAATAAATAGGGGTGTAAACAAATTGAGTCGAACACATTAAACACGTTATTGTTCAAGTTTGTTTAAAAATTTATCAAACTTCAATAATTGTGTTTGAATTTGATTTGATTGTTAATTGAGTCAAGAGCTTGAACGTCCTTTAATTAAGTTAAACATGAATCGAATTTGAGTAGTTTAATCATTTTGTATATATTTATTTATTTTTTCACTAATCGAGTCAAACTCGAGCCGAACTTTGAATCTTTTTGAACGAAAAAAGTGTGCAAACTTGATTTATTAACTTAATAAATTGAGTTCAAATAATTTTTTAACGATCGTAACGATAAATAACATTGTATATGTACCTGTACTTTGCCATTTGATGCCTAGAGTTGGTAAAACCTAGTGTTACACATTAGTTGTCTCATACCTAGTTTGGTAGCAATGTTCTTTATACATTTCATATAATTGGTTCGTAATCCAAGGCCAAGCGACAAATCACATGTATGTAAGTGTAAGTACATTTATTTTGTTTGTGAATGATTGAGTGCGAACACATTTAATGTAAGCTAAATTATTCTCCTAATTGGCCCAAATTGTCAAGGGTGGCATGTGATGAATTATTATACTACACTTACAAATATGATTAATTGGACATTGGTGGACCAAGTTTGGGCAATAATTTTTATCTCCTTTATTGTACCAATAATTGGGATCATATTAATGTTTAACAACTTTGGGTGTATCTTTATGACAATAAATGCTTTAGTTACTTATTCTTCATATTTTGTTTGTTATATGCAATAGTAGGAAAAATGTTTCTTAATTGCATGCTACATATTTGATGTTGGGTTCGCGCGATCCTGGGAAACGTATACGTAACGAAATTTAAAAATTTTTAAAAACATAAATATATATTACATCACATGTAATTAAAATAAATTCCGAAACCCTTTCGCAATTACTCAATTGTGCATTTTTCTGATAATTAAAGTAAAAAAGTTTCAGAAACTCTTACCTTAATTTACACTCTGTCTGATGTAGGGATTGAAACGATTCAAATTATTATTCATGCATGAAAGTATCTCCATGTTCATCAATTCAAAACCCCTTTGATTGAAATCTGATTCGCTTCTAGGATCCCAAATGTTATCTCTTTAACGGTATCCACACATTGGATGCTCACTCGCAATCGAATCCTATATTAGTAGTTTTCGATTCGATAATTCTATCCCAGTATTTTAGGTGTTTAATTTAATTCTTAATTCAACAATTAAATCAAGAATTAAACTAGATAAAAAGTTGGTGAACTTTTGGAGATTGAAAGGAAATGAGGGACGAATTTTTGGAGATGAAAGAAAACTATTTTTTTTCACAAAAATTTGCAATTAAAATCCCCATAAAAATATTCAAGAAGATTGTCAATCAAGACTATCACAAGTTCTTTTTATATAGGACTCTTCTTCCTTTCTTATCTCCAACTCTTTTGGTAAGTTTCCTTATCCCATAAGGACTTTCATATTTCCTTATTACCTCATAAAAATTGAATTCCCAATTCAACTTCCTCTAGGAATTGGATTCCCAATTCAATTTCCTAATGGGCTTCCTACAAGCCCACACCTAATGGGTCTAGACCTAAGTAATCAATTAGCCTCTACTTTAATTGATTCAATCAATTAAATTAATTAATTAGGCTCATCTTACTTAATTGATCCAATCAATTAATTAAATATTTTAATTGAGCTTTCTAATCCAATTAGATCCAATCAATTAATCTAATTAATTAATTGAATTAATTTCACACTTGAATTAATTCAATCCCATTAATTAATTTAATCTAACACTTGGATTAATTTCTAGGCTAGAATGGACTTGTCCAAGTTTTGTGTGTGACCCCTTAGGTTCATTTTAAACTAGCCGTGGACTCACAACTCTTGTGACTTAGTTGAACAATTAATTGTTCTAATTAATTAATCCAATTAATTAATTATCTTGAAATTAACTCATTAATTTCAAGAACCCACAAGACATGAGAAACATCTAGTAATGCATCATGACTCCTAGTCTAAGGTGAATGTGCGAACCTATTTCAATTACGAATACCATGCAAGTACGATCCTTCCGTCATCTAATCTCCCGATTGAACCTAGGGCATGTATATTGAGTTGAAACCCTATTAACTCAATAACTATGTTTTCATTCCTAGTAGCTTGACTCGATGATGAATAATTAGAAAACCCACGTCTAATTTTTATCCAACCCTCGCCAAGAATTTTAGAGTCAAGTACAGTGGAATATATATGAGATTCACCTATTCATCTAGATAGGTGACGGATCCTTTGTTGACCACTCATTAATCTCCATATATGAAGATGTTACACCCAATATAAACCCCTTGTGATTGTCATGCAATCGAAAAATACATCAAAGTACAACATGTCATGCACAAGGTTACCATGGTGCCTCAAGTTTAAGAACTAATTCTTATACTATCGTAACGAGAAAATTCCCATTCGATAATAGGATATTTCCAATTGGGAATTTTTAGGTGGGGTTGTTCAGTGTACTTGTTCCCAACAAGCACCCACATACATGCACTAGTGTCTCCACACCAATACCTATGGAACGAGGCATCCTCCTTTCAAGCCTGCATTGTATGCACAAGTTTCAATGGGATCAATGATGTCCCATCTCATTGATCCTTAATTTGGAATGTTTTAAGATCACAATTTTAGAGGCATATTCCACAATCACCATCATATGCGCAACCATGTCCCATAGCTATGTATAATTTAAGGACTTTATCTAATTCTTATGATGAATTTAAGATAAAGATTGCAATTTAAATGATATTAATATAAATAAGAATGATTCGCAAGAGTATAAGAATGACTAGAACAATTGGCTCGTTTGACACTACTCTAACATTTGATAGCAATTATTATTTTCATACAAGGAGTGAAATATTGTGGCCAAAATATTAAAAACTTCACACCTAAAATGGAGGCACACTCATTTAGTGACCCCAATTTTAGATATATCGTTATCATGGAGTGGTCTCATGAGGACCTTAAACTTTCATTTTAGTTGTTTATCAACAATATTTCACATCAATAATTTGTCAATTTGGTTTGAATTTTGAAAAAACCCACAATTTTTTCAGTTAGTATAACTTATGCCATACTTTTTCTAGCATAATTTTTTATGTAAACCTATTTATTGCATTTAAGAAATACCAAAAAATATAAAAAGTTAGGATCAACTTGTATAAAATTTAATGATGAGTAGATTATTTTAGAATACACACCTAAACTTGTTGAGGTTTTTATGTTTAAGTAGAACCTTTGTAAAGGCTATAGTACTTAGGCAATATTTCTAGAAAATTTAACTTATAAACAGAAAAGATAAAGATAAGCTGACGATCAGAGTAGTGATGAAGAGTTCAAAACCAAGACAACAGCAGAAGGCTTAACAGGGCTAAGGGTTTCGGTAGAGTGAGGATTGAAGCAGTCAAGTGAGAATTTGAAGTTACTAAATATCAGCGAAATCAGCCAAGTTCGAAGAACTTAAATGCACTAAGGAGATTCTGAAAAAGCAACCGAATCCAACACTAGAGCAGTTTTAGCGGGGCTAAGGGATTATAGTGGATTGAGAACATGTATATCTTTAAAAAATCAAGTTATATGTAAATCTTGTACTGATAAGTCACTAAAGTCCTAACCAAGAGGTAGACATGATGTAAAGAAAGACAGACTGCGATTGCACAAGAATATGACAAAATAGCTACACCAGTAATGCGAAGTAAATAGGTGCAATGGGCAAAAAATCAAGAAGGCTACGGCCACAGTAACAAAATTCTTGTTTTGTTGTTTATATTTCTGTACTTCACATTTTCATAGTTTGATTACTTGTTTATTTATATTACTGCAGTTGTGTTTATCTACTTTCATTATTGAACTGCATCACACATCATACAAAATTGCTTTATGTGTATTTTAGTATCTAACTATTTTCCGCTACATAACTTTATACTTTATTGAGTTGATCTCGAAAGTCTATATCAATTAGAATAGCCTAGTGAGGGACATAGTTGCTACTGCATTAAACCAAAATCGAGCAATTGTATTTCAAAAGAGTCAAGTATAAAATTTAATCAATAGCATTTTGAAAGGATTGGAAAGTTTTGAAAAATCTATTCAATCCCCTCTAAACCTTTTCATACCAGTTGGAACCAAACATAAGATACATAACATTAGTTAAACTAATAAAATTAAAATTATTGAAAAATATTTTTTGTAATTCTTTATGTACATAACAAATAAAAAATATTGATCTTTTTCTTAGATTTGAACTTAACTAAATAGACCAAGATTTTGACAAGCAAATAAACCACGACCATTTGTTTCGATGCAACCATTGTTTTTATTTTCTTGAAAGTGTTAATTATTTGTTCCCAACAATAAGGTACTTGCTTTATATCCTCTTGAAGATGTTGATCAAAATGTCGACGATATAGAGAACTTTAAGTTAAACGTAATATATTTGGTTGGTTAATTAAGATTTTTTATAAATCAACTTGTTCTTAATTGCTCCCATTTTCCCACAAAACTTACTATTTTTACCTCAGAAAAGTTCAAAGCTGTTAATATTTTTAATTATATATATATATTCTTTTGCATATTGCTCATTACAAGAAAAACTGGTTTTTAGTAACTATACATTCGTATTAGGCGACCAAAATTTAGACCGTTGCTAAAGTTGAAGTTATTTAAATCTTTTTGTGACCATCTAATAATTAGTAGCTATAAATGGTCGTTACAATTTGTAAGAACTCTCCCACCCTTAGGGGTGTAAATGAATTGAGTCGACTCGAACAAAAAGATATTTTATAAGTTTGATTTGACTTTTTTATCGAACTTGAAATCGTGTTGAGCTTGGTTTGATTAATATACGAGCTCGAGCTCGAGCAAGTTTTAATCGAACCATGAATGGAACTTGAGTAACTTGATATTTTTACTAATATTTTACCATTTTTTAACTAATCAAATCAAATTAATCGAGTTTTGAATTTTATCGAATGAAAAAAATATTTTTGCTTGCCGCTTGGTTTGTTATGTTTAAAGAACTGAATTTAAATAAACTTTTAACAATCAACCTTAAATCGAATACTATTGAGTAGCTTGAATCATTTTTCAAACTCTACACTTAGCATTTATATGCAGACAATGATTTTCATAGCCGAAATAGATAAGTATTAACATATATGACCAAATTAACAACATAGTTTTAGCATGATTGTAATAAGTAGAATATTCACAACTATCCCCACCATTAAAATTGTTTTGAAAAAATACCTTTAAACTATTAAATTGTTTTACAATTGTAATTTAGAGTTTAGTTTGTAAAAAATAATTCAACTAGAAAAACTAAGTAAATTCTTTAGAATTATTAATTTGAATGTGTAGAAATAATTTAACAAGAAATTTAATTTTGATAAGTTCTATTGATTTAAATAATTTGAATGAATTATTCTTTTAATTTAGTGTAAAATGGTATTAACTGATTTTAGTATTAAAAAATAGCGTAGTTTTATTTAAATAAATTATACTTTAAAAACTTTTCTTAAGAATTAGAATAAAATTTAACTTTAATGTTTTCTTAATAGGTGATTCTATAGACAAAATCTCATTTAATTGTGTCGTAATAAAAGAAAATTTAATTTCCTCCAATTTCATTAGGTTTATTACCATTTTTTGAATATAATAAAACATTAGAATTTATGTGTTTCACACAATTGAATGCACAAAAGAATTAACTTTAATAACCCAAGAAAGAAATTTTCATTTCTTTTTTTTCTTCGTTTAAGAAGCTTAGAAGTTATTTTGTCTGGAAATTTCTAAATTTCAACATTGCTAGGAAAAATGTTTAAGGGCTGGAATAGTTTGAAATTGTAGCTGTTCTGGACTGGTGTCTAGGCACAAGGCTTAACCCAAACAACTTTAAAATTAATATTTTAAGTTTCTTATGGGTGGGGAGTCGGTCATATTCTCCCCCACCCAAACCTACACACACCGCTGTGCGATATGGGCTCTTCTTGGACCAACCAGCCTTCGACACTTATACACATATGATCGTTCTAACACCGTTAGAATTCTACCATGATATTAATTTATTAAAGGTTCAATCTACCCCTAAAAAATCAATTACTAAGATGAAGGCACTCCCATTATATAAATTGATCCAGGACTCCTACCCTTAATCGTTGTGGGATGGGGAGTCCGTCACATATTGCCAATAAAATTGAGATTTCACGACTCCTAAGTCTTGAAATCCCACCAGATGTATGGATGTTACTCTACTTTTATAGTATATGATTGTTAATTATTTTTATTGCTATAGATGTATGGATGTTACTCTACTTTTATAGTATATGATTGTTAATTATTTTTATTGCTTCAAAAAATAATTAACAATCATATACTATAAAAGTAGAGTAACATCCATACATCTATATATATATATGTATGTATATGTATATATAATTCCTTGGTCTGGGATATGGAAAAAAACACTCTTACTCCTAACTGTGATGCTTTTGCCTTTCCCAGTCACTATTTCAATGTTTCTGTCCCCAAATGAATAGGCTACAGAAGCAGAAATAATGGCTGTTCTTCTTAAAACTTGGCCACACAAATCCCCTGGCCCATATGGCCTCAATGCCCATTTTTACCTATAATATTGGCCTATTATTAAAAAATTATTTGTCATCTTATTATTATTATTATTATTATTCTTTCTAAATCACAATGACACAAAGCCAATTTCAACCAATATCAAAGTATGATCTCAAAATGTGGAATAACAATATATGAGTCTAAAAAATGTTTAATAGATCCAAATAAAAATCTTTAAAAAAAATATAGACAATAAATCCAAGATATTTAAATAAACATAAAGACGTCCATAATAATCAAAGTCTCCAAACTAGTAATTAAAATAAAAAAACTATGACTGAAATATATACCTATCCACTTCTAAACTCGCCCACATTTTACCACTAGCTTGCTTAGCTCTAAAAAAAAAATATCTGAAATAAAAATATTAGAAAGGTATGAGTTGCATCTCAGTAAATAATTCTAATTATTTCCTACAAGTTTAAATATAGCGCCAAAAGTATTGCGACAGCGCATACAACATCAAACAATATTTAGTGATGAAAGAGTATTAACATCGAGTTCAATAATTTTCATTTATCCAAATCAGAAAAATCAATAATTTATTTAGTTCCCACAAAATACACTATAACCACTATTATATCTCAGAAAGATTGGCTAACTGAATATTATTTATCAATCAATCAATAATTATTAATCCAATTAGCAGCTAATACAGCAGTCGGAACTAGTTTATAAGTAAACAATCCCCGTAGAGGGCTCAAATAAATCATAAGCATATCTAAGAGTTCAAAACAAAACATAAAACAAAATGTATACTCTATGTAATCACACAAATGACTCAAAACATATTTTCACACATAATCAATAGGTAATTCTTTTATATATTTGACCTTATTTTTCAAAAAAAAATTGTGGTCCAAAAAATAGGATTTTATCAGATTCCATGATATTGAGTTAGCATATTAAAAATCTTAAAACAATATATTGAATATATTTTAATACTACAAGAAATTAGAAATAGAGAATGCCAAGAATCAACTTACCTCAATTTGCCCAAATCTCACGATATCTCAAAAACTCGCAAAATAACTTCACTAAATTCGTTGAATTGAATCTAAAAAATATAATAATGATAAAATAAGCTAAGGTACCACAATTATAGTTATTTTTTTTTTAAAATCGCAAATAATCTCATTAACCAAAACCAAATTTCATAAATTATCTTCCAACTAAAAACCAATGCTTTTACTTATCATATTTTCTTTCCTTAAACCAAGTTAATATGGGCTCCCAATAACTGTGGACTATAAAACTACTAACCATTAGATAACTCATTAAACATGCTAAGTTCCTATAAAGAAAAAAAAAATAAAAAATTCCAACACTCTGCCTACTCAAATTAAGAAGCTATTTGATATTTTCTTAAATTTACACATTATACCAACATCGTAACCTAAAAAATTGGTACGGTGTCAAGTAACTATTTTCTACAATTCATTATTCCTGTTCTATACATTGTACATATTTTATATTGTGATTAGTTTTTAGTTACTAATGAAAACAAGTTTTTATTCTAATTTTATTGTGTCTCGAAAGCACCACAAGATTTGATTGTGGCGCAACAGTCAGTTTGCTACATATTGTCTTGAATTTTTCCGGAAGTAATCGTTAATGACCGACCATCAATCGATGCCTATTTTTCTATACAAACTATAAACTATCTTGAACACCCCGCTTTCTTTCTCTTTACAATTTATTGAATAAAACAATAGTTTTAACTTCCAACTATACCAGATATTAAGTACCCACCAAATGAAAGCAAATGTTTAAGCCAAACCAAATCCCTAGATGTATTGTGTCACAAATAGTGGTTCCTCAAGCTTAATCATATTTTTTTCCCTAATCATTTTTGGAATCTATCCTTACACAAAATTAATTGATAGTTAAACCCTTTAAAACTATTTACTATGTAGAACTGTGGTGATTGGCACGTGGGAATGAAATGAGCATTCCCAAATACATTGCCATTCATATAATTTGGGGATAGAAATATCTATTCCAAAAAATATGAATTAGCCATTCCCTTTCTTCCCAATGGGTTTAACTATTCCCATTAGTTACGAACGAAGTTGTATTTATTTTTGACAAAATTATTCTTCTAAATATAACAAAGTTATTGGATAAACTCGAAACCAAACCCATCAAAATTTTTATGAACCTAAAATTTCTATATATGAGAAGATAATATTTTTAATAAAAAATAATTATTTATATTTTAATTATTAAAAAAATATTTTTTTTAAATATATTTATTATTTTTACATTATTAGCATAAACTACTCATTAATTTTATATTATTATTATAAGAGTATTATATTTATATTTTCAGTATATAAGTAACATGCATAATTATATATATATATATATAAAATTATATCACATAAATATATACACTATAAATAAAAAATAGATGTAATATTTTAACGGATCGTATTCAATTCCTATTCAAGTTTTAAAAAAAAAAAATCTGAGACTTGCTATAAGACTCATTATCGATCTTTTGTATTTTTTTTAAAAAAATATGTTAGTGTAAGATTTTATTTATATTATATATATACATATATTGTTTAAAATTTATCAAAATAATAATAACAAACTCATTAATGCACAACATATTGAGTATAATTTTATTTTATAATTTTTTTACTAAATGGTATTTTAGTTTTTAAAATTATTTTATTTCATTCTTATTACTAATCATGAGATTGTAATCAAATAAAAAATGACGATTCCATTCATTTCTCAATCATTATACATACAAATCATAGGAATTGATATACACATATAATTATATTCCTATTATTATTCCATTCTTATTTAATTATATTCCTTCGTACCAATCACCCTCTTACTAATAGGAGAATAAATGTCCCACCGTCAAAACCATCAAACATACTCTAGTTCAGATTTTACAAATAAAAGCTAAATATCCCAATACCATCGAATACTCTCAAAATTTAGCGAATAGGCTCTTCCTAAGAAAATATCCAAAATAACTTCAATTAAAATGGTCTTTTATTTCTTCCCTTTTCAAAGAAACAAATGAGGCATTACATGTGCTAATTCCAAAGATTTCTATTCCTTGTCGCCCTACTCATTTTAGGGCCACGGACTAAGCCATAAAATGGATATCGGAAGGGATGAAATTTAATTTTTATTTAAAATAATAAATAAAAATATATTTTTATTTTTTTAAAGAGACAAATTTATAAAATTTAATAATTATATATATAAAATTTATATTAATTTAAAATTTTTTTAGAGTTGAAGGGGCGGCTGCCACTGCCCGCCCCCTCACTCCGTCTCTGTTTAGGTCCATTAATTTATGTAACGTTATTTATAAAATTATTGCCAATATAATTGAGACTAGGAGTAGGTTCTTTCTAGATTTCCTAAAAGACATATATCTGATAATATTGTGCATGAACTTCATCATTCCGAGTAGGAAAAAATGCAAGCAAAAATACATGGTATTAAATTTACACTTTATTATATTTGCACAAAATAATTTAATTTCCCTACTTGGCTTATTGCATAAAATAAAGTATCGATAAATCAATAATAATATCATTTCTTAATTTAAAAAAATCAAATCTCTTTTCTGATATTAAATATAGTTACCCACATGATGTTACTGATTCTCAAATCCATAAAATTGTAAAAAGTACAAATTTTTTGTTGAGAAACATGTATCCAAGAACCCATCCATACAAAAAATGCCAAAAGTTAATACTCTCACACCGACAAACAATAGTTGCAAAAAATAAAATAATAGAAATAAGTATCTTATACAAATTTAACATTACAGTTTGTAGCAATGATGGTTAATAGTAGAATATAACTCAAATATTTAAATATCATAGCAACAAAAACGTCACGTTTTGATTGTGGCTTCGAGCAACAATTTCCTTTTTAATAAATATTAAATAAAATAATTATTAAGACAATAAATATAAACAGGACATTGAGACTGGTCATAGCTCATTGTCCCCCACTCCCACCCAACCAAAAAGGACAAAAAAAAAGAAGAAAAAAAAGAAACTTCAATCCTAGATCCTTCCCAAAATGGCATTTTGCACCCCATGAGAAGAAACACTTGGAAAATGTTTGGTAGTCAACAGTCTTCGGCCGTGGCGGCATTGCTGGCTCGGCAAGCAACCCCTCTGGTAGGGGTTTGCAGGGGCTGGTGGTGTATTTTGTTTTGGAACACCATTTTTTTTGAGAGCTGGATAGCCAATGACTGTGCCCTCCGCCGAGGATGAAAGAAAAGCGCTTACCACAAGCAGCACCGCCAAGCTCGCCACCAGCATCCTACCCATGCTTGCTACCACCTTCTTTCTCGATCAATAGAAATCTACTACAATTTTTTCTCGTAATTTACAAAATTTTATTGTTATTTTTCTCTGAGATCTTCTATATTTATATATCAAAAGATTTTCAGTTGGGATGCTGAAGGTACATATAAAATTGTCCATTGATATCTGATGCACTGAAATTAGTAGTTTCATGAAAACCATTCAGTGTAAATTGCTAAGTCGGATCACTAGAGTTTAGTGGACTTCCAAAATTATAGGTCGTTAAGGGCTTCAAAAACCATTGACAAAAAGAAATGAATGGTTTATCGTAGATAATATAATATGTACTTGTATATGTATTTTTATATTATTTTTATATTTTATACGTTTAGTATAATTATCAGAGTTATAATGCTCTAAATTATCACTCATACTATTTTTTTGGGACCTCCGAAATTATGGCTCTATTATTTGAAAATGCAATTTTTTATTTTTTTAAAAAAATACCTTATCATGATGTAACCTAATAATTCTCAATTATTACTTTAATGTAATAATGCAAACATAAACAGAACTTTACTTTGGTTCATTTAGTGAACACTCTTCTTCTTATTTTTGTTTATACATGTTTGCATAATTAACATTTCAAATATATATATGATTTGGTCCAATATTAGACATGATTTTCAAAACTAATGAGTAAACACAAGTTAACTAATGATTAATCAATGGTCTTTTTTTTGAGTTGACGTTCAAATTTTATTGAACGAAAAAAATAAATATTTTGTTCAAGATTATGATTAAATGGTTTACCGAAGAAAACATGTACTTGCATGTATATTTTCAATGTCTTAAACAAACCAATCCACACCCAAATAATTTTCTTCCATATTTTAAATATGCTGTCCAAGTAAATGCATTCCATAGATATGTGTTAAAAAGACCAGATCGTGTGGAAAAAATAAAGAAAAATAAAATTTGTCGTTCCTAGAAACGATCGTCTATATATCATTGTACTAAATAGATATAATCGATCATAATGGTATAACTTAATCTTTAAACCATTCAACAACAAAGAACCAAATTTGGATTGTATTTTCGCTGTACTTTACGAACAATTGCTGTCAGACACAATTGCTGTCAGATATTCTTTGTAATAAATATAAAATAAAATAATTGTGAAATTCTTGGGATGATAAGTAGATTTTATATGACTTACATATTGTTTTAAAAATACATATGTACTTATAGTTTTTATTTTTATTTTTTTACGAGTCTAAGCCCAATACCAAATCTATCTCCACTCATGTTCAGCTTGAATTTAAATCCAAATCATAAAATTCAACTCAGCCTTGTATTTAATTTGAATTAAATATAGCTCGGTCTTGAAATTATCAGGCCAATCTTGAGAGCTTTGAGCCAATTTGGGTAATTGAGAGTCCTACTCTAAGTTATTAGTTTCGAATAAATAATATTAAAAGTAAACAAAACTTATGTTTTTTTAACTTTTATTTTAAATTTTATTTCGATAAATTTAATTTAGTTGGTTAGTTATACATTACTATGATTCAACTTGTACTCATTCTCATTTTTTTTTCTGCCCAACTTACTATTTTTTGGAGAAAATTTCAAGCTGTAAGTTTTTTTCCTTTTTTATTTTTTTTTATATTCTTTAACTTTGTCATGGCCAAATTTTTTTTAGCGATTCCGCAAATCAGAAACGACTATCATTCACAAGAAAAAAAAAAGGCAAATTGAGAAAACTCAACTGTTTCTTAGGATATAGCAGAAAATCATGAAATTACCATATTTGGTACATGATTTAAGATCACAATTTGAAAGAGCATTTAACAAATAACAACACATCCAAAGAAAGAAATCAATGAAAATTTTGTATATATTTATCTTATATCTGTTAAAAGTAGTAGTTGAGAGTTATTGGTATCCCGTCATCACTTTAAATGATACGATATTTTTAAGAAAAAAAAATATTTTAAGAAATTAAGTCTTATTTTAGAAGATTCCAAAACGAAAATAAAAGTGATAAATTCAGAATGGATGAAGTAATATTTTATTGTAACTCTATTTATTGTGTTAAAGGTACAAAATCTTGAAATAATATTTTCTCATTCATTCTTTTTGCCAATGTATAAATGAGGGAATCAAGGATGGTCTTTGATTCTTTTAAGAATCTACAATTTGAGGATTCCTCTCATTATACTGAATAGATTTTTTGAACCACTAATTTAAGCCCATTAGATATCAATGGACAAATAAGATATACATTTCTGATTCCAAATTGAAATATTTTGCTATATAAATGTAGGAGATTCCAAAGAAAATAACAAGAAAACTTTGTAAACTAAGACAAAAAATTGTTGTAGATTTCTATTGATCGACAAAGAAGGTGGCAAGCATGGGGAGGATGCTGGTGGTGAGCTTGGTGGTGCTGCTTGTGGTAGGTGCTTTTCTTTCATCATTAGCAGAGGGCAAAACCATTGGCTATGGCGCTCTTGCACCAAATAGAATTCCAAAACAAACGCCACCCCCCGGCCCTGCAAACCCCTACCACAGGGGTTGCTTGCCGGAGGAGCAATGCCGCCATGGCCGGAGATGGTTGACCACCAAAAGTCTTCCAAATGTTTCTTCTCATGGGGAGCAAAATGTCATTCAGGGATAGACTAGAACTTAGGATTTAATTTATTTATTTCAATTTCATCTATTGAAACTTTAGGAGAATAATGTTGTTGACGAGTAGAAAGATTATCATCCGATCCTTCAATTTCTATTTAGGGTTTTTATATTTTTTTTCTTTTACAAATGCATTAACCTTAGTTGGTTTTCTCATAATTAATTGTTTCACTCGTTATTGACCATATTATATATAAAATGGCACAATAAGATTGTCAAATAAACTTCTTGTTACTTGAATTTCAATGCCAATCATATAATAGGAAATAAAATTCCCAAAGTTTTACTAAAAACAATAAAAAGTAGAATGTATTTACAATTTGTTGAATGATTAATTAATAAATTGTAATAATAAAAAATTACCAAATGTAAAATTGAACATTTAATCATATTTTTTCTATACTAAAACATGAATTATCCTACTGATAGTAACAATTTTGGTTGTAGGTTCATTAAATTTTTGAAGAGAAATAATTGTTACATTATTAGAACTTAATTCTCAAGTAGTTTAAGGTAAATTTAGTTTGGTTAGTTGGTTTCACATTATTATGATTCAAATTTTACTCACTCTCATTTTTCTGCCCAACTTACTATTTTTTCGAAGAAAACTTTAGAGTTATAAGTTTTTTCCTTTTTTTTTATTCTTTAATATATTGATCATTATAAGAATAACTAGTTTAAGTGACTAATTTCTCGGTATTAATATGAGGACCAAAGTTGAGTTCTTAGCGATTATTTTCGTACGTGGTCACTATGAATAAATATTAATCATATAAATCGGGCAATTTTTTTTTTGAAACCCTTAAATTAGTTGATTTGTATCAATTTGGACTCCAAACTTTTAAGTCTACTAACTTGACACTTTATATGTGAAAATGATAATTTCACAATTATAAATAGTTCACCAATTTTTCAATTGAATAACATTTAAAATGAAGTGAAAGATCTAAATGTAATTACAAATGCCATCTTCAACAATATAATCCATAACATTATAATTTTCAGAAAATAAAATGAGACATGTTTTTAATCATTATTTTTCCGTACATAAATTGAAATATGTATTTTATACAATATTCAGCAAGACATGTTTTAAATTTGTTCTCATGAATTATGAATTTCAACATACGTCTATCGTTTTATATTTTCAGTGTTATAAAAATTTTAAAATATATAAAAATGAATCTATACTCTTTTTTTGTGAATATTACTTAAACTTTAAGTCTTGATTTTTTATTTACTTTAAAAAATATGCATTAGGAAAAATAACTACTAATTAGATGTTAAAATGTTAAGGATTTGAATAGTTGAAATAACCTTGACCAGAACAATTAGACAATGGTCAAAAACCTTGCTTACGCACACCTTTAAATTCAAACAATGTTGTACTCAAGAAAAACATGATTAGTATTTTGACATTTAAAATTGTTCAAAACATTATTTTTCTATCAAATTCTGCACAAATGTTACATTTACATAAATAGAATGATAGTGTGTTAGGAGTGGTATAAATTTATACAAACTAAATAATGAGAAAAAAGTATAAAAAGGAAGAAATGCATAGTAAATTTTTAGGTGTCAAAAGCAATTAGTAATTCTTATTTTGTTCACCCTATAGTCCTTGGTGTTTTAATCACTTTGGTTCAGTGCGTATATGATGTACATTATAATTTTTTATTTATAAAGTACAATATATTATATTTGTTTGATTAATGTTAATAGTTTCGTGGATATAGATTCATATATATATATATATATATATATATAAATGTAATATGCTTAGTTAAAACAATATGTATAATGCTTATTCAAGATACTATAAAATGAATATATTTGTCGTTTATTATTACTAACAGTAATAGAGAATTCTTTAATTTGAAATAGTTTATTATATATTTTCTAAATGTGTCCCAGTAGTAGGCCTATTGAGAAACTGGAAAGAAGTGTCCCATGAAAGAAAAAAATATTTTCACAACCTTGTCTCTAATTGTTGAAAAGAAAATTGTACAATTTCATGCATCCAAAAGAAAAATTGCTACTGAACCTGTAAATAAGAGATTTGTTATATGTTCTTGGATGATTTTTGTTTTCTTTTTTTCTTTTTTCTCATCGTAGAAATTGGATAATATATATATATATATATATATATATATATATATATATATATATTGTAGAAGTTCGTAAGGTCGTCAAACTGATTTTTCCTTCTCCTTCTTTGCTTTGTAAATGCAATGCCATAGATAATTGCCCAAATATTTACATATTTTTTCTTATCCGTGCGTATCATGCTTTGAGTAGGACATGCAAATGAGACTTGGACAAGGTGTAACAACTATTTTATATTCGTCGTCACATTGTGAAAATAATCAACATAAAATGTTATTAAAATCTAGAGATATCACAGTATGTCAGATTTAAATACCATTTTTTAAAACATTAATAGAATATCACAATGGAAAGTTGGTGTTGATAATTTAGATGATTACTTAGCTATTCTTTCTTTAAAATTAAAGCTAAGTGTACTTACGTGAGGACTTGGCACAGTTTTATGTTATACTCAACTTCAGTTGTCAAAGTTAATGTTTGTATGCACTCCCATGTCTGCAGTTGTGTCACATAACACTTAGTTCTCGATATTTCGACTAACGATCGACTCTAACACCATTAATTGTACCCTGAACCCATGAGTCTGTTGACGTGAGAATTGCTCCGAATCCATTGACTAACATCCTGAAAATAGGCTAAGAACATTTCTCCAATGGAATAACAAATAAATACATATGGATTTTTCAGTCAAAGCTTGTTAGGTATTGAGATTTTCCATTTTTATTCAACAAAGGGCATCACAAATAATTACTTATAGGCTAACTATAATTAAGTTTGTTTAATATGCAGGTACTATTGTTTGATGTAGATTATCAAATGTGGACATTTTTGCACATATTGGTTGTTTGATACATTTATATCAAACAAAAACTTTGTACATTTACATTTGTTGGATTTAAGAATCAATGGGAATAAACGTGTTTTTTTCATTTAAGATAACTAATGGATTTGAGAATCAATGGAAATAAATGCATATCTTTTTATTTAAGATTGATAAAGAGATTTTGTATTTTTATGATGAAGAAATGCTATCCTTAGTGACTTGTAGAATATTACTCTAATCGCTTATCTCTTGTTAAAGCTGGTTTGTCTTTGTGATACATATTCAAGATTTTTGGATGATTAATAATTGCTTAACTTGTGTTTAGCCAATACTATTGAAAATCATGTCTAATATTCAAACTAGCCATATTATGCAAACATGTATTAGGGAAAAAAGAAGATGTAAGAAAAGAAATTTAGATACTAATATCTAAAAATAGTATTCAATGTACATGATTTCATCCATAAATTTTTCATTTGTTGGTTCAAAATGAACGAAACAACGATGATCCTTGAAACCCTAACAACCTCTAACCTCTAATCAGGTCTGAGAGGCTCTCGTCACACAAGAAATCACTCAATGATTTTCCTCGAATACTAATTTCAGTCCATCAGATTTCAATGGACAAATTTTTATGTTTCCCTTCACATCCCAACATAAATCTTTCGCTATATAAACAACATTGTACGAACAAAACAGAAACAAGTTCGAATCAAATAAATCAAAGCTTGCTAAGTTTTTAATAATAGAAAAAAATAAATTTGATAGATATATATCTATAAATCCAGATCAAGGAGGTACTAGCAAGCATGGCGAGGATGTTGGTGGCGAGCTTAGCGGTGCTGGTTGTGGTAAGCACTTTTCTTTCATCATCAGCGGAGGGAGCAGTGATTGGATATCCAGCTCTTTCAAGAAATGGGAATTGGAAACCACCACCAGGTGCCCCTGCAAACCCCTACCAGAGGAATTGCGAGCCGAGCGAGCAATGCCGAGGGGGAGGGGAGGACGAAGGTTGTTGGCCACCAAATCTCTACCAAGGGTTTCTTCTCATGGTCTGCAACATGACATTGGCAGTAGAAATTAACACACACAAAATTGATCCATCGTTTACACAATATGATGGATTTATTTTATTGCCAACACTGTATCTAGATTTGTTGTTGGAACTATCTATTAATAGCTTGAGAATTTATTGTATAACCTGCCATAAATTAATTGAAATCTTCAGATATAAATGGTTGAAATTATATTACTATCATCTATTCGGTTCGTGGAGTAACCTTTGTGACTAAATCATAGAAAATATCAATATGTTGGTAACTAAATCATAAAAAACGTCAAAAAAGCTCATTGATTATACAAAAAAAATTTCCACTTGTGGTGTAAACATATCAAGTTGAATTGATTACCTTATTATTCAAACTTATTTGAATTTTTATCAATTTTAAAAAAATATATTTGAACTTGGTTTGCTTGTTAATAAACTTGGACGAGTTTTAAAGAGTCGAACATGAGTCGAGCTAGAGTAACTTGATATTTTTATACATTCTTAATTAATATTTTAATAATCGAGTAGAGTTTGAATAAGTTTTAATGACTCGAGCTAGAGTAGTTTGATATTTTTACATATTTTAATTATTATTTTACTAATTAAAGTCGAGCTCTAGCTAAATTTTAAATTTTATTGAATAAAAAAATACATATATAGGTTTGTTTAAGATTATGATTAACTTTTGTTCACTTAAGATTATGATAGACTTGAGTTTACTTAGTAGTTTTGAAAATCATGTTTAATACTGGACCAACTAATATATGTACTGAAATGTTAATAACACGAACGTGTTAGGAAAAATATAAAGAAGAGTGTGCAAGAAATGAACCAAATGTTGATTTATCCTATATTCCTCTGTCCGATTTTAAATAAGAATTGAAAAAATAAATTTTTTATACATATTTATACTATTATCCTTTATAAGAATAATTGAGAGTTATTGCTGTCACATGATTAATTTAAGTGAGAAAATATTTTTACAAAAAAAAAATACATTTTAAAAAAATAGAGTTATATTTTCGGAGGTCCCAAATAAAAATTATGAGTGACAATATTGGAAAAAAGAAGTAAAAGTTAATTATAACAATTATACTAAATGTACAAAATATAAAAATAACATGAAATGCATATGCAAGTAGATATTATCTACATGTAACCGTTCATTTTTTTTTGTCAATGTATTTGAAGTTCTTAACTGCCTACAAATTTGGAAGTCCACTAAACTCTAGTGATACAAATTTGGAAGTCCACTAAACTCTAGTGATTGGACTTAGCAATTTTCATTTTTCATGAAACTACTAATTTCAGCGCATGAGAAATTAATAGATAAATTTATATGTACCTTTTGGACAAAATTATTTTTTTCGTTTTGTAAGTTGGCCTATTTAGAAATTTAGTCTTTTTCATTTAAAAATTTCAATTTTATCCTTTAAATGAAAAAAACAAAATCAGACATTTAATCATTTGACCTGCTATATTGGGTAAAAGATACTGACTAAATTTACTAGGATGGAGATTTGGGGAAAAAATAATTTTGGAAGGACAATTACTAAGTTGGACTCCTATGTAAAACTTGAGAGGAAAAAAAAAAAAAACAACAACTTGGCATTTAAGGCATATATGACACATTCAAGTATTTTTTTTTTCCTCCTCCAATTCGTTTTTTCTCTTTTTCAATATACTTATTTTCTCATTTTTTTACTTTTTTTTTTCTATTTCATTTCATAAAGTTGAATTTTAAGTATTTTTATTTCTAAATGTGAAAATTATTAACATTTAATAATTTATTTAAATTTATGGCAAGTAATTAAAAATATTAAATTTACACTAATTTTTTTCTTGCCAATCAGTAATGATCTATTAATTTTATTTCTTGTCAATTTAAATTATTTTTCTCAAGTATTAAAATTTATTAACATTTATATTTATTGTGTTTTTGTTATAAGTTATTTGAATTATAATATAAATTTATATTTTTATGCAATGGTTGTCAAATTTATGTACATTCTAATTATATTAACTTTTTTAAAATTTAATCAATGAAAGAAGAATAAATCTATTATGCCACACCAAGTTGGCTTCATTTTTCCTTTTTTTTCCTGCCAAACTTGTCCACCTAAGCGTCCAACTCAATAATTTTTCCTCTAAAATTAATTTTTTTCCAAACCTCCATCCTGGTCATCTTATCTAGCCACTTTTACCTTCTGTAGTAGGTCAAATGACTAAATGTTCTGAATTTTTTTCACTTAAAGGACAAATTTTATTTTTTTAAAATAAAAAGGGCCAAATCTCTAAGTAGAGTAACTTAGATGATGAAAAAATAATTTTATTATACTTTTTCATCTCTACTGTAAATGTAATACTAAATAAATGTAGGAAATCTCAAAGAAAACTTTTTAAATTAAGAGAAAAATTGTAATAGATTTCTATTGATTGAGAAAGGAGGTGGTAGCACGCATGGCGAGGATGCTAGTGGTGAACTTGGCGATGCTGCTAGTGGTAAGCACTTTTCTGTGTGCTTCACCCAAAATTTATAAGATATTCACATTTTTGTTTTTATTTCATGAGGGATAATGCATCACAACCACGCCTCCTTTAGAAAGCAATGTGACATAGTTCACGATCAATAGTAGGCATCGAGATTCTAGAGATGACTCCTAGGCATGGCACTTCGTCCCACACTCTCATGTGTATAGCATTTTGTATCACATAATACTCGGTTCTTGATATTGCGATTGATGCTCAACTGTCGTGTCTGAACTCATGAGTCTATTGGACGTAAGAATTGCTCCAAATCCATTGAGTGGCATAATGAAAATGGGCTACGAACAACTTTTCCAATGAAATGTCAAATCAATGAATATGAGTTTTTTGACCTTTTTCGTTTTTATTCCATGCGGGAAGAGGCATCACAAATAATTAGTTATTGGCTAACTATAATTAAATTTGTACTTACCTCTTTTGTTTTATTTTTAGTATGCAAATACTATTGTCTAGAGTATCAAATTTGGCCATTTTTTGCATTGATGGGTTGTTTGATACATGTATGTCAACCAAAAAAATTGTACATTTACAATTTGTTCGATTTGAGAATCAATGTAAATAAACGTGTGTTTGTAAATAAAATGAGATTTAATTTTTATGATGAAGAAATGCTATCCTTAATGACTTGAAGAAGAACTTGTGCTAAGTCAATTGTATTGAAAATCATGTCTAATATGCAACCAAGCCATATATGAAAGTTTTAATTATGCAAACACGTATTTGGAAAAAAGATGTAAGAAAATAATTTATTCTTACATGATTTCACACAAAACACTCATTTTTTGTTGTCATTGTTCAAATGAATAAAACAAGCGATGATTTTTGAAACCCTAACGACCTCAAAATTCAAGAAATCACTCAATGGTTTTCCTCAACTACAAATTTCAGTCCATCAGATTTCAATGGACAAATTTTTATGTTCCCTTTGCATCCCAATGGAAATCTTTTGCTATATAAACAACATTGTACGAACAAAAGAAAAATAAGTTCGAATCAAATAAATCAAAGCTTGCTAAGTTTTTAATAATAGAAAAAAAATAAATTTGATAGATATATATCTATAAATCCATATCAAGGAGGTACTAGCAAGCATGGCGAGGATGTTGGTGGCGAGCTTAGCGGTGCTGGTTGTGGTAAGCACTTTTCTTTCATCGTCAGCCGAGGGTGCAGTGATTGGATATCCAGCTCTCGGAAGAAATTGGATATGGAAACCACCACCAGGCGCCCCTGCAAACCCCTACCAGAGGAATTGCGAGCCCAGCGAGCAATGCCGAGGGGGAGGGGAGGACGAAGGTTGTTGGCCACCAAATCTCATGGCCTGCAACAGGACATTGGCAACAGAAATTAACTAACACAATCATTTCTACAATATGATGGATTTAATTTATTGCCTACACTATATCTTGATTGTCCAATAACAATTATATAATGATGATAACAGTACTAATAAACATAATGAGATTGATTAAGTACAATTTATTCTGTTGTGATGCAAGAGGACAAACAATTATACTTGTAAACATTGATCTTGCAAGAAGCACATTTGTCTAATTATTTATTTAGATCTAATATTCTTTCTATTTTTCAACTCATGAATGCTATTTGTCTCTACTGTTGTTTTAACGTATGTTGTGCCATGCTCCGGGCTTAATGGGGTGGGCCTCAAGTGAAATTATGGGACAATGGACTCCACTAATAGCACTTATTTCACATTTATTCTTAGTTTGTAAAAGATATTGACACAAGCTACCTTGTGAGTTAACTGTAATTACTTATAAAATAGTTTAAACATCATAGTCATGTACCGTTGGACGACGCATGACTCCTATTGCATTCCTACCACGATTTAGGACTGCCCCAGGACAAATGGTTGGGCCTCTCACACAGGCGGTACCCTCAATATCGGCTCTAAAATCATTTTATCATATTTCGATCCAACGAGGAGCTAGCAAATGAGACTTCGATATAATGGACTCTACTTGCAATTATTTATTATTCTTCCTTACTTTGCGAAAATACTTAATCAAAATAATTAAAAGAATCCATTTTACGTACTAATGAATCAATTCAAACTTTCTCCACAATTCATATGGGATATCACATTTATTTTTTGCTTTAAGAATTCATCCTATTATATTGAAAAAGATTTATATTCCTCATATGCGCGCACACAGATGTTCACTATTGGCAGATTAATATGGAAAATGATTTGTTTTTCTTTTCTTGATTTGGTGGTTGTGTTTTTTTCTTCTTTTCATTTTTCTTTTTTGGTTTTTTGATTTTTTTTTTGGGGGGTGGGGGGAGAGTAATTATTTGATATAATCCATTGCACATATTTATTATTTATCTATTTTTATTTTTAGTAGTGAGTAAAACCTATCAGTATAAACTAAATTTCATAGTTTAAAATCATTTTTCTTCCTGTGTATTACCAAAATATTAAAATAATATGTAATAAAGTGTATCCAAAAATAATAAGAAAAATAAAGAAGCCATATCTTTATTTTTTTTAATCATCTTATTACAACTTCAGTAGTTGAATCTAGATCTTATAAGTAGTATTTGACAATTTTAACAATTTCTTGTTTCAAGATTTCATTTCACTTCAACATGCAATAAAAGTTTTTTGGAAGTGTAAAAACTGAAGAGAGGTTGAAATGATCATGGTAGTAAAATATTTTAATTTTTAAACAATGACGGTGCAAATTCAGTAGCATATTGTTAGTTTATATTGTATAGATTTTGATGATCGTTGAGTCGGATGTATAGGACTCAAAACTCTTGTAGTTTTTTGTTTGTTAGGAATTAATTGCTAGAACTATTCCCATAGCAAAATTGGGGTGGGCGTTCGATCGGTTAGGGATAGTTTGTGTTGGATACCCTACCCTACACTAATATAATCGTTACCCGAGCTATTGAGTGCGAGTAAAAGAAACTAGTTGTTACATTAGTTTCAATGCCAATAATATGATAGGAAATAAAATTCCCAATGTTATACTAAAAACATTAAAATGTATATGTATTTACAATTTTTTCAATGATTTATAAAAAAATTGTAATAATTGAAAAATAAAAAACATGGTTGACTATTTAATCATAATTTTTCTAATGTAAAACTTGAATTGTCTGATGATAATAATAATGATAGCATAGTTTTAAAAATTCAGCAATCACTAATGACTATGAATCTAAAAAGAAACACATTCCTATTTGTGTATGCCCAAATGTGCTTTTGGTTGTAGGTTGACTAAAATCTTGAGAAGAAATGATTGTTATATTCTTATAAATAAGTAATGATTTTCATGGTCGCTATGAATAAGTATTACACTGTGACCTATTTAACCACAAAAGTTTTGGCATTATGTAATAAGTGGGGCAAAAAAGTTTTATGACCCGTAGATTATTTGATTTGTATCAATTTGGACTCGATATTTTTAAATGTATTAATGTAACACTTCGTCTCTCTAATATGTACCAAATCTAACATTCCTGGTCAAATTCACCCAAGAAAAAGTAATATATGTATCCACATTCCATGAGATTTTTAATTTTAGCATTCATCTCGTGAGGTTTGAATATTTGGCAAATAGTTCCGTTACAGTATTATTTGATTAGAGATACTAATAAAATTTTGTTAAAAGACCAAAATATCATATCCCTATACTCATGAAGAAAAGACGAAATTTTTAAAACTTAAATGATAGTTATTTTTGACAGTACATAATTTTATTAAGAAGAGTGAGGCCAAATTTTAAACTTTTAGGGAGTATGGATTAGTACACTTTTTATATGTGAAAATCAGAATTTCACAATTATAAGTAGTTCACCAATATTTCAAATTGAAGTGAAAGACCTAAATGCACTTACAAATGCCATCTTCAATATTATTATAATTTTCATAAAAAAAAGTGGGAGTTGTTTTCAATTATTATTTTTCCATACATAACTATAAATTATTGAACAAGACTTTATAATTTAAATTTTGTTCTTAAAATATTTTCAGAATTATGAATTTCAATATATGTCTGTCACTTAATATTTTCAAAGTCATATATTCTTTAACATATTTAAGTAATCTGTACACTTTATTTAGAAGATATGGCTTAAACTTTAAGTTTTGACCTTTTACTTATTTTTAGAGAATTATGCAAATAACTACCAATTAGATTCTAAAATGTTAACGATTGGAACAGCTGAAATATAGTTTACCCGAACAATTTGACAATGGTAAAAACCATTGCTTATGCTCCTTTTTATCTATATTGCATAAACTACACCTTTAAATTCAAATTTGTACTCAAGAAAAAGAAAAAAACAAGATCATTATTTTGACATGTAACATTGTTCTAAGCATAATTTTACTATCAAACTCTATGCAAATACTACATTTACATAAATACAATGATAGTGTGTTAGGAGTGGTACAAATTTTATACAAACTAAATAACGAGAAAAAAGTATAAAGATGAAGAAATGTATAGTAAAGTTCAAGTGTCAAAAGAAATTAGTAATTCTTAATCACTTTGGTTGATGTTACAACTTAATCAAATGGATATTTGATTAATATTTTCTTGAATAATATTTGAATATTTTTTGGTTATTTTCCTTTTATTTTTTGTTAAATGTTTTCACAAAAAAAGCTTATTATTAGTTGCCAAAAGATGAAGAATTCAGAGCCAAAATGAACTATTTTGTTATTTTGATGCTCGCAATCTTATATAATATTATATTATGATGCCCTCATTAATTATTGCCCGCGTAATTCAAATTTTGTTTGTTAACAAACTAATAAACTTGATGTGAAATTTATGTTATTAAGTAAATAATTTCTTTTTATTAATTTTTATTCATGTTATTCAGTGCATATAAGATGTATATTTTAATTTGTTGTTTATAAACTACAACATAAAATATTTATTTGATCAATATTATTAGTTTTGTGACTATAGATTATATATATAACTATAATATGCTTTCGTTAAACAATATGTATAATGTATATTCAACATACTATAAAATAAATATATTTATCGTTTATTATTATTAAGTTTCATGCAAGTTCCATTTCATAGCAACTAACAGTAAGAGAAGAATTCTTTATTTTGAAATATTTTGTTATGTACATTTTAAAAGTGTCCCAATAGAAAATTTTGTTTTCACAACCTTATGAAAAAAAATTATTCTTTTTCAGACTTATTTCGATTTGTTGAAAAGAAAACTGCACAATTTCATGAAAGCTTTCATGTCAAAAAATAAAATTGCTATTGATCATGTAAAATGGGATTTGCTATATGTCCTTAAATGTTATTTTTTCCTTTTGTTTTAATAAGTATAAATTAGATTAATTGTTGTCAAACTGATTTTTCCTTGTCCTTCTTGATTTTATAAATGCATGCAATCGATGATAGCTCAAATATTTAGGTTTTTTTTTTGTCTACGCATGTCACACTCCAGGCCCATGGATAGGGACTAGCGAACGAGACTTCGACACAATGGTTCTGCTAATAACTAATTTGATTGATCGTTGTATTACAAAAAATGACCCAATTTATTAAAAGAATCCATTATACCCTACTTATAAAATATTCAAATTTTTCTCAGTTTGAGATTATCAAAATTGATTTTAACTACACTTTTTTTGAACATCAATACATTATCACATTGGAATGTTGGTGTTGATACTTTGGAAGAGTGCTTTGCTATGCTTTCTTTAAATTAAAGCTACATATGCCTAGATGGGGACTTGGTATTGACCCTTATTAGTACATTTAAAAATTATAAATTAATTATAAGCAAGTAATCACCATTTTAAGAAAAAAAAGAAAAGAAAAAAAAAAAAACAAGAGAGTAATGCTCCCTTTTAATCATTTATTTCTAAAGCTAGGATTCCACCTGTATGCTCTAATAATTTCAACAATTAAACCGTAAAAAAAATAAAAAATATTGGCGTTTCAAAAATTTCTACATGCACTTCAAATTTGTTATTTTTTTTAAGCAATTAATACTATACTTTTGAGTCAATATCAATTTCCTTAAATCCCCCACCAACAACCATGTAACGCCCTCGTTATAAGTCAATTCCAATCCTTTTAAGCATATCAAACAATTCTGTAAAAACAATAGTTTTAGTGCCTAGAAATTCCTGGAATGAAAAACACACTTTACCCTAGTGATCTTGAGTATTTAGCTATTATTTCTGTTCCAAATTTATAGTTTCATTTTTTTAGGACATTTCAAAATAAAACTTCATTACACACATATAAACACACACTCACACAGACACACACACACACACATATATATTTATATTCAGTTATATATCAGTCGAGCTTGATGGGTCAAAGTTTATGTTAATATGTAATTTGATATGTTGGCTTCTTTTGATTTAATAATGGCATGCCTTGGGCACGCGACTTGATTGAACGCGAGAATCGGTTTCAAACCTATTAAAAAATTGGGTTATAAGCAACTTGCTAAAAAACATCCAATCAAAGCACATGGGCCAGATTTATAACGTGTTCAATTTTTTCATTATTATTTCATCTGAGATGGGGTATCGTAATCACTCCTTCTTTAGAAGGTGATAACCTCGTGGTAGCATGACACAATTTTTGAAGTTCTTGTGTTCTTGTTTGGGATAGATTTGGTTAGATTCAAGATTCGCCCAGCCTCACCATGATTAAGGACACACCCCGCCCCACCTAAGATCCAAAACCCAAAAGGTCCAACCCGCATTGATCCGCAGATCTGATATGAATAAATTTTGCCTTCTTGGCCTTGTTTAGTTACTTTGTTTGGTATGTTATTGAGTTTTGATATTCTTGATTTAATATTGACGATAAGTGTTAATTGATTTTGATTATGTTTTTTTCTTTTCTAACTATTAAAGGTAACAATATCATTGCTTTATAGAAGATGAGCGTAATTAAATTTTGTGTCCTATTATTTTAGAATGTTTCATATAGCTTACATGCATATAATTACTTCAATTTTAGTGTAACTAATTCGTAATGCATTTTTGTATTGAATCTTATATAGACCAACTATGATGTTTATGAATTGAAGCTAAAATCCCGAATAATTTTTGAAATAATTTTTGAATTTATCTAATAATTTTGTATTGTGTCCGCTCTCTCAATTCAAAAATCATTAAGGCTAAACAAATTAGTAATTATAAAATATATTTTTTAGCAAAAATAATAATATAGGATAGGTTTGGGATGGGCCTACGAAGACCCGTTACCCGCACTGAATCCCACGTGCATAGCATTTTGTCGCACATACCATTTAGTTCCTTATATTTTGATTAACAATCGGTTTTAATATCATTTATCATGCCCCGAACCCGCGAGTCGTTGGATGCAAGAATTGCCCGAAACCAATTGAATAGCATCACGAAATTGACTTATGAACAACTTATCTGAAATAAATATCCAATTAGTTACACATGAATTCTTTAGCCAAAGCTTAAAATATGTTTATTTTTACCATTTCTATTCATGCGGGATTGGACATCATAAATAATTACTTGATGCTACTTTTATTATAAAGGATACTATAATTAAATTTGTATAAGATACTTATCTCTTTTGTTTTATTTCCATTATGCAGTCTGATGTAGAGTACCAAACTTGGCATTTTTGCAGAGATGGATTGTTTGATATATGTATATCAACCAAAAGTTTTCTACATTTACAATTTTATGGATTTGAGAATCAACGATTGTAAAACAGGTATCTTTATTTGAGATTAGTAAAAAGATTTGAATTTTTATGTTAAAGAAGACTTATAGAATATTACTCTAATAGCTATGTATTTTTATTTATTTTTTTCTTTTAAGATTGGTCTCTGTGATACATATTCAAGATTTAGGATGATTAATAACTGGTTAACTTGTGTTAAGTCAATAGCAATGAAAAATCATATCTAATATTCAACCCAGCCATGTATGAAAGTTTTGACTATGCAAACATGTAATAAGAAAAACGAAGATGCAAGAAAAGAATTTATCCTACTAAATTTAATCATACATGATTTTATCCACAAACCACTCATTTTCTTATAGTCAATGTTCAAATGAATTAAACAACGATGATCCTTGAAACCCTAACAACCTCTAAACTCCATTTAATTAGGTCTTAGAAATTTTTGAGAGGTTCTCATTACACTAGAAATCACTAAACGGTTTTCCTAAACTACAAATTTCAGTCCATCATATTTCAATGGTCAAATTTTTATGTTCCCTTTGCATCCCAATACTAACCTTGTGCAATATAAACAACGTTGTACGAACAAATTGAATCAAATAACACGGAAGCTTGCTAAGTTTTAGAACCAAAAAATATATATATATATATATATATATATATCGATATATATCTAATAATCAAGAAGGAGAGGTACTAGCAAGCATGGCGAGGATGTTGGTGGTGCTGCTTGTGGTAAGTGCTTTTCTTTCATCAGCAGCGGAGGGCACAGTGATTGGATATCCAGCTCTTGGAAGAAATTGGATATGGAAACCACCGCCGGCGGCCCCTGCAAACCCCTACCAGAGGGGTTGCGAGCCGAGCGAGCAATGCCGAGGGGGAGGACGAAGGTTGTTGGCCATGAAATCCCTACCAAAGGTTTCTTCTCATGGGCTGCAACAAGACATTGGCATTAGAAATTAACACACACAAAATTGATCCATCTTTTGTACAGTATGAGGGATTTATTTTTTTGCCAACAATATATTTAGACTGTTCTAATGGTAATAACAGTACTAATAAACATAATGAGATTGATTTAGTACAATTAATGTTGTTGTAATGTAAGAGGGCAAGCAATTTTACTTGTATACATTGATCTTTTTAGGCAGCACATTTGTCTAAATAATTATTTAGATCATTAATTGATATCCTTTCTATTATTCACTTCATGAATGCTATTTGTCTCCAAGCTTAATGGGGTGGAGCCTTCAAACTGAGACTATAACATAATGAACTTTGCTAGTAACAATTAGTTCATATTCGTCCTCATTTTGCGAAAATTATTAATTCAAATTATTAGAATATTTAATTGTACTAATTTATAAATCAGTTCGTCTATCGTTGGACACATGACTTATCATGTTTCTTCCATGGTTTAGGATCGCCCCTAGGATATACGGTTGGGCCTCCCACAACGGCAGTACCCTCGGGATCAGCTCTAAAATCATTTTGTCATAGCCCAACTCAACGAGGAGGAGCACGAGAAGGGGCTCGCAAGTGAGATTTTGGTATAATAAATTCTACTAAAAACTATTTTGTATTTATTCTTTACTTTGCGAAAATAATTTATTTAAATTATTATAGAAATATATTGTACTCACTAATAAATCAATTCAAACTTTTTCCACAATTCATATGGGATATCACATGTGTTTTTCGCTTTAAGAATTTATCCTATCATAGCGCATTATTTTTTTAAATTCCTCATATACACACAACAGATGTTTCACTGTTGGAAAGATTAATACGGAAAATGTATCATTATTTTTCTTTTCTTGATTAGGTGGTTGTGTTTTTCTCTTTCTTCCTTTTTTTTTTTTTTTTTTTGGGTTTTCTGATTTGGGGGGGGGGGGGGGGGGGAGGAATTAATTATTTCACATATCCACTACACATATTTATTAAATATCTATATTTTTTGTTAACAATTAGTGAGTAAAAACCTATCAGTAAAATTCATTTTTTCCTGTGTATTACCGAGAGTCAAAATAATATGTAATAAAGTATATTCAAAAGTAAGAAGAAAAATAAGAAAGCCATATCCTTATTGTTTTTTAAATCATATTATATAACAACTTCATTATTTGGCAATTTTAATAATTTGTTCTTATTTTAAAATTTCATTTCATTTCGGCATGCAATAAAAGTTTTTGAAGCGTAAAAACTGAAGAGAGACTGAAACTTTTATTTGGAAGTGAAGAAATGATCATGCTAGTAAAACTTTTAAATAGGGGCAGAGCCAAGATTTTAGTATGGTGAGCGAGATTCGATTATCAAATTATTATTTTTTATATATAAAATTACTTTCTTATTAAATTTTTTTCTTAATTAATTATTAAAAATTAAAATATAAATTTAAATATAATACATTATACTTACACTTAAATATTTTATATATATTATATTTGCACAAGTATTTGAATAAAAACTAACTTTTAAATGAAAATGTTAATCAATTCTAATTCAATTCAACACAAAATAAAAACTAATTTACAAGAATTTGAGCATTATTTCGTAACCATTAACCAAATCAAATAATTTTTATATCATAAAAAGTCTACACTTATGATTTTTTGTGAAATACAAATTAGTATAACCTCAAATAAAAAGCAAAAAAAATAGAATCAAATAAGTTAAAAACTAAAAAATAAAATTAAAAAATCACAATAAGGAGTAATTTTTTATTAAAATATTCATATTTTTAGGAACGAAATCATAAATTAGTACAAATATCTTTTAAAAACTTTGTATCAATAATAAATTCCATTACCTAAATTTTTTGAAAAAATAAAATTTAAAAATAATTTTAGAACATCTCTAAATTTATTAAATTTACATATTCGAAATAGAATTATGAAAATTCGAGAGGTGGAATAATTTAATTATTGTAGAGCGTGCAAATTTTTAAATTTACTAAATTTATATATTAAAATTATAAATATAAAAAATTGAAGGGAGGCGACTGCACCCCCCTTGCCGCTCCGCCATTGCTTCTAAATTTTTAAACAATGATGGTGCAAATTCATTAATATATTATATAGATTTTGATGATTATTGGTTTGGGTGTATAGAACTCCAAAACTCTTATAATTTTCTTGTTTGTTAGGAAATAGTTTCAAGAACTACTCTCAAAGCAAAGTAGGGATGTGTGTTAGGTTGGATACATCGATTTCATATAGTTCGAGTCGAATACTGAATAATTAGGTTGCATTGCTACCCAACTCCGACTAGATATAGTCGGGTACTCGACTTCTTCGGTTACCCAAGCTACCTAGTACAAGTATTTTTCTTTCTTTTCTTTCTTTCTTTTATTCTTTTTTTATTTTTTAAGATGGCAAAAAAAGGGGGTGAGGCTACTGGTGGTCCAAGCTTGAAAGTTGGTTGATATGTGAAACAAAGGCAAAATTGTTTTTTTTTATCCTTTTCAGTTAGCCTGCTAAGATTTTTAATACTTTTCGATTATGAAATTGAATTCGGGACAATACTTGGGAAAAATTCAAATTTTAGGACCAACTGTGATAGCAGATCAAAATGATTGGCTATTGCTGACTTAGCTACCAATTTTGGGGAAATTAAATTTTAGAGAAAAAATTGCCAATATGGCAGCCCATGTGGCAGAGTAGCCGTTTTTTATAGAAAAAAAAGAGAGTTTTATACAAAATATATGTACATCATAAGTAACATTTACAATACCAAAAAAATGCCAAATGCATCATGACTTGCTGCTAATTGGGAAAAATGTACAATTTCCACACGACATTTCTCTTTTCAAAAAATAAAAATAAAAAAAATTTCATAATTTTTTAAAGAAATTTAACATATAAAATAAATAATTTAACATATTTAATTTTAAAAATCAGTTGATAAATTTTATAATTAAAAATTAAAATAAATATTTAAATTCAATAAAATAAAAGAAGAAGAACATAACCATCAACTTTCTTTCTTACCTGCTTAGGGTTTTCGTTAAAGGCCCAAATTTCCAAATGCACAACTAGATCTTTTAAACCCTAGAATGATGGGTGTTTCGAGGGCCGTGGGGTGGGTTGCCAGGGGTAGGTGTCTGCAGCGGCGGGATGGGTCGCGGCGGAGGGGTGGGTTGATGTAGGTTGGCCGGGGGGGAATTCTGGGAAGGGTGCTTGCTTTAGGTGCTTAAAATGGAATTTTAAGGCTATATTTTGGTTTTGTTTCAAAGAAACAATGCGCGGGTGAGTTTCAGGGGCTGGGGGTGGTTGGTGATTGGGAACTTGGGATGATGATGATGATGATATATTTTTTTTTCCTTTTTTTTATTTGAATATTCTGAATTAGAGAAAAACTATTTAAATTATGAAATTATGTAAATATATTAATGACTATTTTTTTAAAGCTTGAATTTTAAGTATGCTATCAATTTTTTAAATATGAAATTTATTAATATTTAATAATTTATTTAAATTTATGATAAGTAATTAAAATATAATTATAATAGTTTTTTTTCTTTTCAATTAATAAATAATCTACAAATATCATCTAAACTATTTTTCTATATTATTTAATTAGATTTTCAATTTAGAAGTGTTAAATTCTTTTATCAAAATTATTGTTAACTTTTTCAATTTAAAATTCCGTATTACATAGAAAATAATTTCTTTTTAAAAAGAAGAAAAAAGAATTAATGAATTTTTAGATATCTACACTTTCATATATAATTAATAAAGAATATAATTTATCTATATAATTATAAATTTCAAACAATAAAATTTTTTATCTAAATTTGCTTCTCTTATAAATTGTAGTTGTATAGATTACAAAGAAATACATAAGACAAAATAAAATATTAAAATTATTTGATGATGGATGATTGTTTCCAATTTTTCGGTGTAGTAATTTTTATTAAAACATTACATATTTAATAATCTTTATTTTTTGTGATTAATGTTTTTTATATGGATTATGGGAAAATATTTATTTTTTGAATAATTTTTTTTATTTTTTTTTTTTGAATCCTTATGGCATTAATTTTTCTTTCATTTTGTCCTTGTAGGATACCACGTGGGTAATTTTCATTTCATTTGTCCACCTTAGTTGCCACATAGACAATTTTCCCTTCAAAATCTAATATTTCCCAAATTGACAGGTACGTCGGCAATAAAAAAAAAAAAAAAAGAAATGGACGGAGGAGCTTGGGTTTGGAGTTGAAGTATGTGAAATGAGAATGAAGAAGAAAAACATGAAAAGCTCTTCATCTTCTTCCTCTTCTTCTTCATCTTGGATCGAGGAGCTTGGGTTGTGAGTTGAAGTATGTGAAATGAGAATGAAGAAGAAAAACATGAAAAGCTCTTCATCTTCTTCCTCTTCTTCTTCATCTTGGATCGAGGAGCTTGGGTTGTGAGTTGAAGTATGTGAAATGAGAATGAAGAAGAAAAACATGAAAAAACTCTTCATCTTCTTCTTCTTCTTCTTCTTCTTCATCTTGGATCGAGGAGCTTAGGTTGGGAGTTGAAGTTTGTGAAATGGAAATGAAAATGAAGAAGGAAAATAGAAAAACTTTCTTGCCCTTTAGCGGCTTGGAGTTGGCGATTGGGACGAGAGTTGGAGGAGATTTTGGGACTCTGGTTGTGGCTCGTGAGCCTCTCACTATGAGTGTGAAGTGAAAACGTAGAAATCCAAGCCCTGAACCTCAATATTTTATTTCATTTTTTTATTAATAGTCGGGTACCTTACTGGGGAATCATGTAGCATAATACTACTTGATATTAGGGGTGGGCATTCGGATTCGGATTTTCGGATCCCGATTCGATATGATAAAACCCGATCGGATCGGATTTTTTTTAAAAAATTCGGGTTTTGGATAATCCGAACCCGATTGAATAATTTTCGAATCGGTTATCGGGTAGAATTTTTCTACCCGAATTATCGATCGGGTACCCGAAATAAATTTAAAAAAAAATAAAAAATTAACCTCAAATTCTTACACACATCATCATTAACATAACTCTCAACTCAACTCTTAAGTTCCAAGCCCTCAAATTCATTTTCGGTTGAATAGAAAAATATAGGAAGAATGACGAAAAAGGAAAAAAGAAAAAGAGGGGGAAGAGAAATGGGGAGGAAGAAAGAGAAAAAAAATTGAAAAAGAAAGAAGAAAAAAATTGAAAAAGAAATAAGAAGAAGAGAGGGAGGATACTCGGGTAAGAAGAAAAAGAAAGAAGAAGAAGAAGAAGAAGAAGAATAGGGGAGGAGAAAATGGGGAAGAAGAAAGAGAAAAGGTAGAAGAAAAAGAAGAAGGGAAAAGGGAGGAAAGAGAAAAAGTAGAAGAAAATGAGGAGGAAAAAGGGGGAGAAAAGAGAAAGAGTAAAAAAATTAAAAAAATAAGAAAGAGGGTACTCGGGACTCGAGAAAAACAAAACTAAAATTAATATAATTTTTTTTAAAGAAAAATCCAAAATCCGACGTATCGGGTACTCGAGTATTTCGGATTGGTGTCGGGTAGCAAAATATGCTACCCGACATATCGGGTACCCGACCCGACTACCCGACCCGATGCCCACCCCTACTTGATATCCTACCCGAAGTTTAAAAACCCATTTAAAAAAAAAAAAAAACCGATTAGGTAGAACTTGTTCGATCAAGACCCAAAAACTCGAATCGAGATGATTCGATCAAAGCAGAATAATAAAAGATCATAGCAGAGAAGAGAAGGAGTTCTAAGTTTAGTGTATGTAGAAGAAGCTGAGGAATTTGCTTTAAAAGTTTATACCAAAAAAAATTTAAGACAAAAAGCAAAATGTTAAGTTGGGATAGATTTTCAGCATATGAGAATGAAATGGAGAAAAGGAGTGAAACAGAACCATCATCATCAACACAATAGATTAATGCACTGATGGCTGGACGCAGGGGCGGAGGCAGGCCAGCCGCCCCTCAATTTTTTACAGATATATTTTTTTATTTATAAAATTTAATAAAATTAATATTTTTGTGCCTCTTTAAATTATGAAATTATCTTAATTATTCATTTAAATTTTTATAATCTTATTTTGAATATGTAAATTTAAAGATATTTTAAATTATTTAAAATTTTATTTTTTAAAATTTTATGTGCTTATTATTAATATAAAGTTTTAAAAGACATTTGTAGTATTAAAACTTTATTATGATTTTATCTCTACAAACATGGTTTATACTAGTTAAAAAATACTCATTATTGTTATTTTTTATACTTATTTGTTAATTTTTAACTTATTTGAGTCCACTTTCTTTACTTACTATTTTATATTATTCTAATTTTTATGTTGTAAGAATTTATAAGTGTAGGTTTTTCAAAATACATTTTATTTGGATAATGATTATAAAATAATACTCAAATGTATGCAATAGTTTTTGAAAGCAAATTTGATTGACAAATTTATTTTTGACATATTACTATAAATTTTTATAACGTTAATAATTATTTTTATTTAAATAATAGTTCTCTTTTACAATAAAAAAAAAGAATTTCATTAGTTTTTTAATATATTTTTCATTCATTGTATAAACTTACAAATGTCTAGCTACTTAAATAAAGTACATTTTTATTTGAAGAATCATTTGTTTTTTTTCACAATGATAAGACAAATTTAAACACTTAATAATGATTAATAAAATTATGATGAAACAATGAGAATTACTTTAATATTTAGATTATATTTTTCAATATTTGTAAGTTAGTTTTTATTTTGTGTTAAATTGAATTAGAATTGATTCTCATTTTTATTTAAAAGTCATTTTTTTTTTCAAATACTTATGCAGATATGATATGTATAAGAAATTTATGTAAAAATATCACATTTTTATTTATAGTTGTATTTATTTTTTAATAATTAATTAATAAAAAAATTACAATAAAAAAATATTTTTATAGGTAAAAAAATAATTAATATTATATTTTTATGATCGGATCTCGTCCCCCTACATTGAAATTCTGGCTCCGCCCCTGACTGGACGAGTGATGAATCAATGACACTTATAGTGAGGAAATTCAAAAAGATCATGAAGAATGACTGCTCCTCATTGCCGAGCGTGAAAGCCTCACCACCATTGCTCCTCGGCAAGGCAGACAAGTCACGCCCTACTATTAACATGCAGCGTTTCAAGCAAATAGACATATCTCCTCGTCGTGTCCTCAAGTACCTCATCTCCTAGACAAAGTTCTTAACTCCCAACCGACTCTTATTTTGTGTTGGCAGTTATATGATGGACATATTTCAAATTAGGTTTAAAAGACATTCAATTTCAGCCCAATTAGACATTTTAGACACTAACAGGTTCAAATCACATAAATGACTCGCGCGATTCAAACACATATAATACTAGTCTAATAAGCATATATAGGCTCACGAGATCCAAATCATATCAAATGTCTTTATGGTTCATACCTTATTTAAACATGTATAAATATCTCCGGGATATATATTTACAAGGTGCTATTATCTCTATAATATTTGATGACTTATGTATTGGATAGATTTTTCTACGACAATCCTAGGATGCTAATCGTTTGTGTTTCAAACAAAAAACCCATCTCAAGGAGGAATAGTTTGCTGGCGGAAATCTGTTCAAAGCGCGTGGCCATTAAGTCCAACAAATTGGAAGAAAAGGTCATGCGAATGGCACGTGGGTCAAAGTAAAATTCACTTTTGGTACACAGGAGTAACTTTGGTCCCACAGAATTTTTTATCAACAACTTTTTTTTCCATTCATTTTTTGTAAAAATCGAAAATTATTTTATAATTTTTTTTAATTTAAGAAATTATTTAAATATTTTTAGTAAACTATTTGTTGTTGTATTTATTTTTCCAATCTAAATATGCTTTCTGATTTTTTAAATGTGAAAGTTTATTAACATTTAAATTCATACTTATATTTGTACAAAAATTTAAATTATTAAAATTATAGTAAATTTGTAGTTCATAATCGTTCTATTTTTATTTAGATTTTGATTTTACTGAGAATAATAATAATAATAATAAAATCCATTCCAAATAAATATAAAATTTCTCTTTATTTAAAAAAAGAGGAAATTATGAAAGTACACTAGAGAATGACAGTAAAATGAAAAAAATAAAAAACAAATTTATGTATAATATTAAACTTAATTATACATCTATCATAATTAACGGGTTTTTTCTTCACTAATTAATTAGCTAATTTTTAATTTGTCAAAAACGACTACTTGATAAAAGAATAGTTCAATTATATAATAGAATAATTATTCTAATTATATGTCATATAATAACTTTAACTCTTTATTTATATCTGTGATATATAATTTGAAATCATTAAAGTTATAGTTCAGTTGTAGTGAAAAATTTGATCTATTTATTTAGATTTTGATTTTATTAACAATAATAAAAAACTAAATTTGAAATTGTTCCTTTTTAAAAAAATTATGGAAATATACTAGTGAATGACAATAAAAATAAAAAAATAAAAAACAAGTGTATATATGATTTTTTCTACATAGTTATATATCTATTATAATTAATGGGTTTTTCTTCACTAATTAATTATTAGATTTTTGTTAATTGGTCAAAAACTACTGCTATAGTTCAATTAAATGAGAGAATAATTAATCTTATTATATTTTTTAGTGTACTAATAAAAGTTAGTTAATTTTTAAATAATTAAACATCTCGTTAGTTAATTATTAGGTGGTTATTTAATTAATTCAAACTAATTGGTTATTTGATTATTTAATTAGCTAAAAATAGTTTAGTTAATAATTATATGATTGTTTTAACAGTTAAAAGTAATAATTACTTTGTAATTTAAAAAATTAATTGCTCATCATATTACTAAATAAATTTTTATAATATAACTAAATTTCAACGAGTATCTATATAATTACCCATATTTTAAATATCAGAAAATTTGCAAATAATGTTTTCTATATTGGCAGTTTTTTTTTATGGATTATGTATGTAAAGACATTTTCTTTTTCAATTTTCCGATGTTTTGGAAGCTTTTACAGTGGGAAAAAATGGTGGAAGAATACTAGAAGAAGCTTGGGAAGCCTTTAATATAGCGTTGAATCTTGTACAATTTGGTCTCTCCTTCCACTCAAAAAACTTACAATTATCACTATTTATAGAATTAGCATAACAATGAAATCTTCTTTCACGATTTTAATTTGTTCATGTAAAAAATTTTAGATTGTGTAGATGAAGATATTTTACTTTTTCTAATGTTTAAAAAAAATGGGACCATTTACATATCTAGGAACCAATATCGAAACGGTCCCAAAAATAAATTTTGCTCTGAATTCGATAAAAAAAAATAATATTTAATTATAACTCTATTACTCGTATTAAACATGCAAAATATAGAAATAACGCAAGCAAAATGCCTATACAAATGCATGTTTTCTTCTATAAACCATTCATTTCTTTTGTTAATGTTCTCTAAAGCCCTTAAAAACCTACAATTCTACACACCATTATTTATTTAATAAATAATAGACTTTAGTAGTCCCTTCTGCATAAAATGTACAAGCTATTTTACTCATTATAAAATTTTAAAAAAAAATTATTCCCTTAATCATAATTTTCCCAACTATATTTATTCACTTTTCCCTCTTATTTTGATTTATACTAATATAGCATATATACATATCACCTGAATATGTCCTGTTTATACTCTTAACAAAAATGCTAGTTTCTTTTTATTTTTTTCAATTATTGGGACTTTATCCGATGCTTCAATTTCTGATAAGGATGGTTTACATTTTTTTTTCTTTTAAAAATGAATTAATCATAGTTGGTTTTCTCTTATTTAATTGTTTCACTCCTTATGGGCCATATTATATATTAAAATTGCAAAATAAGAGTATCAAATAAACTTGTTATTACGTGACTTTTCGATGCCTAATGATATGACAGGAAATAAAATTCCCAATGTTGATGCTAAAAACATAAGAAAATAGAATGTATTCATAATGTTTTGACTGATTTGTTAACAAAATGTAATAAATTAAAAAATGAAAATTATGATTGAAAATTTAATCATATTTTTTCTAAGGTAACACATACATAAATTGTTTAATGGTTGTAATAACGGTACTATGCTTTAAACAATTCAGCAAATCACAAATGACTATCATTCAAAAAAAAGCAAATTGAACAAATTCAATTGTTTCTTAGGAAATAACAGAAATCATTAACAATTTGAAAGAGCATTTAATATACAACACCACATCCAAAGAAATAAGTTAATAAATGTTTTGTATATGTTTACTTTATGTTGCCGTCAAAAGCAGTAGTTGAGTATTATTGATATTCCGTCGTCATTTTGTGAAGAAAAAAAATCACATTTTAAGACATGAAGTCTTAAAAAAAATCTAGAATTAATATTTTCTCATTCAATTCTTTTTGCCAATGTTCAAATGAAAGAATCAAGGATGTTCTCTTGGATCCCTTAACAACCTAAAAATTCGAGATTCCTCTCATTACACTGAATAGATTTCCTGAACCACTAATGTTAAGTCCATCAGATATCAATGGACAAATTTAGATGGATTTTTTTTATTCCAGATTGAAATGTTTTGCTATATAAATGTAGGAGATTCCAAAGAAAAATAACAAGAAAATTTTGAAAACTAAAAGAAAAAATTGTGGTGGATTTCTATCGATCGACAAAGAAAGTAGCTAGAAAGTATGGTGAAAATGTTGGAGGTGAGGTTGGTGGTGGTGGTGGCGGTGCTGGTGCTGGTGTTGCTTGTTGTAAGTGCTTTTCTTTCATCATCGGTGGAGGGCCAAACCATTAGCTATGGTGCTCTTTCACCTGATAGAGTTCCAAAACAAAAGTCACCCCCCCTCCCTACCAACCCCTACCACCGGGGTTGCTTGCCGGAGGAGCAATGCCGCAAGGGCGGAAGGTAGTTGACTATTAAGCGTCTTCAATTAGGGATGAATCTAGGATTGAGGATTTTTTTTTTTGTTTTTTTTTTTTGGTTTCAACTATTGGAACTTTGGGAGAATAATATTGTTGACGAGTAGAAAGATTATCATCCGATCCTTCAATTTCTGATTAGAATGTTTACATTTTTTTTTCTTTTAAAAATGCATTAATCGTAGTTGGTTTTCTATAATTAATTGTTTCACTCTTTATTGACCATAGTACAAAATAAAATTGCACATTAAAATTATCAAATAAACTTGTTACATGAACATAAATGCCAATTATATGATAGGAATAAAATTCCCAATTTTATACGGGAAACATTAAAAAATAGAATGCATTCACAATTTTTTGAATGATTTATTAATGAGTTGTAATAATTAAAAAATAAAAAATATGATTGAATATCTAATCATAATTTCTCTAAAATAAAACATGAATTATCTATTGATAGTAACAAAGATAGCATCATTTTTTTTTTTTAAAGCACATTTATATATGTGTGTGAGCGCGTGCGCGTGTGCTTTTGGTTGTAGATTGATTAAAATCTTGAGAAGAAATCATTGATATATTATTAGAACTGAATTGTAAAGTAGTTTAATGTAAATTGCTTTATTATGAGGACCAAAGTTGAGTTTTTAGTGATTATTTTTCGTGGTTGCTATACTATAATTAAATATTGATATGTGATCAACTTTGCAACAAAGTTTGGGCAATAATGTAATAAGTAGGGCCAAAAAAAAAAAAATTACAACCCTTGAACTAGTTGATTTGTATTAATTTGGACTCCAAACTTTTAAGTGTACTAACTTGACACTTCATAATTTTATTAGTAGACCTAAATATCCTATCCCTATACTCATGAAGAAAAGACGTAATTTTAAAAAAAAAAATTAAGAAGAGAGACCAGATTTTAAATTTTTAGGGAATATGGATTAATACTCTTTATATGTGAAAATGAAAATTTTATAATTATAAATAGTTCACCAGTTTTTCAAATGCATAATCTTCAAATTGAAGTGAAAGATATGAATCTAATTACAAATGCCATTTTCAATTATATACTCAATAATATTATAACTTTCAGAAATTAAAATGAAAGTTGTTTTCAATTATTATTTTTTCATACATAAATAGAAATATATGTTTTATTTAATATTCAACAAGACATGATTTAAATTTTGTTCACAAATATTTCCAAAATTATGAAATTCAACATACGTCTATCGCTTAGTATTTTCAAAGTTATACACTTTTTAAATATATAAAAATAAATCTATACACTTTTTTTTTTTAGTAAATATGACTTAATTTTTAAGTTTTAACCTTTTACTTATTTCTAAAGAATTATGCATTACGAAAAAATAACCACCAATTAGATTCCAAAATGTTAATGATTGAAACAGTTGAAAAATAATTGAACCGAACAATTAGACAATGGTCAAAAACCTTGCTTATGCTGCTTTTTATCTTTGTTGCATAAGCTACACCTTTAAATTTAAATAATGGTGTACTTAAGAAATTTTTTTTTTTTTTGACATTTAACATTGTTCTAAGCATTATTTTACTACCAAATTCTATGCAAATGTTGCATTTACATAGTTAGAATGATAGTGTGTTAGGAGTGGTATAAATTTATACAAACTAAGTAATAAGAATGAAGAAATGCATTGTAAAGTTTAATTTATACAAACTAAATAATGAGAATGAAGAATAACATAGTAAATTTTTAGGTGTCAAAAGAATTAGTAATTCTTATTTTGTTCACCCTCTATTCCTTGGCGTTTTATTCATTTTGGTTGACATGACAATTTAATCAAATGGATCTTTGATCAAGCACGTTGATGAATGGTTATATAACGGTGGTCCTAATGAACTAATTGCTCTACACTTCTTACTTGATGTAGCTTGTTATATGGGTCGTGAGTGGGAGCTTAGTTTCCATCTGGGTATGCGACCTTGAATTGTTGTTGCATATTCAGCTCCCGTTGCAGCTGCTATCGTTGTTTTCTTGATCTACCCAAACGGTCAAGGAAGTTTTTCTGATGGCATGCCTCTAGGAGTTTCTGGTTCTTTCAACTTCATGATTGTATTTCAGGTTGAGCACAACATCCTTATGCAATACCCATTTCACATATTAGGCGTAGCTGGTGTATTCGGCGGTTTCTTGAAAAATATTTAAATAATTTCTTTGGTTATTTATTTTTATTTTTTATTAACTATGTTTTGCAGAAAAGTTTATAATTAGTTGCCAAGAAGGAAGAACCAGAGTCAAAATGATATGTTTTGCAATTCTGATGCTTGCAATTTAAGATAACAATTATGATGCCCTCATTAATTCTTGCTCTTGCTTCCTTTCCTGCAAATAATTAACTAGATGCAAAATTTATGTTATTAAGTAAATAATTTCTTTGTATTATTTCATATTTAAAATATTCAGTATATTTACGATGACATTCTAAATTGTTATTTATAAACTACAAAATATTATGTTTGTTTGATCAATGTTAATAGTTTTGCGGATATATATTCACACACACACACACACACACACACACACACACACACATATATATATATATATATATATATATATATATATATATATATAATTTGCTTAGGTAAAACAATACTTATAATGTATATTCAACATACTGTAAAATGAATATAATTGTCGATTATTATTACTAAGTTTCATGCAAGTTCTATTTCATAGAAATAAACACTAATAGAAGAACTCTTTAATTTAAAATATTTCGTTACGCATTTTCTAAAATGTGTCCCAATAATAAGCCTATTAGACACTAGAAAAAGATTCCAATTAGAAAATGTATTTTCACAACCTTATGAAAAAGAAACAATATTTTTTCAGATTTACTTCCATTTGTTGAAAATAATTTTGCACAATTTCATGAAGGCTTTCATGTTAGAAGTAAAAATTGCTATTGATCATGTAAATAAGAGATTTAGTGAAAATTGGATAATTTTTTGTTGTACAAGTTTGGAAGGTTGTGAAATTGATTTTTCATGTATGCCATAGATGATAGCTTAAATATTTACAGTTTCTTTTTTCTCCGTCCATGTCACATTCCGCGCCTACTCATATTTACAAATAAAATTTCAACTAAATGAATTTTGCTAATAATTATTTCACTTTCTTCACCATATTATGAAAATAATTAATTCAAGTTGCTAAAAAAAGTCAATTATACCAATTTATAACACATTGAAATTTCCTCTTACAACTAACGTGGAATATTATAAATTTAAGAATATTTTTTCAAACAATATTGATACAAAAATATTAATATTGATACTTTGGGTGAGTACTTAGCATTTATTTCTTTAAATTAAAGCTGGAAGTACTTAGGTGGAACTTGGCATAAACCCCTATTAGTTCATTAGAAAGTTATGAAACAATTACAAACAAGTAAAAATGATTTTATGAAACATCAAAAGTGAACAAAAAAAGAGAGATATAGAAAGAAATGCTTCCTTTCAATCATTTATGCCAATAATTAAACATTGAGATACAATATATGTGTTTCAGAAATTATCTTAAATAACTAATAATGTATTTAGAGTCCGAATAGTATATTTTGGAGCGTCAATATCAGTTCCCTTAAATTCCCCACCAACTCCAATCCTTTTAAACATAGCAAACAATTCTGCAAAACTAACCAAGAAATTCCTGGAATGTGAAACACACTTTATCCTGGTGATTTCTATTTTAGTTACTCCTTACTATTCCAATTTTATTATTCTCAATTTTTGGACAGAAATTTACTATTTTTTTTTTTTTAGAACATTTCATAATAAAACTCCATTATTACATATATAGAGAGAGATAAATAGATGTTTTTCAGTTATATGTGAGTATTCAGCTTGAATGGTCAAAGTTTATGTTCATATGTAATTTGAAATGTTGGCTTCTTCTGATTTAATAATGTCACGTTCTCAATTAAATCTATCAGTCGCCCGCCAGCTATTGAGATTTTAGAGGTGGCTTCATATGAAGCACTTCGTCCAGCACTCTTACGAGTACACCTTTATCCTACTTAGTTTTGGATATTCCGACTGACGATCAACTTATCCAAAGAAATATCAAATGAATATCACTTACTCATTTTTTTTATTTTTATTCCATTTGGGATGGAATATTACAAATAATTTATTTGTTGTGTTATAACAAAGGATACTATAATTAAATTTGTATAAGATACTTATCTCTTTTATATATTTTTAATATGCTGATACCATTGTTTGATGTAGAGTATCAAATTTGGGCATTTCTGTATTATATGGGTTGTTTGATACATTTATATCAACCATAAACTTTATACATTTAAAATATGATGGATTTGAGAATAAATGATAATAAACATGTATTTTTATTTAAGATTAGTAAGGAGATTTGAATTTTTATTATGAAGAAATGCTATCTTTAGTGACTGTAGAATATTACTCTAATCATTAATTTTCTTTTAAAGGTTGGTCTTTGTGATACATATTCAATATTTTGGATGATTAATAATTGTTAAACTTGTGTTAAGTCAATAGTATCAAATATTCAACCAAGCCATATATGAAAGTTTTAATTATGCAAACATGTATTATTAAAAATAAAATAAAAGATGTAAGAAAAGAGCTAATCCTAATAAATTTAATTGCAACTCTTATATGCAATCCACATGATTTCATTCATAAACCTTTCATTTCTTGGTTCAAAATGATCGAAACAACGATGATCCTTGAAACCCTAACAACCTCTAAAACTCCATTAACCAGGTCTTAGCAATTCTTGGGAGGCTCTCATTACACAAGAAATCAATCAGTGGTTTTCTTCAACTACTAATTTCAGTCCATCAGATTTCAATGGACATTTGTCGGAAAATCTCTTTCTATATAAACAACATTGTACGAACAAAAGAAAAACAAGTTCGAATCAAATAAAACCAAAGTAGTAAAAAAACAAGAATTTCAATAGATATATATATATCTATAACTCGAGAAAGGAGGTAGTAGCAAGCATGGCGAAGATGTTGGTGGTGAGTTTGGCGGTGCTGGTTGTGGTAAGCGCTTTTCTTTCATCACCAGCAGAGGGCGCAGTCATCGGATATCCAGCTCTCGGAAGAGATGGTGTTCCACTAACCCCACCGGCTGCCCCTGCAAACCCCTACAAGAGGGATTGCGAGCCGAGCGAGCAGTGCCGCGGCGGCCGAAGGTTGTTGGCCAGCAACCCTCTTTAATAATAAGCTGCCACATGAGTTTACACTATATGACAGGCACTAATGATAATAACAATATCAACAAAAATAATAAAAATTGATTTAGTATAATTTGTGATATTGTGTTATAAGATGGGAAGCAAATTCACTTGTAAACATTGATCTCGCAGACAGAAACATTTGTCAAATACTTATTCTAATCAATAATATTCTTTCTATATTTATTAAACTCATGAATGTTATTTGTCTCTACTGCTTTGCATATGTGCTATGCCCTAGGCCCAATAGCATGAGCTCGGCAAGTGAGACTCGATATAACGAGTTCCGCTAGTAACAACTAACTTGCATTCTTCTTCTTTTATAAAAATTATTAACCTACGTTGTTAGATAAGTTAATTATACTTATTTATAAATCAATTCAAACTTTTTCTAATATTTCATATGCGATATCTCAATCACCCATCATTGAACACAATTCCTTATCGCATTCCTTTCACGGTTTACGATCATCCCCAGCATATGCGGTCGAGCCTCCCGCGCCAATAGTACACTCAGGCTTGCTCTAATACCGTTCTTCACACCATGGCCCAACGAGGAGGAGCCCAAAAATGAGACTCCATTATAATATGTTATGCTAACAACTATTTTGTATCCATCCTTACTTTGTAAAATAATTAACCTAAATTATTAGAAAAATTCATTCTGATCCCTTATAAATTAGTTCAAACTTTCTCCATAATCCAGTGAAATAGGTAAATTTCGATCTTTAAGTTGATCTAAATAGACATTCGATCCTTCAAGTTGGCACAATTTGATTTTAGTACACCAACTTTCTAAAATTGGCATATTTAGTTCGATATTTGCCTAAAAATCTTGACTGAAAATTGCTGATATTGCAGAAAATACTATCGAAATTTGCTAACATGTACTATAATTTTGGAATTTTTTAAATTTGTAAGAAGAATTACATGATGTGGCGATTATCTGGACAAAGGGATGAATATAAATAAAATATTTGGAATTTTAAAGTGGACATAAAGGAATTAAATAAAAATTTGTTTAATATTTATTCTTTTCCATTTGTAAAATTTCAAAAATATTTTTTTATTTTTTTCTCCTCCATCTTCAAAAACAATTGTAAAATTTCAAAAAAGTAAAATTAGTTTACATATTTTCTTAATTTTAAAATATAAATAAGTTAGAAATTTATAGAAATGAAGAAATAAATTGTAAGTAAAATTTTATATTTAAAAGTTAGAAATTATTTGAATTTTAATAATAAACAAATTAAAAATAAGTATATAATATACTTAAATAATTTCTTAATTACCAAAAATATAAAATAAAAAATATTTACACAAAATAGTTTCGTAATATAACATTTTTCTTTTCTTCTTATTTTTTTAATTTATAAAAAATATTTTTTTATAATTTTCGTTATAAAAGAAGAAATAGGTGGCAGAGGTGGGCGGGTTGTAGGGGTGGGTGGTCATTTAGGGTGCAATTTTGAGAGTAGATTTGAGTGGAAGAAGAAGTGGAGAGTGGTTTGGGTGTGGATTTGGGTAGAAGAAGAAGAAAATAAGTGACAGAGAAAAGAGGGTTGGTGGGTGGTGGCGAGTAGTGTTGGCGGGTGTGGGTAAGGAATAAAATGAAGGAGAAAAGAAAAAATAAATAAAAAAATATTTTTTTTGAAATTTTACAAAAAAATATATATATATAAAATAAATTAATGTTGTTTAGGTGGCATAGATTTGATTTGTTTTTTCCCCCCACAAAATAATACACATAAGCACCACATCAGTTATTATTCTCCAAATAGTAAAAATCTCCAAATTATAGTCCATATCACCATATTCCAATGATTTATTGTGTCATGTCTGTCATTTCCAATCAAAATTAAATTTCTAGACAAAAATCAAATTAAATTTGTTAATTTTAAAAAATTAATATACTAAAATCAAATTCTATCAATTTAAAAGATTAAATATTTATCTAAACCAACTTAAAAGATGAATATTTTCTCTTTCCCGTTATCACATGTATCTTTTGTTTTAAGAATTTATTCAATTAGGCTTATCATAATGCATTATTATGACAGAAAACGAATTTTTTTTTCTTGGTTTGGTGGTTGTTGTTTTTTTTTTCTTTTTTATTTATTTTTCTTTTTCTGATTTGGGGTAGGCCATAGAATGCTACTACAAGATACACATCCATTGTCTGCAAAACACTGTCAACCAAGAGGCACTACACCAGTTAGCGACGAAAATTAAGATTTTTTTTTTGTCTCTCACGTCAGCCACGAAAATTTAAATGTTGCTGCTAACATAAATTTTATCTTCATAAAATAATTAAAAAACAAAAAAAAATATTAATTTTAGCGACGACTTGTTTAAATATTGTCGCTAAATTTAAAAAAAATAAATTTATAAAAAATTTAGCGATAAGTTATGTTCAATATCATTAAGTGGTTGATATATCTCATGTTAGCGATGACCTTTTGAAATGTTGTCGTTAACGTGACAGTTAACGACGAAATTCACGTATTATGGTTAACCTGTTTGTCGCAGCCAGAATATGGCACATAATATTATGAATTTAAAGATCAAAGATTTTCAAGAAAAATGCTACAAGAACTTGGAAATTTAAGAATAAAATGAGAAATTAAACTCAAGTAATAGAAATTGAAAATAAGCTTGATAGTACTATGAAAATAGCACCATCTTTCTCCTTCTCTTCCATTTTATATTCATTATTTTTTTGCCATTTTATTTTGGATAAAATACATAAAACCCTCACGAACATAACACTTATTCACCCTGAATTAAGTGCTTAGACAAAATTACCTTTAATGCAATCAATTTATATAGTTGTTATTTATTTTAAATATTTTGCATTCCAAATTTATTTTAAATTCTTTTTTAATTAAAAAATATATTTTAAATTATATATTTTTTAAAAAGTAATTAGTAATTTAAGTAATTCAAATTTAAAAAACTAAAGTAATTATAAAGTATAATAAATACCAGCATAGATAAGATATATATACATATATATATATATATAAAAGCTTATTACAAATATTTATTATAAAAATATTCCTAACAAACGAAAAATTACAGAGTTCTTGGGCTCATATACATCCAATCTAGTCATTATCAAAATTTATACAATATAAACCTAACAATATACTATTAAATTTGCACTGTCATTGTTTAAAAATAAAAAGATATACAACAATTATCATTTCTTTATTTCCAAAATAAAGGTTTTAGTCTATCTTCAGTTTTTACGCATTAAAAAAAATTTATTGCATCCAAAAATCTTGAAAATAAGAAATTATTAAAATTGTCAAATACTACCTATAAGATCTAAATTCAACTAATGAAGTTCTTATATAAATAAAATAAATAAAAGATATGTCTTCCTTATTTTTCTTCTTACTTTTGGACACACATTTTTACATATTATTTTTACAAGAAGAAAAATGGTTTTTAAACTCTAGAATTTTAGTTCATACTGATAGTTTTTCACTCACTACTTAATGTCCAAAAAATAAAAAAGAAATATATAATTTGTGTAGGGGATATATTAAATAATTACTCTTCCCCTCCACGATGCAGTGCATTTTCTGATAGCATTTTGTATATGGTTCTTTTATTATGAAATTTGCAACTTGAAGTAATGATCTATGTTGGATTATCAAAAAATAAAAATTAAATAAATAAAATCTATGTTGGATTATCTATCAAGACAGGTTTGATGGTTGCTATAAAGTTTGCAGTCCTTCACAAAGCAACACAATTTGTGAAAAACTACATAACTTAATAATCTTCAAATTAGTACAATTTTTAGAGTTAGAACAAGTACAACAAAGTCTAATAAAAGCAACTTCAAAACAGTATAGTTTCATAAATAATAAATGAGCCCTGTAATTTTTAATTTAAAAGTTTTTAATTGAAATATTTTTTTTCAAATTTATATTGTGAGGACGGTTAGTTTAATTTACACGCTAAACGGTCTTATACGCTAAACGATCTCCCTTTTTTTTTTATAATTCAAATATCCCAATTTATGTCTCAACTGCATTCTGTATCCTGGAACTCATATGCATCAATTGGATCACAGATTCCCCATGAATCTGGAACTTTAAGACTCATGCCCCCATGAACTGTACACTTCTGTATCCTAGAACTCATATACATCAATTAGATCATATATTCCCCCATGAATCTGGAACTCCAAGACCCATGCCTACCATGAACTGTACACTTCTGTATCCTGGAACTCATATGTATCAATTGGATCTCATATCCCCCATGAATCTGGAGCCCCTAGAACCTTGAAGCGGTTAAATCGATAGATATGCCTCAATTGAATCACATGTTCCTCAAGAAATACTAAACTCCGGTCGCAAGGTCCCACTGGCACCACATAAAACCTTGAAGCGGTTAAATCGCGAGATATGCTTGGATCACAGGTTCCCCATGAAATAACAAATTTCGGTCGTAGGGTCCACTGACACTACAGAAATTGCTCCATATCAAAATTCAGGTTTCCACTAGAATCCGTGATTGCTGAAATTCAGCTGTAGGTTCCCACTAGAATTCGAACTTCCACTCTACCGTTGAAAGCGAATAACATATTGATTGATACACCAATTAAACTGTTGTCGAAGACAACGATCTCCTTTTTTTTTTTTTCTTCCTATTCTTTGTTGTCGCAACTCACGCCACTTCACACTTACAGCATTTTTGTCAGATGGTCTTTCCCAAATTTCATAATCATAGCAACAAATTCAAAATTCGAGAATTATTTATTATATTTTAAAATTTATAATTCATGTATTTTTAAGAATAATTTGAAGTAAAAAAATTTGACTAAATCTCATCTGCAGAATAAATTTTTTTACTAAAATTCATCATTAATTTGGAATATATCAATACAATTTTTTTAATTATTTTATAAAAAATAAATTTTTGTATGAAGATAGTTTATAGAAATTATATTATTTAAGTTTTCTTTATTGAAAAAAAAAAAAAAAAAAAAAACTTAATATTATATAATCTTATCAAAGTAGAAGTAAAATTAAAAAATAAATCATTGTATTAATAGAAAAACTTAAAAGATTTTATCAAATTATTATTTAAAAAATATATTTCAAAAACTCAAAAAAAAAATTACTATGCTCTCAATAAATTATAAGTCGAGAGTTTAGACCACGTTTACAATTTTTTATTCCTAGTCATGGTCAAGACTTCAGATTCGAGATTGTTCTCGGCGAGCCGCTAAGTCAGCACAGACTTGATCATAGGCGCCAACCGCATACATTAGCCGCCTATCTCCTTGGTCATACTAACCTACGCTTCCCCTCCTTGCCTATATATACCTCGTTGTTCATTTTTTTTCTTTTCAAAACCGTGTCTTGAGAAAGAAGAAATTATCAAATCCTCGAAATTAAGGTGAATTCTCTCAATTATTTTGTCGAAATTATTTAATTTGATGTTAATTTTCTCGTAAATTGAAGGATTGAGGTGTGAAAATTTTGATCTTGAATTATCTGTTGTATTATGCTGTGTTGAATTTTTTATTATATTCATTTCTTGTCAAAAACTTCGGATTGTTTTGCCGTTTCAGCTGAAGAAATTTCGGGTTTTCTAGATTTTGAAGTTGAGACAGTTGCTTGCCAATTTCGAACAATCAATTGATTGATTTTAATTTTTTTATGATATGTGAATTAAAAAAAAATTATGAGTTGTGATTTTTGTCTTATTTTTATGGATTGAATTTGTTACAGATTAGGGTTCTATTAGCTCTGCTAGATGTATGGATAACTATATGTATAACAATTACTAAGGAGTTAAAATCTGATAAGAGTAATTTACTACATTTGTGAATTGATGATTCTTAAATCCTGACTGTGGTTGTTGTAAAAGATACTTACCTTTTTTCACTTTTTTCAAGTTTTTGGGGGGTGGGTGGGCCTAGTATTTGTTGTATTATTGTGAAAAAGAGAAGTTTCTAGTATTTTTTTATTATAGTACTACAAGTATTTGAGCATTTGCTTCTTTGTTTATGGCCCGCCAGTTGATCTAGCCAGACCATGGAGCAGCAGCATGGGTTGCATAGTTGTTTAGTTATATGGAGGGGACAAAAGTTCGTTGTTGAGATGAATCGAAGTGCCACTCTTAAGGAGTTGGGGGAAAAGTTGCAAGAACTCACGAATGTCAAGGCTGATACACTACGGCTACTTGTTCCCATGGAGAAAAGTTCGAAATTGCTATATCCATTTTCTGATGAACACTCTTGTTTAAGCTTGGATTCAACATCAGTTCTTAAGGTGCCAAAACTTGTCCCTTCTCCATATGGCATGTGTAGTATCTTACTAATGTGCTATTAAATTTTCCAATATGCATTGAATTTGGATTTAGATTTCCCTAGCTGGAATATAGTGAATCATGAATTCATAATTGATTAAGAGTGTCTGAGCACAATGCTCAGAGAGGAGTGTCTGGGCGGCACTCCTCTAGTTTAAAGGTGCAGTGCTCGAAAAAAACACAGAGAAAATGTGGAAAAGGTGGAGTCTGAAATATGAACTTGTTGCATTGATATAATATTGGTTTATTGTGTGGTGTTCATATATTGGCCACTGAAGTTAAATCAGATGTTGAAAGCCAAAAACATGTTAATTGATACTTAAGTTTGAACTGATTTTGTTCTGTGATGCAAGTTTTGACGATTTTTGCTGAGATTAAAACAATTTCAAAATTTTTCTTGCACATATAGTGCATGTATGGAGATTTTTCACTTAAATTAAGTTTCTTTCGGTTTGATGCATTTGCTCATGTGGTAGCTGTGAACTTGATCTCAGTTCTCGACTCCTTAAGAATTGTTTGGACAAGTCTCTTTTATAATTTATATTAAGTCAACTGAGGAAGGATAGTTGATATTTGTAACTCTTAACAGGATATGCACCATCACATTCCCCCCACAAGAACAAACATATTTGGGAGAAGTTTTTCTTAAAGTCATATTATCCTCCATAATATTTCATTTACTCAGCAGGATACCCATTGTCCTTTTGAAATTTTACTTTATATAATCACTAGTGACTCTGCCAATTGGCAAACCGTATGGGTTGAACGTTTGGATAAAAATGAAATACCAGTCCCCAATGGTTAATTCTTGTGCCCTTTCAATTTAGTCATCCATGAGTATCTTCAAATTAGTCCTAAATACATACATGAGTATGTTCCAATTTGTGAGATTGAATATCTTAACTTCAACCTGATCAAGTACATTCAGGTACTCCTTTTTCCTAAAGAAGTCAGTGAGATTGCAGTTAAGGCTGTCAAGCCAAAACTAAATACAGACAACAGAATGAACTCCTATTACAATTTTGTCCCATGTCACTTGAAATTCATGTGCATGCAGGATATCATTGTCTTTTTTAGGGTTCGATTATTCAGCTTTTTTTCATCATGTACCAGATGACCCTTCAAAAAATAATATCTACAATTAAACCCATGTAAATTTGTCATGACTATGATCGTCATTCAAATGAAAATACGAGAACAATTTTATGAACTGAAAGAGAACCGGATAATGAGATAAAAGTCTTTTTTTTTTTTTTTGGTAACTTGTAAGAAATGGAAAAGCCATTGCAGCTCTAGATGGAAAGGAGATTCGGTAAAAATCTCACGGGTCTGTTCTTTTTCTTGATTTTTCGGTCTTGTTTCTAGAAAAGACAAATAAACAAAGATTAATACTGTCAAACTATCATTTCCCACCCCTTTTGCAAGCACCATTAACAGAATCCAACTGACCATCTCATTTCTTCTGGCACCGATTTATCTGCCGACCACCCTTGCCACCAAACAAACTCCTGCTCCCCACCCTTTTCATGCGCACCTCCACCACCGTCTCCCACCATTATGATGCCCCCTCCTTTTTCCCTCCAAGACTTGCGACTCATACATGCCTATCCGCTTTCACCTCTTGACTCTTTCCCTTTCCCTTTAGCAAGAAATTTACATACAAATGTGTGAACTTCGTCAACGTACTCTGAAATGCCATTATCTGCTGTTTATTTCTTTTTGCCATATTAAGCAAAACATTACATGTGGAGAAATTTATAGTTCTATGAATTTCGTGTTCTAGGATACTTGAATGATGAATTCCGAGGATTGTTCACTGGTTGTACCTGTGTGGATGTGAGTTTAAATGGTAATTCAGATGCATGTTTTACGTCTATGTCTGTTTGTAGTTCAATCTTGTAACTGGCAAAGAAATTCTTTCTTGGACAGAAAGTGTATGAGCGGTGGTATAACAGATGCAAATTGGTGATGGGGTTTCTGAAATAGGAAATTTCTCCACCTGTTTTTTCTGTGTTTAAAAAAGCAATAATAAGGGGAATGAGTATTCTATCTATTAGGAGAACCCATTCAAGGTGGAGTAATCTACTTATTCTGAGTCATTCAATCTGGCAAACAGGGGCCAAATGTTCGTTGCCTTTACCTGAGACTCAAAGTCTGGATACCTATATATGGAATCCAGAAAATATGCATGTATCCACTATTTTATAAGTAAACTGATCTTGCCTTTCTTGGTCATTTTCAATATTTTACCTTGTTAGTTGCAGGAGTCAGACAGTGATATAGTGAGAAAAACTTGAAGAATCATAGAGTAACACATGATCCATCCAGCTGGCATTGGTATCTGAATGCCTGTTATTCCAGTATATAATATAGTAAGGATGTATTAGATCGGCAAGTTTTATAGGGTAGTAATAGCAGCTTAAAAAGATTGATCTGGTGCCTGGAGGTCATAGGTTCATGTAGTCAACTTCTCAGTTTTGGATGGGTAAGACTAATTATATCTTACCCTTTCCAGGCTCTGCAATAACAAGAGCCTTGTAAAATGATTATGCTCTTAGAGTAACTTATTACCGCTAAAAAGATAAAGGGAGAAATTACATGTATCCAGAATGGATCATGCATACATGTTGCAGTCTCATTGGGCTGATAATATGGTTTGTGCTAGTTTCTGTTGTAGTTATTTCAAAATAATTGACCAAATATTCTTTGTTGAGACATAATTAAAGCCTGAAGGATCTCTCAGTACTTGATTTCTTTCAAAATCAACCTTTGCTTTGACAACAACTTGTTCTCCACTTTATGTTGCAGGGAAAATCTATTAGAATGATGGGAGTGCCCAAGGACGAGGTTGATGAAGTCCTACAAAATGCAAAGGCAGACCTCAGGATAGCTGGATTTGATGAAGAAGAAAAGAGATTGAAGCAGAGAAATGTGGATAGATCCTATACCCCGCCAAAACTTCCCCAAGGAACTTACATTTTTTGTGATTTTCGGACACTCAGTCTTCCTGGAATAGAGGTAAAGTTCACATTTCAAGTCTTTATGTCTGCTATTTATTCCATAATAGGTTTCCAGTAATTCAGATATGAAGTCATGGACCTTTGGATAAGATCTTAGGTAAGAGGCTTATTTAGATTGGTGTGAAGTTAGTCTTCTGTCTAATCTTTCTTCTGTGGTGCGAACAACTCTTTTCTTCATATCTAAATTGAAGTTTGGACCTTTAACAGGTTGGTGATAATTATTTTGGGATATGTGCTGGCTAGAGTACCTCCATAGGTGATGTGTGCTGGCTTGAGTACTTCCAAACTTCTGTAGCATTGAGGGAAAAAAAAAAAAGAATAAAAAAACTTAGATAAGCTGCGAGCCTAATTAAATAGCTTAGTTTTCTCCAGCATAATCTACTGAAAGAAGACTACAAAAGCAAATTTGTGTTTTGACCCCTTTAATGTTGTGGTTCGAGCCTCTTTAGTCTTGATAATTTTCAGAATTGTAATTCATTTGGGAAGACTATTGTTCGGTATACACTTTGGTTCAAAAGATATAAGTGATTGAATAATGGATGTAAGAAAATGTTGAGCCTTCACAAAACAGAAGTTGCTGGTTATTGGGTCAAAAGAACAGGATGCAGTCTTTGATAAGTGCAGTACCAGAATGATAACAACAGAGATCGATGAGATTGTGCCTCATCTAATAGTGCTCTTAAAAATGAATTTTTCTACATATATTCTGAAAATATAGAGTTTGTGTTGGTTGTTTCACCGTTGAATTTATGCTCTTTTGCTTTCATCCAAAATTGTGAACCTGGAAACATGATTTAAGCTTTAGAACTTCTTGCGAAATTAATTTTAATTGTCTTATGGGTGCTTCGATGTGGAAAATGAGTTTCTTTTGTGCTGAGATAATCATGACAAGAAAATAGGACAAGTTTCTAATCTTGGCATGTTTAGTTTATCACATGTCCAGGTTAGGGTGCTTGTCATTCGCTATCAGATTAGTTTTCTATAATTCTGAAGGTTTGGTTAAAGTTTTCTGTCATACATTCACCTACCCCCTACATGCTGGTGGCCGCATCATTATGCTAATTGATTTACTTTTTCTCTAGTGTCCAAAACATTATAGAATCATTGTGGAGTTGTAATATCCATCCATTACATGAGAACACCAATATTAACTAGTTGACCTTGTCCTGGCGATGGCAGTTAGATCCTCCTGCATCGAAGGCTCTGGTATTGCTGCATAAGCTTGCTTCGGATCCAGGAATTGTTGCAATTATGAATAAGGTACTCGATTTAGTGTTATTGTTTGTTTATAATCATTTGGTCATACTCGTTTTATATTTTTCTCAGTTGTGATAAGCTCTGTTTTGATTGGCCTTCTTAAAGCATCGTTGGCGGGTGGGAATTTTGACTGAGATGGCACCAATTGGTTATGTTGGAGTCAGTCCTAAGTGCATCCTTGGTTTCAACAAGGTGAGGATCGTGATGAGAAAATGTTTCATTCTTTTACGAGTACTCGTAACTTCTGTCCTCATAAGCTCTCCTATGATCTCCTGTATCCCCTTTCAGTTATCATGAATCTGGTTTCTCTCTCTTTCTCAAGCTATTTGTGTGTGGATTATGTGTAGAACCATGGAGAAGAGATATCATTGAGACTTCGAACCGATGACCTCAAGGGTTTCAGGAAATATGAAAGCATTAAGAAGACTCTTTTGCATGAGTTAGTACGTTATCATCATTTGCTTAAATCTTCTCCATCAAAAAAATAAGGGGCTTGTCTTTATCTTCCTCTGTGTTTTACATCTATTACTTTCAAAACAGCTGAACTGTTATACAATTTTTGTCATCTTTCTAGGCACACATGGTGTTCTCTGAACATGATTCGAATTTCTATGCTCTGGATACACAGGTATTGGAGACCATCCTTTTCTTTATCCCATCTCCCACCCCCAACTCGAACTTTAATCCCAAAATGTATGTACATCTGTGTGTGTGTGTGTGTACTCTATCATATGTGTGTGTGTGCGCGCGCGCGTCTGTTTCAACGAGTTGTGTTTGGCCATACCTATCTTCTGGAGATATACTATAGTGAAATTGAATTATGTACTCAAATGGCTCTATTGCTGCATATTTTGGTGTAACAGCTTAACAAAGAAGCTGCTACTCTTGATTGGACTAAATCAAGTGGCCATACTTTGAGTGGAGTCAGCCATTCACAACATTATGAAGAGGAGTTTGACATTAGTAGTAATGTAACTTCATCACAAAAGCTTGGAGGGCAGGCTTCTGTTCTTCCTAATGCCCGTGCTGCTTCAGTGAATGCAGCTTTTGAACGTTTAGCCAACACACCCACCACATTTTCAAGATCATCTGAGGTACATGAAAACTAAAACTCTGATAACATAGCTTTGGTGTTTGCCTAAGACCTGATTTAGGAGAAAGAATGGAATCTCACAATACAGATGGTATGCAGGAAATCACTGCCGTTCCCGGTCCTTGCGTCCATGGCAATGAGAATGTACCTGAACCCGATCCTGATGATTGTGAGGGTGATGAATCCTTAGTACTTGAGCCTTATGTGGAATCAGGGGGAAGCCATGTCGATATCGAAATGGATCCTCATCATTCACTAGGGCCTTTGCCCGCTTCAGAAACTGAGAGATGTGAACAATCTAATCCCAACAATTCAGGGGATAGTCTCATTGAACCAAATTTCAATGGAGAAGTTCAGAGAAAGGTTACCATTCTAGAACCTGAACTTGATGATTCCGGAGAAGACCCAAATCATCTGAGATGTCAAAATGCAGTGCGATCTGATCAAAGGGACTTCCTTACACCCACAAGTATAGAATTACCTAGTCATGTGAACAATGGTCCTGGTGAACTTCATCCAAATGATTCTCACATGCAGACAGAGCCTGATTCTGGTGAGTCATTGCCAAGGAGCCAAACTACTGAGCCTGATCCAGATGATCCTGAATTGCAGATAATCCAAGACCCTGTTACCATGGTTTGTGGTCGTCTGCAAAGTGCAATTCAGTCACTGAAATATGAAGTTACGCCCTCAGAGACTGGAATGATCCTACAAACTTTACTTAAGATAATACGGTATGGCTTGGATCTGAGTTAAGTCATTTGTTTTACTCGAGTTATTTTTACTTAAGCATTTGACTTTTTTATTGTACTTATGCATTGAAATATTGACGAGAGCTGCGGGTTTTTAATTGCAGTAATGTGATTGAACACCCAGATGACATGAAGTTCAAAAAACTCAGAAAGGTATGTTTCCTTCTGTATTCTAATTCTTATATCAGAAAATTACCCTTCTAACTTTGCTCGTTGCTGTTTTGATTGATTTTCTTCAGGGTAATCCAATGATACAAAGGAACATTATTACTTACAAAGGTATGGATTTCCCTGGGATTTGGATTTATTCTCTCTAGGAGCATATATCTGGTTTCTTGTTAGATATCCATAATATATTGGCGCAGTAAGTTTTCTACATGTTCCTCATTTCTGCTGCACCCACCCACCCCCACGGAAGAAGAACAGCCTCCGGTACAAAATCATTTATGTTTTTTACAAGCTAGGGCTTAAAAAGAGAAGGAGCGAAAATATGTTAGGTTATCAACCAATTTTTTGTAGCTGAACCTGGGACAAATTGACTAGGGTAATCAAGATATTGAGATCTGCATACACCTTGCCCTATTATACTGTAATTTTATGCCATTATGATTCTGCAATTTGTGATTCTCCACATCATTCTCTATCATAATGTTTGCACTATACATGTATTGATTTCGTAAACTATGGAAAGAGTTTCTATAACAACATATATAAGAGTGTGACAGCTGTGCTTTCTGCTTTCTTGGAGTTGCAAATAAGAGTTTTCCAGTTTCCTCGGGAAATGTGTGGATGTGGAGAGGGTTTTATTGTACTGCAATTGTGTTCTTCCTCTTCTATGTTAGGGTTTCAGGATACCTCTTGGTGTAGAATTTCAGGTTTTTGAAAGCGCACATGTTTCAGTTATCATTAGAAGAGAATAAGAGCCTCTGAAGCAAAAAATAACTTTTGACGAGCTAGGGCTTAAAAAGAAAAGGAATGAAAAATGGATAGAACTGACTGGGATAATATTAAAACAGACAGATATATAAAGCTAATTTGTGATTCTCTGCTTCATTCTATATTGTAATGTGTGCATTATGCATGTCTCGATTACGTCAACTATTGATGGAGTTTCTACACTTAATGAGAGTGCAACCGCTCTGCTCTGCTTTCTGCTTTCATGGAGTTGCACATAAAAGTTTTACTTTTTACTGGTTTGAGTTTTTGTGGATGTGGGGAGGTTTTTTATTGCACCACCTCTCCCTGTCGAACTGCCGTTAAAATAGCAAATTTCATTTCCTGCAGCTGCCATGGACATTCTCACACTGATTGGATTTTGTGAAGATGTTGTTATTGATGAATGGGGAAAGGCCGAAGTCTTTTTGATGTTAAAGCGAAACGATCCAGGTTTGTTGTGGCTTGCCAAATCATCCCTGGAGACATACATTGCGTAGCAGATGAGGTTACGATGTACAATTAATGTTGACATACACAACAGAAGCTAATATTGAGAATGAATTTGTAATATATGTACACTGGTCTGCGAATTGACATTATTTGTAATTTGTAACAGCACTGTGAAGTCATAGGAAAAGTAAGTTTATTTTTTTATTTTTTTTTTTTTTTTTTTTTCATGTGAAAGTACAATCAAATTAGAATTTACATAACCCATTTAGGATATGCTTAAGTAGGTTTTTATTAGTTAAAATTTGTATTATATTTATATTGTATAAAAAAAATTATTTTTTATATTAAAATTCGTATTATATTCATATGGAACATGTATGTTTGTATAAATAATTGAAAATTATTTTAGTTTTTGGTACTGTCGAATAATATTTTGTATTTTTGAAGTAAAATATTTAATACACGTATTATAATTATTTGTATAATATTTGACGAATAATATTTTATGTTAATAAATATTTATAACTTTTAAATGTAATATAAGATTATTCAAAAGTTATTTATGAGTATTAATAGAATATTTTATAAATAAAAAATAAATAATTTAATAAATTATGAATATATTATTTATTATTCAATAGTTATTTTTGAATTATGTCACAATTATAAATTAAATAATATAAAAATATTTATAAAAGTATTTTTATATAATTTAACATTAGTGCAAATATAATTTATATAAAAATAATGTTATAATAAATTATATTTTTTGCTTTTAAATAATTTTTTTATATTTATATTTTATTCATTCATTTACGAATTTGTATATTAATTATTTTTATATTTTTTATTAATTTTTTATTGTAATTTTTAATAAAAATTCATAATATATTCGTATATATTAAATGTCGAATTTTTCTCGTCCCTTATTTAACTAACTAGGCACGTAGTATAATTATTCGTCTAATATTTGACAAATATTTTTTTATTATAATAAATATTTATAATATTTAATATAATCTAAAATTAAAAGTTTATTTATAAATATTAATGAAATATTATATAAATAAGAAACTAAACAATTTAATAATTTATAGATATACTAATTATTAATTAATAATTATCATTAAGTTATGTTAGAATTATAAATTAAATAATATAAAATAATTTTTACATAATCTAAAATAAATACAAACAAAATTTACGTACAAATAATATCAAAATAAATCATATTTTTTCTTTTAAACAATTCTTTTAAATTCATAATTTACTCATAATTCGTATATTAATTATTTTTATATTTTTTTATCGATTTTTGCACTTCGTACATAGTATACGACGAATTTAACTAACTAAAGATCTATCTCTTACAATTTCACTTGGGTACTCAGTAATACCCAAGTGAATGTAACAGAATGAGCCTTTATCCTATTCCTTAAGCCCTTCATTTACTCTTACACACATAAATCTCTATCGGAATAATAGAGCAATATATAAACCCAAGCCACAATATTTTCACATAGATCAAATCTTGCGGGAATGAAATGTAGTTGCTGACGATCCACCTGTGCAGATAACTCATTCAGCTAACTTTCCGAAAACGATAACTATAGCGAAGGAAAAATTATAAGCTCATAAGATAGACTGATCAGTCATCTCTGCAACTAGTTCACTTGAATAAAGAGGCAAGAAAGCAAGGGGTGGTAGCTGGTTTTTATTTGTAGTCCAAACATCAATGAAAGTTTAAGTTAACAAAAAGTTCTTAAGGGACCTCCTGTATATAAATTCACGAACGAGCCGTGTGACGATGTCTAATACGCTTTAGTTTAACATGGGCTCCACGGGACCCTTGGCTCACGCGAGATCAGTATTTCTTCCCACTTTGCATCCCAACTTTTCATGTAAAAACTCATAGTTGGAGACGAACCTGACCTTCGACCAATCATTATTTTTCAAAGGAATGTATGATTAGAAGCCAACCGGTCAAGAACCATCCATGGTAATATCATTAACGGAAGCAATATTTGTGTTGGTGTTGAAAGCAGTGTCATCTGAGGTGTTCCTTTGAGTTTGCCCAGCTCCAAAGGTGAATTCCTGAGGAGGGATGTCAAATGAGGCACGGGAAAATATTGAAGCACCGCCAGTGTTATTGAAAACTGGAACTGGGACTGGTGGATCATTTGGCCTTGAGAAGCCAAAGCTGAAGGATGGCAAATTTGGGGTGACACTACCGCTGTTCTCGACTGAACCAAAAATCTTTTGCTCATACTCCTGTAATTGCTGGTAGACCACTGAAATTAGTCAAAACAGAAACATGTCAGATGTGAAATTCACAGTTCAAAAACTATACAATTGTGATCACAATGATTGCAACTCTAATTAAAAGTACTCTCGTCTCAGCTCTGATCTGAGATCTCTTTAACGCAGGATAACCAATTGATGTCATAAGCATCATGACTATCATATCCAAGTTACAAATGCATTCAATCGACTATTTATAGTTAATATATCATGACAGGAGTCTTGTGAATTCCCAAAATATATTGACTACCTTTTGACACATTTCATTGGCTGAGCAATTTCTCGATATTACAGAAAAAAAAAAGTTACAGAAAAAGTATATGCTCTTTCTTTCAGCTATGTTCACAATTAATTCCGCCACCCGTCACCGATCACCTGCATGTCCCTCTTCCACTACCGTCTACATTCCCTAACAACCACCTACCCCTTCCACCTCCTACCACCACCCACACCCTATCAACACCACTCCTTCCTCCAACCACCACAAAAATTGCCGTGCCTCTCGACCTGTCAGTGCCATCCCTCTTTCTGCAGCACCACCTCAACATCTCTTGCTGATAACCAAAAGAAACCACTTACAGCAGATAACTAACCACACAAATGAAACCTGCAATAGAATGGCAACTCTTTCTGTGGTGAAAAATTGCTGGCAGTATTGCTGGCCTCATTCAGATACTTGGATTGAGGAGCAACTAATCAAGCTACTTGTAAGGTTAATTATTTCCTCACAAGTTGCTATAGCTATGAGTTCCCATATATCTATTTTAGACGTCTACGGCCTTACAGTCATTAGATCTTTATTTGATGGTACATATCATCATTTAATTACTAGTTTTGTTAGTGAAACATTAGAAATCACAGAGATAATGTGATGGTTCCTATGGCTAGAAACATGCCTTGACTGGTCTCACAATATTTTTTATCCATACTTGATCCAAACATATTTTTGGAGTGTAACATGATGCTAACATATCTTTGAAGGATAATGTCTGGCTAGAATAGGACTTGATTTTCTTTGTTTTATTATATATAAACTACAATCTCATAACCAAAAGAGGAGACTGGAACATATACATGCGCAAAACATATTCGCAACACATTGGCTCTCATAAACTCATAACAGAAGCACTTTCATCTTTCCCCAGATTAATAATAAACCAACCACTAAAACCAGAAAGAGTGACTATTGTGTTTGCAATATTTAACTTAGGACATGACATGAGTCTTCCAATAAATGAAGATAAAAGTAGCAGTCTTGCAGAATAGGCGTATTTAAATTAATTGGACGGCAATAGAAGACTTATTACTTTTACTCATTTATCAATTATAGTTCTTCACAAGGCACCAAAAGGATCTATATAAGTGAAATTTTCAAAGGCAAAAGAAAATCAACTATTCGAGAAATTCTAAGAGTGATCTCTATCAAGTAAATGAAAGTACAACATATTTAATTCAATTCATAATTATCCAAAACTATCAAGTAAATGAAGTACAACATAATTTTTTTCAATTCATAAATATCCAAATGTTTCAGTGCTTCACATCTAGGGCGCTGCGAACAGCACCTCAGTCTTACCCTTGGTATTGAATTTCATCATTTTTCCCATGCGTCATAACACCCCCAAATAATTGTACCAATCACTTAACATAGTTCCTTTTATAATGAAGTTTTCAACATCAAAAGTGAATCAGATCAAGCCAAGGGTGCCAAGTCAATCAAAATGGGTTTGAATGACCACATAGAACTATGACTATGGGAATGTTTTTAGTGTAGAACGTATTTACGAGGTTTGGCCTTTCTTCCTAAAGACAATACCTATGGTACAATGCAAAAGCATTCTTGTACCTTAAACAGGAAAACAGAAGTGAACGAGGTTAAATACTTGGAAAGCAAATTGATGACCCAATGTTTGGGTTCAGCCAGCCCTAGATGTGATTTGCTTGCCTCATTCTCATTTCTATTGTGGCTCACCAGAGTACTTCTTTTAGTTTGCCTTTTGTTAAAGGTATAGCAATAACAAAATATCTCAAATAAAACAACAGATATATAAAATACTTAACATCAGGTTCAATCCCTGTCAACCGACGAAAATTGTAAAATAAATGCACCACATTTACATGAATGGCATCAACACATTTCTATGTAAATGAGATTCTGTTGTTTCTACCCAACTTAAAGGAAATAATTCTATTAATATTCACATATTATAAGTATGTTATGCATATGAAATCAATATTCACATATTATAAGCATGTTATGTATATCCAACTACTTCACCTCACTTATACTGAAAGTACAAATGTATCAAATGTAAATTAAAATCTTTGATAGCTCATAGAAGATTGGAGCTCATATAAGCACTGAAAATAGCAAAGCAGAGTTTAAACCTTGATTTAGTTCAACTGAAGGTCTGCGTTCTTTCACCCATTGATAACTCTGCGCAAGTTTCCAACCTTTACTTTTCATCAAGTAAGCCATTACTATGGCAGGCGACCTGTCAAAAAACAATAAATGCATGTTTAAGGAATTGACTATGATCTTCAATCAGAATAAGTTATACTTTAGCAGCAAGAAAAAGAAATTATTGCAAGTGTACAAGTTTCTTGTAATTAAGTAGGTCCGGTTTTCCTACTGATGGTATGCCCTTAGGGTCATTTACCTCATCTAGTAGGTATATCCATTGCAAGTTTGACTACTAAACAAGCAAATGACCTGAACTTTGCACATAGACCCGTTCCCCATAAAGAAAAGGGTAAACGATTAACCAAAAAGAAAAAAGCAAAATAAAGGAGACATGAGTCCCAGTTTCTGATGATAAATCACCTGTTTTTGCCGGACATGCAATGCACAAGAACCCGAGCCCTATCTTTTTCACATTGTTCTGCACAAAAGCATCCCAAAGTAACAAGATAAATAAGATTATAGAATGCATAAAAATGTCATAAAGCAATGACCAAGTCCAGCCATACATTATTCATTACATCAAAATCAAAACCACACTGATGGCACCCTTTGATGAAAAAATAGAGAGAGAACTGAAAATTGAAGATCTCTCTCTTGCAAAATTCTGTAACATTCAAAGATGTAAAAGAAATTATATAGATCAAAGCAAGAAATGAAGAAGAACAGGAGGAAGAAGAAGGATAAGAAACAGAATCATTATAAAGGAAGACATATGTTGCTTAAGACACAAACTAAATTGAAGAGCATGGCAACTCATGCTGTTAAGGAATTCACTGCACCATTTCAGCAAAAGTCACAAGTATCTATCTACACTATTATAAAAGTAAAAATATCTTCGGATGTTTTATGTTTTCTTAACTTTTTTGTGAAGACAAAAAAAAAAAAAATTGTCAATCAATCATAGACAATAATACTAAAAATTTTACACGCATGTTCATACAACAATCTTAAATTCAACCGAATATATAAATTCCTTTTGCGCTATGAAAATCAATTCTAATTTTTTTTCGGCAATTTGTTTCTCTAGCTTACATTTAGCTTACATTTGTTCAAGATATCTAAGAATTCATCGAATTCTTTGAGCAAGTGTGTTCCTTTGTTATTTCAACCTTTACCTTCATGAATCTTTACTCGACCGAGATTGATCTTAAATTTCTAAAAGTAACCTAAAATTTAAACAATAAGAAAAAAATTCAAAAAATATTAATAATCTTGTTTTTGACTTCTATTCACAAAACGAAAGATATATCAACAATCAAATGTTAAGTTAGTTGAAAATTCGAAAAGAGAAACACAGAGAATTCTATGAAACCAAACAAAAAGAGAACATCTTGAGATGTAGAGGTCAAGCGCAAACAAGATGATGACTCATGAATTTAAATAATTATAGCATAACAGTTTGTTAGGTTCTAAATATTCAACAGTTCTAATGCTTTAAATAGTCTATTACATCGTTTGTGTGGATTGATTTCTTTTTTCATTTATAGCATTTGAATGTTCTAAACATTTATTCAATAATGAGGTCGTATATCTTATTATTACAAATGAATCATTAATAGAAAGATATTTATTTGGAAAGTGAAGCTTTGTCAAAAAAAGTGCTTGACATTGGAAACCAAAATGCAATGATATCAAGTTAAAAAAGGAAACAACATTTTTCATTATGTTTTTATTGTTAAGTTTCTCTATTATACATCTGTTAAACATATGTTTTATGTGCAAAGCACGTAGTTTTTACTAGTTTAAGAAGAGTATGAATGAAACGAACTTTTCTCCTTCCCCTGACTTCTCTTTTTCTTATCAATAACAGGATCAATGTAATAAGGGGAATTGACACAGTTAACTGTCCAAAAAGCAGGAAATTATCTCTGCAGAAAGAAGATAAAATTGCAAACAAATATTAGTATTGAAGTTGAAGACTCACCTAGAAACTGAATTGCATCATCAAATGGCAGTTTTTGATCATATTGGAGACAGTGATAGGTAAAAGAGTTTTTGTACAAATTTTGACAAGCAGGCACAGTCTGCACATAGAAAAACTTCTGTTAAAAGAATGAAAAGGTCCTTATAAAGAATGATCAACTAACCCAGAAAAAATTCTGTTAAAAAAGATGAAAACATCCTTATAAAGAATGATCAACTAAGTTGCAGCAAATTGGTGGATAGGAGTAAGATCTCAATGCTCAGCACATCAAAGCTGCTAAATGAATAGGATTAGTCAAGTTCGAGCTACTAACAAGAAGTAAATATCTAAACCTTAATATTAGGAAATGTGCTCTCTTCTATGGTTCAGAATAATAGTAAACAGATGGACAAGTATTTATAATGTTGAATCTGGCAAAGACGGATCATATACTACTTTTCACAATATCAAGAAGGTGCACAAGAAAATCAATGCTTAGAATAGGTAAATACATTTTCAATCACATGCAAGGAAAACAAAGAAAATTAGTGAGTTCCACCAATAAACACAAGTTTTTGTGTGAACCCCAAACAGCAACCTGTCATGTGGTTAAGAATCCACAGTGCAATATTATGTAAAAATACATGTCATTAATAATCTGTACATCAATAAGAGACTTGTTTACGTCATTTCTGATCAATTGGTAACTTTAACAGAAGTAAGAGGGGGAAGTGCTACTAGACTTTTCATAAAGTAATAATCATCTTTCTATGGGGAGTAAATATTGTAAGAGTAGTTTTGTCCCTTAACTAGTCCGCAAATGAGATATATAATGCCTTCAGGACCCAAGGTACTCAAGAAAACTGCAAGTCTAAGTTTAATTTGTCGTCAAAGACGAGACAATCAACAAAGAGAAAATAAACTGCCATAATTCAGATTTTAAAGTAGAAGCTCAGATGCAGTTCTATGTTCTTCTATAAACCCTATTTGATCATTCAAAATACAGGGAAAAAGTGGGGAAAATTCCAGAAAGAAGTATTATGATTTCCATTACAGCTTCCATTAGTCAATCAGTTGAGAAATTTAACAAGTTATGGAATCAGAAGGGACAAGGATGAATGGAAACCTGTTACTCAAACGATAAATACACTCAACATTTGAATGTATAAAGACCCTCCTTGCTAGCTCATAAACAGGTACCATAACTTCAAAACCATTGTACTTCTCACTTCACCCTAATAAGGTAAAATTCTCACTAACATCTTCACTAAAATATGAGAACCATCGATTATCTGACAAAGCCTAATTGATTTGAAGTTACTTAGCACACTAATGGTGTGACATGAGACAGCCAGTCCCCAGTATGCAATCCTATACACAACTCTTTCTGTTATTTTCTTTATTTAACTACTATTGTTCTGTTTACCCATGTTCAAATCTTTTTGCTGAAGTTTCCTCCACCAAACAACAATCCAAGATGCTGCAAGTAAATTAAGCAGGAAGGACCTCAGAAAAATAAGGAAAGCATGGAATTGTCTCCATAAAGATGTGATTCAAAAGCTCCTATGCTACATATCAAAGTATTTGCTAGATAAACCTGGTTTTGTCTTCATAGTTGTTGCCTGTCCACTAAATATCAGAAGAGAAAAACTGGAAAGAAATATTATGCTTTGCTTGTTTTATATGGTGGTCGTGGAGTGGAATGAATTGTAAAGCTTGACGAAAAAGAGAAGCCGAACATAACTCGTCTCATCTATTTTTTCCATTTGACCTTCCTTATCACCAGTCCGTTCCTTTTTTGTTGGTCTTGTGCCACATAATTCAGTTACTATTCTCCTACCTAGTAACCACCCCCCCCCCAAAAAAAAAAATAAATAAATAAATAAATAAGTAAATAAATAAATAAATACATATATATATATAGATAAATAAAGAATAAACTGAAAATCAAAACAAGATTGAAAAAACACCCAAGGATGATAGAGAAAGAGAAAAAGAACAGAAACAAAGCCTATATGTAAGTAAATAACAAATAAAATCGACATCTGGGTAGAAGACAAATTGTCCACAGGTATAAAGAAACAATGTATCACTTCTATGCCATCATTTATTAAATAATTTCAATGTCCAAAGAAGACAAGATAAATAACATGAATCAACAAAGTGGATTAATTGAAAGAAAAATTGAGTAAAACGTTGATATCACTCATAAACCATGGTTTAGGTCCTCTATGAAAATGGTAATACAAAAAGTCTAGTTCTTTATCCATCACATTCCCCAAACAGTCTTCTGAAGTCCAGATATGCCACAATACTATCGCTTATCCTAATTCTTTATCCTAACAAATCATTCTCATGCAAGTCAGAACTTCTGTTGAAGTCCAAATACCAAAGCCTTAAGCCTTGACTTGAAGCTCCTAGCCAGAAATTATTACATATAATAGATGGATGAAGACCAAAACTGCACGGAGCCTAAATGCTAACAGAAGATTCAGGAGCTTTCTTCTACTCAGCTGCTATATTCTTGGATATCCCATACCCAGCCTAATTTAGGTTCCAAGCACTAGACCAGTTGATTTCTTTTGGGCTTGATATTTATAAAAAAATTGATTTGCTAACCAACCATATGCAATATCGATACAAGAAGTTTGATCAAAAGCATCCTAAATCCAAAGAATTCAAAAATTCAACAAAAGAGTCAATTCTATCACTATATTCTGCCCAAATCCACAAAGATTGAAAAAGATAAAATCACACACAAACACATAGAGAATCACTTTACATTGAGGACACGGGAGATGCCCTGAGTCTTGAGAAGCTCAGCACGTGCAGCATTGTCGTAGCTGCCCAAGTAGAGGAACTCAGGCAAGATCTCTGAAGGGAAGGCGCTGACGTGGACGGAGGACGCGGCGGATTTATCGGAGACGGCGGCCATCCGGTGGCCGCAGACGCCGCAAACCTCCCCCTCCTCGTACTTGTGGTAGTGCCCACAAACCCCACATGGATTCTCTCTCTCTCTCTTCCTCATGATTGACTGTTTGATGATTCAACTCTGCTCACTGTTGATCCAATGCTTCTTTTATGGATTCTTGATGCTAAAATTTGAGGGTTTGATTGGAATAATAGTATGATTATGGGAAATTGTGATTTACAAGTGGGAATCCGGCTAGAGTTTGCGCAAACTGACTAATTTTCTTTCGCCGGTGATAATATGTATATATATATATATATATAAATGTATACAGTATATGTATGTCTGTATGTATGTATGTATGTATGTGATGCTCCAATGATGTTTGGCAGATCAAATTTTTTTATGGTTGAACAAATGAGTATGTGATGACAATTTTACCCTTGACAATTTTGCCGTTGTGCCGTTAGAAGGATTCTATTGTTAAGGCCAAAAATTGTCATCACATTTCTTTGGAAAGGATGAATGAAACAAAACATTATTAATTTAATTTAATATAACCATCAATAATTAATTAATTAAAAACTATCAATAATTAATATAGCAATGCTCGCATCATAGAACGAGGCAAATACTCATATATCCAGAGTAGAATTTGAATGTAAAATTTCATACTTTTAAAAATGTTGAAACTTCAGTTTTTACCATTTAGGTAAGATCTCATCTAGCATCTTAAACTTGACTTGTTCAATAGGTTCTCAATTATATTAAGCTCATCATTAGCAATTAATTTAAATTATGAATTATTGTGTAATTCAAATATATTATTCAATTTCTTTAATCATCTTTAAATATGATAAGAACAAATGAACAAACAATCCAAAAAAACTATCTCATGTGGTCTAATATCGAACATTTTTTAGTATTCATGAATCGATTACTTGTAGTTCTTTCTCAATAAGGAATAATTGCAATAGAGTTCCTGCTTGCAATATAAATAAATGGTTAAGGGTTTGCAGGGTTGTCCTGGGAATAATTTTTCAATGTTCAAGTCAGTAATAAAGCGAAAAATAATTAATAAAAGATTGAAAGATGTAAATGTCCAATGCAAAAATAGTGTCCTCCGTCTAATAGTATGGAAAGGATATTTATAGATTTATTATGAGATTTGGGCCCTAGGGGCTCTTTACTTATCTTGGGCCTATTTGCGCTCTATTGAGCTAGAATTTAATATTTATGAATTTAATCAAATTATTTCCATCATATAGTCCCCCAATTTTCAAAGGGGCTGATGTGAGCACAGTTTGGATGGAAGTTAGTAATTTTGGGCAGAACTATTGACTTTTTATTTTTTTGGATGAAATAGGCCTTTCGGGTCCGGACAAGGCTAGTTAGGCGAGAAAGTATTGGCTCTGCCTCACCTCTTTGACCTCATCTATTTAGAAGTTTTGATATTCTAACTTCCATTATTAAATTCATTAATTTCTAATTGGAATGGTTTTCATTTATTTTATGAAGCAAAATAAATTAAATGGGTTTGATTTTAGTCGATAACCTCAATAAAGGAGTTTGTAATTTCAAGGGTCAACTACAACTTTCTTAGCCTCAAGGGAGTCGTTCTCATTTATGAGGCTTGACTTTAATCGATATCCTCGATGAATGAGTTTGTGATCTGTAACACCCCCAATACTACACACACATATATATTTATAGATATAATAATTTTGACATAATAAATCATGTGTGCATGTACAATTTTTTTCTTCCTGTAACAGCATAATAAATAATAAACTATTTTTCTCACTCACAAACTAATATATATATACCTGCAGAGGACCCATAACAACCATAATATTTACATACCCATGTACAGAAAGGTTTTAAAAGTAACACACAGTACAAATCCGAAAACCTAATACAATAAACTCCAAAATCAAATAAGTTAACAACCAGCCCAACAGGTCGTCATCCATGTACACTGATCCTCAGAACCTGTAGGAGCTCCAGCCGCTCGCTCAGTAAGTTCATGGCTTCAAGTATCATCAAACTCACCTACAATGCATGAACTACGTGAGCTAATGCTCAGTAAATGAAAATCATGCATGCTGAAGGGATAATCTAATGTAAATGTAATACATTTTATATGATCATGACAAGAATGCGAACTCATGCATCAAAATCATTTTCCATCACTGGGCCCTTGACCCACCTACTATGTACCGGATAGAGCTCTCAACAATATCAATAATCACATGGCCATAAACAGATCGACACAGTCCGGGGGCCATCTCCTGGGATCACCAAAGGTCCACCCCCTGTCTTCCCATGTGACCCTCCAGAAGTATTCCCACCGGCGGCGTCAATAAGGGCACAGTCAAGTGGTCCACCCTCTCGTGACCACCAGAGGCACACCCCATGTCAACCTCTATGATCCTCCGAAAAGTAATACTCGCGGCCCCACAAATATCATATAAATAAGCCACACATGGGCCTCGGTACACTAGTAGTGGCCAACCAAAATATTTTCTTTCTAAAAATAATGTTATGCATGCAAAACCTCAACTGTGAGCACGTATTATGCATGCACGTGTAAATGTTGATGAATGGCATGTTCAATGACACAGTGAATCACATGTCCTGTCATCCAAACAACGTATGCACTATAAGATATTTATAATACTCATCAAAACACAAGGATCACATTTAATATAAATAAGTCAAGAAATACTATGCCCATGCATTGTAGTTGCAAATAAATTTTCACTTACCTTCCACCTTTGATATCCTATTGAAGGTTAGCAAGATTTTCTTCCCTACCCTTCGATATAAGATTGCCTGTAAAAGTATAACGTATTAATTTTCATTCTTAATCAATGGGTTTCTATATCAAATCTCATAAGGGGTCTTAAATCTTAAATTTAATTAAATAACAATCAAGTCTTAAAATTTATACTCACACCGATTAGAACCTTTTAAATACCTTAATTTCTCATCTCGAATTTATTTTAATATTATCTAATTGATGTGTTATAATCCCCGTAACAAATTCCTCAATTAAATTAGCTCTTTCATCCAATTAATACGAGATAATCAAATCAAATCTTTGTAACTAATTTCGAATTAAAAGTACATATTAATTATTGTCTCACAAGAAGATAACTAGTTAATTTGAATCAAAACTTTCTTTCAAATTAGAAATAAACGGCATAAATATATATTTTTATCCGTACAAAAATAAGAAGGGACTTACCTAAAATTTTCTCAAATTTCTACGGTAGAAATTTGTTCGCGCTATTTCTTCTTCCGCCCTTTTTTTTTTTTTTTTGTTCTTTTCTTCTCTTTTCCTTTCCTTTTCTGTAGCCGTGAATATGTGTATATGGTGTTTCTAATATCTTACCTATTACTTACCTATTAAGTAAACCTAATATAATATTATAATATATGTATACTTATCCTTAATATAATATAATATATTATAACCTAGTATAATATATTATAACATATGTATAATATCTTGTTTTGATATCTTAAGTATTACTTAACTATTAAGAAACCTAATATAATATTATAATATATGTATACTTATCCTTAATATAATATAATATATCATAACATATGTGTAATATATTATAACTATTACTATATACTATACACGTGTATATACACACACACACACACACACACACACACACACACACATATATATATATATATATATAAACTAACATTCTAATATATATATGTATAATATATATACATATATATACATGCTTATCTAAACATAAGCTATACACGTGTATACACACATATATATATTATGATATTATTTTATTATACTACACACATATACTTATATCTATATATATTTCATACATCTATACATATATATATATATATATATTTCATACATCTTTATATATATATATATATATATATATATTATATATATATATATATATATATATATATAATTAATACATAATATTTTGATATTTATTTATAAACCCCCAAATTTATTTCTAGTAAGAATTTACACCCTCTTAATTAATATGATAATGTCCTTATTTTCTTTTATTATTATTATTACTATTACTATCATTATTTTCTCCCTAATTAATTCATTTGCATAGTTTATCCTACACCGATAAACACAACGATGCCACATTTCACTTACGTGTATCATAATATTATCTGATAGTTGACACCTAAATTCTAATCTTAGTACCAACTCAACCAATTAGGTTAAAAAATCTAGAAACCAATATCGGTAACAATTTCAAAAGTTTAATTATTAAAAATATCATATAAAATATAGTGCATTATGAAATATCAATTAAAAATACAAATGACACATACGTAGCATGAAATGCATAAACTATATTGGTCAGGTGAGTAGCGCGAGACTCGGGTATTACATGATCTTAGGGCCCCAACTATAACTTTCTTGACTGAATTTTCACCTAAAGAAGAAATATGTCACTTAGTGGAAGGATTAGGTTGAGCTTGAATAAGAAACTTACCTTTTTCCTGAGTGCGCAAAGAGACGATTAATGTTGAAAATATGTTTTTGATCTCATTGATGGCTTGCGAAGTTTGATTATTGATGTTTGTTTGTTCATGCGTAAATACTTGCAAAATCTCCTCAATGAATTTTCTATGCGGAGCTGGATAAGAAAGAAAGTTTTTGTAAATTTATAAAATTCATAATTTTAATTTATCAAATAGTTCAAGAGCTTAATTTAAAATAAGATCTAATAAGGTGGATGAACTTATAAAAAGTTCTAACTTATTTTTAAAATTTTAATTAATTTCTTTAATTTTGACCATATTAATTACTAAATTTTTGTTACTAACATTTTATAAACTTATGATCTTAATTTATCCATATAATTCAAGAACCTATTTTTAAAATAAAATCTAACATTATATTACAAGATGTACAAATTTATAAAATATTTTAAATAAATTTAACGAAACACCCTTGGAATTAGCACAATTACTTGATCGTTGAATATATACAACATTTTTTAACAAATTGATAAATTAGAAACCGATATTTCTTGATTATCATTTCTTGAAGTTCATTGTTTTTTAATATGATTCTTGAAGTTCCTGAACCGTATGCAACGAATTTAGAAGGAACAAATTAAGTATTAACTTAGATACTAGAACATTTTTTCTAAATGAAGGCTTATTAAGTTATTCCAATCCATAAATGTTGGAAAAAAAGAAAAAAAGAAAAATTGAAGTATCATTTGGTAAATGACATTCCTGCCCTTTGCTTGTATATAATAGAATGGTTCTTTGACTCCTTTCACAAGGTTGGTTTGTATAAGAGGCTGACTAATATGTCTTTTATATTGATGGACATATTATAGCCAAATACAAAATTATTAATTGGAGTCCAATAAATAGAAAGGTTCAATTTAAATGGTCTCAAATCCCACAAGTAACACTTAGAAATACTTTTTCCATTTCATTTCACTTGAATTAATATTGCTTTGTCAATTTATTATTTTTCTAGACACTTGTTGATTTAAGTATTGGAGGGTTGGAAGATTTTTGTTGGGATAACATCGATGCTCCTAATATCTGTTCGTGTTACAAACAGAAACTCAATTTCTCAATCCCTAATATTTGTTTGTATCGGAAGTAGAAATTCAATTAATTACTTCGTCGATCCAACTAGCATCGAAGTGCATACATCATCATATATGTACAATACTATTAATGTTAAAAACATTAAATACTAATTATTTTATTTTCTGACAACTTAAATTTTTAAACGAGATAGTAATTAATCAATTGGAGGTCTTTGGTTCACTCCATCCAATTATTACAAAAAGGATTTCCACATATAGGGTCACAAGTTAAGCATCATAATAGAGACGTTAAATATTAAATATCTATTTTGTAACATTTTAAAATTTTAGACAAAGTCCCCCCAATGCTCACTTGGCTGCTTATCAAGGGGACATCATTTCTCTGCTTCAATAATAACTACTGTGAGGGACATGGATTCCACCAAATGGTCATCAGTGTTGAGTGGTGTTGTAGGTTGTGCTGTATAAAACTTCTTTACTTCTTCATAGTCCACCGCACATCATCATCAGGATAAAGATACTCGTTGTTGTTTTCAAGTACAAGTTTCTCTTCTTCTTAACTATCACTTTGGCTTGGTATTTTCATCTCGATCTCTAGAAAGGAACTTAGCTGCCAGCTTTCTATCAGTTGTCAACTTTCTTCTTCCATAGTTCTCACTGTTCAGGCTCTTTTGGACTTATCTTGGTTCTTTCGGATATTAGGGAAAAACCCTGGCATTGTTAGGATAGAGGCTACTAAAATCGTTAGGGTGGAAACTCTGACTCTTGAGACCTTGTGGATAGATGTTTTTCAAGTCACCAGGGCATGAACTCCCGAGGTTGTGAAGATAAACACTCTTAAATTCAAAAGTCGTTAGGTGAGCTTCTAATGTCACAAGGGTGTGATTCCCGATAGTGCAAGCTCCTTAGGCCGCGAGGGTGTAGGGGCCTGGGCATGATGGCACGAATGCATAATGGTACAATGATGCAAGGATGCAAGGACGCATGGGTGCTAGGATGCAAGGGCGCAATGGCACGAGGATTACAGGGCAAAGAGGTGTGAGGACATGAGGGTGCGAGGATACAAGGGCACAAGGGTGCAAGCTCTTGTGTCGCGAGGGTAGATGCTCTTGGAAGTCATTAGGCACTAGCTCTTAACTTCACAAAGCTTTTTCTCGGCATAGTGGATTATCGCTCTTGTTGTTGTTCCTGCTAAAGCATCTTCTATCTGACCTAAGGGATTCTCTTAGGTACTTTGCAGTACTGTCACTCAATTAACACTTCTATTGTGGAGGTCATGGATCATATCGATAAGTGAGTCTTTCACAACAGCTAATCTGTTAAGTTGTTGCTAGGTTTTTCCTTATGAGTGGATTTTACTATTAAGTTGTTTGAATCTCCATTATTTTTGCTAACTTTTTCCTGCTTGCTCCTTGCTCGAGGAGCGCAGGATTCTAGAGGAGAGGAACTTTTGAGATTGCTATGATGGAAGTTCCTGAAAGCTCTTAATAATGATGAGGTGGAAGCTCATGCGATAGTTGGTCTACTCCACTTTCATTAACTATTTTTTCTTGAGGGATGCCTTTGGTACTGGCTTCTCTGCCTATAGATCTTATTAACATTCTCAATATCGAGGTAGTGAGTTCCCACAAATGGTGCCAAAATGATGTGGTCCAACCTCAAATCTTTTTGAATCTTCGTGAGTCGAGTCCTCGTAGTTCTTCCTCATTAGGAAATGATTGCAATGGGTTCCTACCTACAACACAAACAAACGATTAAGGGTCCTAAGGTTGTCCGAAGATAACCATTTGACGCTCAGGTCATTAACAGATCGAGAAGTAATCAATAAAAAACTGAAAGGTATAAATGTGCAATATAAAAATGGTGTCCCCCATCCAAATGATGTGAAAATAGTATTTATATGTGTTTATTATGATATTTGGGGTTCTATGGACTCTTTGTTTATCTTGGGCCTAGTGGGCCCCTATAGACCATTTGCTTATCTTGGTCCTATGGCCATCTGCACTTTATTGGGTTAGAATTTAATATTTAGACTTAATTCCAAAATTAGTCTCATACCAATAGAAAGTTGGCAAGATTAGTCCCGTAAAATACATAGGATGACAATTTTTGAAAAAAAAAAAAAGGTTTAAACATTGAAGACAAATTTGATCGCAAATTAGATTTTTCACCGAAAATATCATGTGACTAGCACATGACCCTTCAATTTGGGGATTTTGGAATTTTCCTGCAGTTTTTGATGACATGTACATATAAAAGTCTACATGGACTAAAATTAATGTTGAGTTGGAAAAATAAGTCATATGTACCTCATGACATAGCATACTTTATCCAGTTTGGCCAAAGTTAGAGCTTAAACGACAAACTGACATGGAAAATGAAAGCCAAGTGGCCAGATTTGGAAGGTAAAATAAAAAGACTTTAACATTTATTTTTGTAGAATTTGATAATTAATTAGTGATTAAGAAATATTTTCACACTTATTTATAATATATAATATTAGTTAAGCAAATAAATTTATTTTTTATAATTCTTAATTAATTTACATTTGACATTTAACAAGTAACTTTAATTATTATAATTGTATTTATAAATTAATTTTTAGTTAATAAACTAATTAATTATCAGTTATGAAGTAAATTTTTTAACATTAACTACTTTAAAAATATAATTACTTAGATAAAATAATAAATAATTAATTTTTTATTTTATTTTTTTTCCTTTTTTTTGTTCTTCATCATCTTCAACAGACCCTCCACCTCCACCCTAACACCAACCCACCGTCTTTCCCCACCACCACCAACCCCACTACTAGCCTCCCACCCAGCCAAACCCAGCACCACCACCAACCGCCACCGCACATCCCCAAACCCAGCATTCTTCTCCCCCCCTACAAAGCAAATCCCCAAAATGTACTAACCCAAACCCGCCACAAAAACCAGTCGATTGCTGTTTTTTTTTTTATTCTTATTGCAACTTCAACTAGGAGGACGACGGTCCTGGATGGGCAAGGAGGAAAATTACGCCGGTCGAAGACTTAGGCGGGCATGAAGAATTTATGCCATATAATGGGGAAAGAGATGGATTGAGATTTCCCTGATTTTCTTGATTTATGCCGCATAATGGAGAATCAAGAAAAATCAAGATTTTCTTGATTTCCTTGATTTATGCCACAGAACGGGGAGTTATAAGCCTGAAATCAAGATTTATGCCACATAATGGAAATATATGTTCATCGTCTATCTAATGGGAAAGGAGAAAAAACAGTGCGGGTGTTAATTTGGTCCGTAAAAATTAAAAATTGAAAATCGAATTCGATTAAGCTTTAACTGAATTTTTTTTTAATTTTTTGGTTCAATTTTTGATTAATTAATTATTTTAAAAAATAAATAATAAATAAAAATTAAATAATATTATTATAAATATATTTTTTATTTATTATGAGTGAGAAAAACATAAAAATAAATATAAAAATAAATATTAAATATAAAAATATAAATTTTAAAATAAAAAATAGTATAAAATATAATATAAAAATAATATATAAAAACATTAATTCGATTTTCGATTCGGTTCGATTAATCAAATTTAGAAAAAAAAAATAAAAAATCGAACCGAAAATAAAAAACCGAACCAAAATTTTTGGTTCGATTTCGATGCGAATTGAAATTTCGATTTCGATTCAATTCAACCGATTAACCGAATTGTGTACACCCCTAAAAAATAGGCATGTTTGCATATTGATGCGTCCAGTGGTGGTGGTGGTAGAAAATGAGTGGAAAAAAAAGGAAAAAAGAATAAGAAAATAAAAGAAAATTAAGTATTTTATTACATATTTTTAATTTGGTTGGTTAATTATATTTTTGAAATAGTTAACTAGTACTCCCTAATTAATAATTATTGTTGACTCGTTAAAATTTATTTGTGAATTGAATTATATTAATTGATAGAAAATATGTAAAATTGATTTATATTATTAAGAAAAAAATGGAATAAAAATGGAGATATTATTTAGATACTACTTTTTTTTGTAATTTAATTTTACAAATAAAAAAAGAATATTCATAAATAAATATATTATTTAATTAATTAAATTAAGAAATAGAAAATATTATATATAGTTATTTTTAATTTGCACAAACAAAAATATTTTATAGTAGTACTTCCTAATTGATAATTAATTAGTTGACTAATTAAAATTTATCTATGAATTGAAATAGAAAAGATGAAAATTGAGTTATATTAATTAATAAAAATAGAAAATATTACTTTTATAATACTACTTTGATAAAAATTTAGAAATGATATAAAAAATTTCAGGGTTGAAACTATTATTTAATGAATTAAATTAAGAATACGAAATATGGTATAGAGTAATTTTTAATTTGCACAAATGGAGTAAATTTTTCATAGTAAATAATATTAATTATTTAGACAAAATATAAAGAAGAAGGCATTTGGCATTTCTTTCCAACTTAAATGAGTTATTTGAGTCCACATCTGTATTCTCTTTCCTCCATGTCGGCACCACATAAGATAGCTCATGTCTGCATGGACAATTTATGTCAAATAATAAAAAATCACTGAAAAATTCCAAAATCTCCAAATTGAAGGGTCATATACCAGTCATGTGATATTTTTTTCCGTGACAAGTCTAATTTCCGATCAAATTTGTCCTCAATGTGTGAACTTTTTTTAATTTGTTCAAAAATTATCACCCCTATTTTTACGGGATTGATCTTGTCACCCCCTATAATTACGGAACCAATTTTGCAATTAAACCTTAATATTTATGAGTTTAGTCAAATTATATGATTGTTTCTTTTTGTATTATTCATTATGCTTACTTTTGGATTTTTGTGTTTGCAACCACTTAAAATACTTCCTATACATGAGTATGAAAAGGATAAAATGCAACAAGCAATTTTAAGTTGTGCAGCTATAACCATTCCTACTTCCATCACTCAACACTTTGTTTTGAAATTTCTATAAGAGTTTGTTATTGCTAACATCCTATTAATGTCAATGCTTTGAGACAACAAAAGATACTGATTTCTTTTATCATGTAAACTTCTCTTGAATGAAGAAACCCTTTTAAGAAAGTTTTATCTATTGAACTCAAACTCCTTATATGAATGGATTTACATTGGAAAATCTAGTTTTTCTTAGATAATATGCATGAAAAAGTTCTGTTTTTTTTCTTTTTCAAAACATCATGAGGAAGATGAGAGCAAAAGATTTCGATTTTTTTCCTCTAGTGTCAAACTTGTTTGCTGCATAAAATGCTATCAGAATAAGTAACGCAAGATTTTATCAAATTTTAGAAAGAAAAAAAATAGATTTCAAGTAACCAGGAAAATTCTTAAATATCTTTGGTTTCACTTCTCAACTAGTAAGTTCAACATGAGTCTTTCAAGAAGTGTTTACAGGTATTGTCAAGTGGTTGGTAGAAATATATTTTAATGACTATTCAATAAAAGTATAAGAAAATAAATTAAAAAGCCATAAATTTGTACTGCATAAATTTGCATTTTTCTAAAATAGACTTTCAAATATGTAACTTATTTTAAAATTCAATCGCATCTAACTGCCATTACATATCATTTTTACAAATAGGTATCTATATATATAAGTCTATTCAGGACGAGTTTTCAAACATCCTCTTTGTGTTTAATGGTCATGTTTGAATTGTGATTCCTATTTTGGTATTATGGTATTTAGGTTCGTATAGTAATAATGACAAATTTATGAGTTGCAATAGTTAAACTCAATGTTACGGATTTCCACTAGAAGGGACCTCAATATTTTTAAAGTTGGGGTTTTCTAAACTATAAATAGAAGACTTCTAGGGTTACCAACAAGGAATGGAGGAAACCTTCAATGAGTTGTGTCAAACTAAGTGCAAAAATGGGTGCTCTAGGGCCAACCGACGTATTTAACCATCATGTCTTCGAGAATGGAATAGTGGAAAAAATTACCTAGTAAGTGAAACATCAATCGCTCAATAGTAAGCACGAATGGAGCTAGGAGGCTTGCAGTGACAATCGCCTCCCTCATCTCCATAATTTTTTTAAATTAGTATAAGTTTTATAAATAAAATTATTGAATTTTAAATTTTGCCATCCCTAAAAAATTAAAAATACATCTTTTATTTACTATTTTAAGTAAAAATAAATTTTTTTTCCTCGATTTCTATTCTCTGACTTCATCCCTGATAGTAAGTGAAGCATCAATCACTCAAACATCTAGTTTTTTTGCAAGAAGGAGATATTGAGTGACATCTCAAAGGCAGAATCATGCTAAATAAACATGAATTTCCTTCCTAGCATTTTAAATGATACTAAAATTGATTTGCATTGATTTTATTTAGGAAAACTCATTTTCGCACTCTTGTATTTTGCCTAATCCACCATCCAGGCATAGAGGGCCCTACAAAACATCAAAAAAGTGAAGTGACAATGTGGAGATATTTTTTATGTAGCAATTTGGAAACTTTAAAGAATTAGAGTGAAGTTGAGGAAGTGACATAATACATTAGATGATATAATAGCAAAATACCTATGAACAGATAAATCTTCACCCCCTACATTTGTTTTGCAATTTGAATCATTGTGTTTTGCTACATTTTGTTCTATCTATGGCTTTGGCCAACTTTTTTATTAACCATGTTAAAGGAATTTAAATAGTTAATGTATTCTATGTTAAAAAGAAAGTTTTTATAAATAAACAAACTTTGTGCAAAAAAAAAATATTAGTGTAATTTTCACAAGTGACAGAGAAACTTAAGTTTGCTCTAATCTGTTTGAGTTAATTCAAGTATGCTTGAGTTACCTCAATTCGTTTAAGCATACTTGACTTCCTAAATAAACTAAGTGAATGATGAATTTTATTTAATTTTTCAATGTGGGCTTACATATATGAATAACAATTATATTATAAGTTATCTAATTTAATAGAGTCAAATAAGTGATCTATCAGTTGGACTTTGTAAATATGTATTGGGTATGGATTTTACAATGTACAAAAACTCAATACTAGTCAAATTAGAATTCATGGGTTTCTTTTTTACCTAACATATAAAGAATATTATAAGGTTATGGTCTCAAAGCCAAATTAATGGTTTTACTCTTCTCATCCATCCCTATTTTAGAGAGAGAACCTATGCAGCACAAAATGAGATTTGGTTGTAGAAGATGCTAACTCGGTATGAATTTATGAATTACCCATTATATAAGGGTGATCACGGTGTGGTGTGCAATTTTTTATTACTAATTTCAAACCGAATTGCTATGTATAGTTCGGTTAAAAAATAATTTCAAATTGCAATTTTTGAAGTAAGACTAGATGTGCGATTGAAGAGTTTTGGGCGGTTTAGGGTTTAACCAATAAAAAGAGTATGATCAAGTAAAAAGAAAAAAACAATATTACTAACAAAATATTTAAACTGATATAAATGTCTTCAAAATGAAAATGTAACAAGTTTTCAAAGTTATATAAGCTACTACATAACGCAAATTACATTACAAAAATGAAACGAGATAAAATAACATGCAAAATTTAAGACCAAGTAATTAATAATATAATCAATAGCCTATTAAGTTCAAATAAGTGTATTACTTTTATAAGGCAAGATGAATGAAGTGCATAGGCATAGCAGTCAATCTAAAGCTTGGATTGAAGTACTATCAAACAACATCAATGTACTATCATTGGATTGAAGTGCTATAAAATAACATACAAAATTTAAGACCAAGTCAATTAATAATACCACTGTACTATCAAACAGTTCATCAATGATTGGATTGAAGTGTATCACTGTACTCAAATAATCTACAAGATGAATGAAAATTTTAGTATAAGCAAAGGTAGTAAAATATTATCTATAAAAAATATTTTGTGAAGATACAAACCCAATAAAAATTCTTCTTTCAAATTAATCATCTGTGATTATAGAAGATTTCAATCCATCCAATTCTGAAAGTTGAAAAAACAATCATTATTAAAACTGATGAATAATTGAAAGCATGAACTAAGAATAGATGAAAATCTAAAGTGTTTACCCTTTTCTAACCCCTTAAATTGTTCAACATCCTTCATCATTGTGTAAAGATTAATTGGAGAAGGTGTAACACGTAACCAATCTTGAGCGCATATAAGGGCCTCTACCATTTTGGGAGATAAAGATCTTCTAAATAGATCTATCACACGACCACTTGTGCTAAAAGCATACTTTAAAGCAATTGTAGATATTGGAATAGCTAACATGTCTCTTGCAACTTTGGAAATAATAAGATATTTTAGAGTGTTCACTTTCCACTAATTCAATACATCGAAATCATTGTTAGATTTTTCACAACTATCAAGTAAGTATCTTGTTATTTCAAATTTGCTCTCAACACATTGCTCTTCTTTCAAATGCCTAACAAATTGATATTCTAGTAATTTACTTGTGTCATCTTCTCCATGATGCATTATAGCCTTGCCTTGCATGTTCATCTTTACCAGTATGCTAAAAATCCAAATCTTCATAGTTTTTATACAACAAAATTAACATTTCTTCTATTTTCTCAGTCATTATTTTAACAGAAAAAAACAAACATCACCTTCATATATTGTGGAAAAGCCTAAATTAACATACTTTACTTTGTATCTTGGGTCCAAAACTACAACGACAAACAACAACCAATCTTTCATCTGAATAGCTATAGAAGTCATATGATGATCTCCCTTACTGATCATAGTAGACAAACCCATATGTACAGTTGCAAGTTTATGAAAAAAGAAATTTGAATTGATATATGATGAACTAAAGAACTTTAAAGTCCATGATAGAAGATCATCAAAAACTTAACAAAGTTCCTAACATTAATCTAATCTATATCCATCAAAGACCCAATTATCTTATTCACTTTCACTTTTCCCTTTTTTCTCTCATATTTTTCATCCTCATTTATTTCATAGCAATCAAAGTTGTCTATGTATTTTTGGTCTTCATCCCCTAACCTGTCAAAAGCTTTTTCAAACTTTTCAATAGCCTCAAGCATAAGTTGAATTCCACCGTGTTTCTATATCACAACACTTTATATGCATGTAATCATTATTCAAATAATATCTTTCCACTAGCATTTTCTTTTCAAATGATTGATTCCTCTATCATTAGAGCTAGCATTATCCACTGTAATTGTAAAAAATTTATCAATACCCCAGTGAATTAAGCATTCTTCTATTTGCTTCACTATTGTTTCCCTTTATGATTTTCAATAATGCAAAAGTTTATTATTCTCTTTTCTAATTCCCAATAATCAGATATCCAATGTGCAGTAAGATACATATAGTTTAAATTTTACAATGAAGTCTAAGTATCTGTGGTCAATCATACTCTTTAAGTTTTCAAAACTCTTTTTAATTTCTTTTTCTCTTCAAGAAAAGTTTCCATGCAATCCCTATCAATAGTATGCTTAGATGATACTTCAAACCTTTATTCCAAAATTTGACAAAAAGCTTTAAACCCTTCCCCTTCCATAATTCTAATAGAGAACCCATCAATAATTACTATTTTAGCAAGACCTACCCTAACTTCTTCAACATTTAGAGTCTTTCCTTTAATGGTAGATACTTATCCAATTTGTGACTTATCCTACCCTAACTTCTTCAACATTTAGGGTCTTTTCTTTAATGGTAGAAACTTATCTAATTTGTGACTTATCCATCATAGTTTTTTGTGACTTATCCAATTTGTATAGATATTTCTTGCATGAAGACTCTAAATGCACCCAAAAACTAGTAGTCCCATTCATTTTTGGATGAACAACTTAACTTGTGCCACAATAGCTACATAAAGCTCTAGGTGGATTACTACCTTCCAATTTAGTAAAGTGACCCCATATTTCAGTTATATTATTTAGACCTTCTTTCTTAATTATATCAACTGCTTTAATTTTTTGTCTTTTTTTGGGAGATTGCCTTGGTTTTTCATTCATTTCTTACGTAACATTCATTCTATTCAGATTGTTCTGTTGAGGGACATCACCTGATTTAATATTGTGAGTTTATTCTTCTATTGTATTTGGAACTACCATTTCTATTAGAATTTCCACAGTAGAAACTTTTTCAAAAGCTACCATCTTATTCTATTCAATATAAATAAATAAATAAAAAATAAATAAATTAATACCAAATCTAACCATATAATACAATCACATATAGAAAATCAAACATATTATAATATAAAAATGAGACTTACTATTGCATTACGCATATTTTCCATGGGATAGACTTAATAACAAATCTATCTAATACCTGCAATATTAAATTGAAACCACTATATATTAAATACCAAAACTCAAAACATAAAAGACTAACTATATTTATTGCAAGTAAACTGATTTGAAACTCAAAATAAAAACTAATTTAAAACCAATAATTTTTTGCATCTCTATGAGCTTGAACATGACAAATCAATGCTCCGATGAATTGTCTCTCATTCTCACACTTACCATGAATCTAGGCTCATTAGAAAGTAAGTTATGATAAGAACAACATATCAAGAAGCAATAATAGATTCAGTGGCAAAGATCTAAAATAGTATACATATTTTATTTTTAATTTTAATTTTTTTTTAAAATAGTATACATATTTGACCCTTCTTAACAAAAATAAAGAAACCAGATGCTTTGTTTCTTTGTTAACCTATTGCAGTTTCTATATGGAACAAAGTATCCCTAAAGTTTCCCAATTTTAAGCATAGAGATTAGGACATAAAAAAAGTAAATTTCGAAATTTGCTAGTCCAATTTAGGGTCATACCACAAAAAATCCATGGAATCATTTAATATTTAATACTGTCAGCATCACTATGTCTCAAGATATATGCTATGATTTTGTTGCATTTGTATGTGCTCAAGTTGGTCCAAATTTTATATACAAATGTCTATTAACACCTAGGACACGTAAGTTAGTCCAAGCGTTAAAGCTAATGCATTCAACCATAATAGTATTCCTATACAACAGTCGTATCATTGTATACCAATGATCAGCAAACCTTCTTATAAAAACATAACATAAATATGATTGATATGACTCGTCACCTGAGCTTTGAATATTATCAAAGTCATGCATAGTTAAGCAACCTGATTTTGTTACTGATGCCAAGTATACATCCTATCAAAACAAGACAATAATTCATAATAAAATGATTGGTCAAATTAAACAGAATACCAAAGTTCAAATAAAAAACTCAAATTCTAAACAACCCTTCTTTCCCCCTCAGCTCAATTTGACCAATCCAAATAAGAATCAAGATTAAACACTTCAAACCTCTCTACTGGAATTTATATTTATTGAATAACACAAATCCTAATATCCTTAGAACTGAAGATGATTCTTTCTATCGTTATATTAATCTTGAATTTCATAATCTTAACATCCTTATAACTGAAAATGATTCTTTTTATTGTTATATTATATTTCTTACTAACTGAAATAAAATTACAAAAAATGTGTAAATTTGAAGTAAGTCTTGTACAAAAAGGAAAAAAAAAAAGAAAAAACACATTATGAGATATTAATTCTATACAAATATGAATAACATACTTTTGTTTTGAGGCCCTGTAATCGAGAGACAAGAGAATTGAGTTGGTGAACGGCGTATTCTCTCGAGAGATCTGAATCGGCGGCTTGGAAACTCTAGAAATGACAGTGGGGACTTCCTTATTGATGGTGCTGTGGTTGGAGTTTATTTCTTATTTTGCCCAAAGGGCATACTAAGCAATTTTGTGGAGGTTGAAATGAATAAAAAGATAATGAATTGATGTAGAGGTTTTTTTTTAAGAATTGGTTAATAGGGTAAATTGACTAATTACCCAAAGGTAATAAAAATTGAACATGCAGTCTAATGGTGGTGCAGTTTGTGGCAATTATATCCTTAAACTGCCACTACACTATTTTTGTGATGTTGTTTGATGAAAATTTATAAATTGCAGTTTATCTAATAAATAAGTGATAATGGTGCAATGCAATTTGGTGCAACCGATTTGGGCGGTTTTTGAATTTTTTTTATCAACCCTACAAGTATGGGTTCATGTATGTGTCAATATGGATTTAAGGTACGCTTCTGGTTAGTATTCAGTTCTTTTTTTGATAATTTACGTGATAATTATGAATTGTATGATTGTTAATTATATTTGTATTAAAGTCTAACAAGTGGTATTAGAACAATTCATGTTAGATTATCAAGGAAATTGTGAATTATCTTTGTTGAATAATTTCAATGAAATTATTTCATTGAAAATAAGAATTAGGAAAAAAATTGTGATATTAAAGCTCTTTTTCTCTTCATTATTTTCAGCGATATAATTCAATTGAAAGAAGAAATCATGAATTTTTTTATGATTTTGTTCACGTATTAATTTTGTTGGTGTTAGTGTTGTTAATGAAACAATAATTTGAAAATCAAATTTGAGAATCAATTTCGTGAATTATTGTTTCAATATAGATTAAGTCTGTTGTTGTTGTTCTTGAAATCAAACAATAAAAAGGGAAATTCTGAGAAATTCTGGACATTTCTAGTTAAGATAGATTCAGGCAAATGATATGGGGTGATTGTTCTAGGTTCACAAGCACCCCAACCTAAAATCCAATTTCCTTAATGTTTTCTTTAGTCGATCTTTTGGGTGAAGAAGAAGATCATGAATCTAGGGTTTTAATTTGAAGAAATTGAGCCTTTAATTTTCTTTTGGGCTGAAGGATTGCTTGTCTAAAAGAAATTTTGGACTCAAGGTAAATTTTGATTTTATGCTTGATTTATTTTTTGTTTAATATCCAAATAAGGTTATATTCTTGGGCTCAAACTTATAAGATTGGATTTTTGGCCATATTTAGTTATGGGCCTAATTTGGTCTTCAGTTCATTTTAATTTTTGATTTAAATTCAAATAAATTTGGTTGAGCCTAATTTGGATTTTGGTTTAAAATTCAAATAATGTTGAATTTTGAGCTTAAGATTGGTCTCATTGTTTGGATCATAAAGCAGGTAAGATTTACTCTAACCCATAAGAATTTAATAAGATTTGAATTCAAATTTAGTTCAAGTCTGATTCGTACAGGACTCGACCCAAATTTAGTTCAAGTCTGATTCAATAAAATCCCATTAAAGAAAACTAATTATTTTTAGTTTCCAAATCTTATCTTATATTTTGAGATAAATTAAAATAATATATCACCAAAGTGATATATGTTATTAAATTTATTTTTGAAATATTAGATATCAAGTAAAAGACTTGCATTATGTTTATATCTCTGCAGATAATAATCGACTGAAAGGAATATTATTATTTGGCTAGATAATATACATATGAGATCAAATTGGGATTATATTTGTTCCTACTCGTCTGATATTTCAAAATAAATTGATTGAAACAATGCGTTGCCAAAGTAATATCTATTGTGTAGATTTATTTATTTTGTAATACTAAGATGTGTATGTTTGTTATTTATGCGAATAATAATCGGCTCAAATGAAGGTTATTGTTTGGCCAAATAATAGATATACCTGTGGTAATAAATACATGATGATTATTAGGTTTTTTATTTGAATAATAATCGGTCCAAAGGAAGATTATTATTTGACAGGATTAATTGTTAATATTTGATTACTACAATGAGAATACCACTTACAGTTGATATTTATGTCCAAAGAATAAACATTGCTAGGTATCTTGTTATGGGACCCACATTATTATATTATGTCATGCATAACATGAATTTGTTTTATTATGTTATGACATGAATATTTATGAGCATGTTTCTGAATTAAGTTTTTACTTATATTTCTACAGTATCTGTCAATATTAATTTTATTTGTGCAATTTAAAAGAAAACATTGTGATTGTTTTCGGTTGCATGAATCATGACCTTGGGCTTCAAATTAAACGATCTCATACTCTCACTAATGAAAGTTCCCCTAAAGGTAAAGGGATTTTGAAAAGTGGGATTGTTCTAATTGCATGAGTGTTATAATCATAAAGTGTACCATTTTGGAAACCTTTAGGGATACTATGATTGAGGAGAATAGTACTAAGAAGTTTCTTAAAGATATTGAAATATATTTTGTTAAAAAACAAAAAAAAATATTGGAACAAGTACCCTTTTGGGCTAATCTTATTAAAATAAAGTATAAAGAAAAAAAAATGAACATAAGGAAGTACATTATGAAAATGTATAATTTCACTTTCAAACTAAATGCACTAAGTTAGAGCAGTCTGAAGATTTGCTCGTGCATATAATTTATGAGCAACAATGCTAGAAGGGATATGGAGATTTTGTCATTTAGTAGTGGATGTCTTTTACATTTAGAAGGGACATGCATCATATAAATTTTATTGACAATCTATGATCAAAGATTATGTTCTTAGTTAAAAAAAAATTTTTAAAATAGAAAACAAAAAAAAATGCTAGCAAGTATTATGCAAGCACTGTATGAAGTTTGATATGCATTGTGTGTGAACTCGACTAGTCATATACTTAATAATTATATTATTGGTAAGTAGGTATCAAAGTGATCCTTGATGCAAATGGTGTCATGCTCGTCAAAATAAAGCTTAGATATTTTAATAGAATTGTTTAAGATTAATTAAATACAACCTGGTTAAGTGAAATAATGCACCTTATATCACATATTTGTGAGGCTATTGTGTCTTTGTAATAATAAAACTAGTTTGATATATAAGCTTTGGGCATTAAATATTGTTGGAGGACCAAGTATATGCATACTAGTTATTACTTCGCTTATGAGAGTATTGCGCATAATTAAATTATTTTCAAACATATTTTTACGAACGGTGTGGTTTCTTAGCCATTTTACTTTGGAGATATACTTCAAAGGCATGAAAATAGTATAAGATTACGTAGAATTTGATTCTTGTGGCTTGTGAGAACATTTATTAATTAAATAGATATATTTGTGTTCTCATTGTATGGTTGGTACTGAATTTTGAGTTGTCATTAGACTTTGATTAACCCTCTCACACGGACAATCACCCTAAAACTGTAATAGCAATCAAAACGATACTTTGTATTTTTTTTTAATTATCTCCAGTAATCAAATAATTTATCACTCAAGCCTTAAAGAGATGGATAGTATTACCAAGAGCCAAGATGTAACAAGTTGTAATTGTTGACTCGATGATGATTAACATAAAAGGTGGCTAGCTTGGTAAGTGCTAAAGAAATCCTCTAATATTATTCAAGAGTAGTAGAAGGTTTTTATCTACAAAATATATATATACTTATAATTTGAAATTGGTATATGTTTTGTGATTATGCATTATATACAGGAAGATCAACATTTTGTCTATGTAGTTACACATAATTACTGCATATTAAACAACTACGAACCTTCCACTATTCTTGAAAAGAGTAAAATATATAAAATACCCCTATATTTGGGAAATTATAAAATGTGTAAAAAAAATAACCTAACCCTCTCACTCCTAAAATTGAAAAGTCTGCATAAAATTCCTGTTCTGTCAATATTTAATGGTGATATTAATGTATGCGCTGGATCAAATGTGGAATTGAACTATCATTTGTTTTATAATAAATTGCAAAAAAATCCCTATGCGTTTTACATGAAAAAGAATAATATTAATTCCTTCTAATTAATTACAATAAAAAATTATTTTTAATTATAAAAATGTTTGCACCAGTGTTAAATAATAGTGCGAAAAAAAAAAGTATTTTTATTTTGGGGATCAAATTGATATAAATTATAGGATTATGGGGTAATTTATAATACAAATATATTGCGAATGCAAGGTAAGTGAATTACAATAGTGGATAAAAAAAAGAAAAGGAAAATTAAAAGTTAAATACCGTCCACAGCACCCAGGAAATTAACAAAATGCCCATTTCCTAAATCAGCCCCCGTCTTCTCCAAATCATCGTTCTCCACCGAGACCTTCTTACGACGCCGTTCAAGGCGCCGCCATTTGCTCACGACTCGGCTCGCCCGGCTTTCTATTGTTTGTTCATATATTTTTCTGTTCAGCTCGGCTCCTATTCCTCGCGCTTTCGGTTTTGGGCGCCGTCTTTGATTTTCCGTGGGTCAGTGGATTTTTAGCTTTTTTGGGGATTCAATTGTTAATGTTAATCAATGTTTGCCCCAATAAAAAATCCAGCTTGTATCTGATCAAAATTGATGCCCTAATTTGATTTCCCCCAATTTGATGAAACCCTAGCATGTCCTAGTTTTCTCGATTTTAACTTGATCGGTTATGTGCAATTGATTTTAGCCTGGCCAATTTGCGTGCGTGCGTGATTGCACTCTCTGTATGTTGTTATGCATGTGATCAAGATTCTGGGCGATTCAACGCTATGAGCAATTTTGTTTAGAGTTTGTTTGATGTTGGGCAAGTTGAAAGTTTGATTCTGGTAAAGAAATTAACTCTTTTTTTGTTCTGTTTGTGTGTTTTTTTTTTTTTTTTGTGTTTTTATTTATCAAATGCTAGTTGGTTTGCTCAGAAATAGATGGGAATCTGGCCTGCTCAGTAAAGTGAAAAACAATTTTGGTTCCTTGTTCTTTTGTTGATGCTTTAATGTTATAACCCTTAGCTGTCAGGATGTGCATTTATGTAAATTGCATTAGAAGTTCAATGGAAACTAGCATAGATTGTATTTGTTGGACACTTCTTATGGGGGAAGAGAATTACAATGAAACCTGTTCTTTCCTGAATTTTTATTGCTAATTTAAAATTTGAATTACTAGTCATGTATCATTGCTATGTGTGTGAACTGCATGTGATACCAGTGGCTCATTTTCTTCAATTCAAACTTCTTTTATCCTCTTGGGGAGTCATATGTCTTTTGTATGCTAATTTTGACAGTTTGTTTTTTGTTTGTGATTTTCTGTTTCTGCCTGGCGATCATCTGCCTGACAGTCAAATTTTTGGGGACTCTTAGCAGTTAGTTAAGAAATATTGATGTGTATTATCTTCCTGTTTGATTCCGTGGCTCTAATTTGAGCTTTCTTACGGGGACGCATTCTGTTTCATTCTAGAACCTGTGAACTATAAATGGGTGTTACCTAGAGAAAAGGCACTCTGAGATTAATACTTCCACAAAATAGATACTCTTCTTGGAATTCGGACTTCTCACATTGACATCCTTTGGTTCTTTGATATGAGGTGGCTAAAAGTGTAGTTTCTTATTATTTTTCCTGGAAATTCAATTTCAATACTTGGATTGAGTTTAAAGTGGGCAATTCGCTATGGATGATGGGTGAAATTGTCATCTTACAGAAATTATGGTATGGCCTTTGAAATAGTTTGGGATATGAGACTAGCTGTATTGGACAGTGCACATCAACTAAAGGAGTATGTGATTGTGTTTAAATTTGCAATGCAGCATCCATGTCCATTTGCTTTTAAATATATATGAGATATCTGTCTTTTCTGAATGTTTTACACTTTTACTGCTCTCTTTTGTTGAAAAGTGGATGCAATATTTTCAAAATTTTCCATTCTCATTTCATCTTCCTTCTTTTTTAAAATTCTTTTGATCTTTATTTCACAGGTACTCTGACCAAGTTTGGATATTGTTCCTGTTCGTTATGAGTGGGACTTGACTCGATAGAGCTGCACTAATCCAACTAGTTTGTTATGGTTTTTGTGCCTACAAGGTGGAAGGCTGATTTTATGTTATAAAGGAGATGTTTGTTAGCTCAAATTAAAAATGAATTTGCAAACGCACCATTCAGGGCAGATCTCTGGACAGGTGCCAAACCAAGCTGGTACTATGTTGCCTGGGCTACCACAGCAAAATGGAATTCCTGTGCCTAGCCAGATGCAAAATCCTAGTATCCATCGTGGTGTCCCGAATACGGAACCTGAATATTTGAATACACGCAGATATATGCAAGAAAAGATGTAAGACTTTTTGTTATTTATTTCCATCAATGACAGACGTTCATGTGATGATTGTTGTAGATAACTAACATATATGTTTCCTCTGTGTCAGGCACATTTGTGAATTCCTATGTAATAAAAACAAGGAAAAAGTAATGTAAAGTAACTTTTTGTGGAACTGTATGCTTAAAGATGCAGTAGGTGTCTAAATGTCCAGGTTGCAGTAGGATTATTGCTTTTCTACCCTTGCTTGACCTGAAATACAACACCTTTTCTTGATTATAGAGAATATATGAGCTATAAGGTACAAATGTAGTTTAGCCTATGGACAACAACTTTATGTGGCATAATAGAAAAAATTAGTCTGCTCAATTGCTTCATTATGGTGACTAAGTACTATAACAGTCAATACCTTGATAATGATAAATTTCGATGCATAGAATCCTCGTAGGTAAAATTAATTTGAGAAGATTACCTGGTTTACAATGAGCTTCCAGAAGATAGCAGTGCCTGACAATCTATTTTCTTGTCTTCTCACTTGTATTCATATGTATGATTTCTATTTTTATATTGAACAGATTTTTAGCATTCCTTTTATGTAATTACAATACTAAATTTCCTGTAAGATATAGTGCTATGTGCATCCATCTTTTTAAAATTTTGCATTTATTTTAAATCGAGGAAATGGCATATGTTTCCATTTCCTTTTATTATATCTCTTTATCGCTATTGTCTTTGAATATTATCTAGCTTCCCTCTTCTCTATCTGTCCTTGTTTAAGCTTTCATAGTTTCACGGATTAAGTGCACTGCTTTTATTGTTGGGATTGCTGCATGATGAGTCCTCTAAATTTTTAGCTTTGCTCTTTTGCAGCTGGGAATTTCTTATGCAGCGGCGTCAACAATCTCATGAGGTGTCCAGTAGGAAAATGATTGATTTAGTGAAACGTTTAGAAGAGGCTTTGTTCAAGAGTGCCACGACAACAGTGTGTTATATTTTCATTTTTCTCAACGACATTGCTTTTCTGAATAACATATGCTTTTCGTGTATAACATATGTATAAAATGTTTCTAGTTGAGTTTGAACTTTTTTTATGAGTTCTAAGCTTTATTATCTATTCAGTAGTGTTGGGAAGTGCTTATAAGAGCCACTGATATTGGTGAAATACTTTTTATCAGGGCCTTTACATAGTCTGATTTCTCTTTTGTCAGGAGGAGTATTTAAACCTGGCAACTTTGGAAAGTCGTTTGCATGTTCTGATTAAACGTCTACCTATGAGTAATCATAACCAGCAGTTTTCGCATGCTAATTCTTCTCCTTCTATTGGTACAATGATTCCAACTCCTGGATTGCAACAAACTGGAAATTCTAGCCTTACTGGGACTCAGTCTGTGGATAGCTCTCTTGTTGTTAGCAATAGCTCCAACACAATTGCATCCTCCACTGCCAATTCTGGGAACTTCTTGCCAACCGGAAATGGGTCTTCTGGCCATGTGCATGGTGGTTCTTTTAGTTCATCTGATGGTACTTTTTAGTCTTGTGATCTTTGGCATTGATTTTGACTTGCCCTATCACTCTTGTCTCACAGAATATTAATTTGCAGGAGCTTTGGCTAGTGGATATCAGCAGTCATCTTCTGCTTTCTCAGTCAATTCTGGGGCAAATAACATGGTGACATCCATGGGTGTACAAAGAATGACAAGTCAAATGATCCCTACTCCTGGATTTAATAATTCTAATAATAATGATGTAAATAACAATGCTAATAACCAGTTATTCATGAATATAGATGCATCCAATAATATTGGTGCATTTCCAGCTGTTGAATCTTCAATTGTATCACAGCCTATGCAACAAAAGCAGCGTGTTGGTGGTCAAAACAGTCGTATCTTACATAATATTGGTGGGCATATGGGTGGTGGAATCAGATCTACATTGCAGCAGAAGTCCTATGGATTATCAAATGGGCCCTTAAATGGAGGGTTTGGGATGATGGGTAACAATGCGTCCATGATGAATGGTCCAGGAACCACTGAGGGCTATTTATCAGGAACAGTATATGGAAACTCCACCAAACCCTTGAATCAGCAGTTTGACCAACATCAGCGACCAGTAATGCAAGGTACTGATGTTCTCCCTTCAAGACCCCCCACTTTCTTCTGTGTGTGCAAGTGCATGTGCGTGTGTGTGTGTTATGCAGTTCAGAACAGGCCAATGTGCAGTACTATAGAAATTTGAATTTTATTCTCACTGCAACTATTCTATTTGATAGGTGATGGATATGGAATTGGTGCTGCTGATGCTTCAGGGTCTGGAAACTTGTATGTTCCTGTATCATCTGTTGGATCAATGATGAACAATCAGAGCTTGAACGCCATATCCATGCAATCCATGCCAAAAACGAACTCTCCTTTGATGATTAATAATCAGTCCAATATACGCTCTACTCAACAGGTGACAAATATGAAGCCTCAATCAATTGATCAATCGGAAAAGATGAATTTTCAAATGCAGTATCCAGTGAGAGAAAATCTTGTACAACCTCATCAACATCAACCATTTCAACAGCAGTCTCATCAGTTTCAGCGCCAGCAACTTGTCCAGCATCAGGTCCAACAAAGGCAGCAAAATCAAAACCAGCTTTCGTTAAAGAATGATACTTTCGGTCAATCTCATCTATCATCCAATATGGTTTCTGAGGCAAAGTCCGGGCACGGGACAGAGCATCGTGATGAAGTTATGCAATCACAAGCCTCCGACCCCTTCCAGTTCTCTGATATACAGAGTCAGTTCCAACAGAACTCGATGGAAGACCGTTCTAGAGCTACTCAGTTGCTGTCCCATCCATCTGGTCCACAGGATGTCAGTTCATCATTAACTCAAACTTCAGATCAGATGCAACAGTTGTTGCATCCGCAACAATTTGTTGCTAACCCTCAAAGTGATTTTGGCAGTCTTTCTGGTGACATTCAACCAGATGCGGCATTGCATGGTCAATGGTATTCCAAGTCTCAAGATGTATCTCATGTATCAGGTAGACATCCACGTGATCAAAATGTGCAAGATGAATTTCATCACAGATTAACTGGGCAAGATGTAGCTCAACTAAATAATTTATCATCTGAAGAATCAATGATTGGTCAATCAGATGCTTCTAGATCAGCAGAACCTCCCAATGCAAGCAATGCTGTATGTCGATCTAATAACCTTAATCGTGAACGACAGTTCAAGAACCAACAGAGATGGCTGTTGTTTTTGCGGCATGCTCGTCGTTGTCCTGCTCCAGAAGGGAAATGCCAAGAGCCTAACTGCTTAACGGTTCAAAAGCTATTGAAACATATGGAACATTGCAATGTATTTCAGTGTTCGTATCCTCGGTGCTGTGCTAGTAGAGTTTTAGTCAATCATCATAGACGCTGTCGGGATGCAAGCTGTCCTGTTTGTGTTCCTGTTAAGAATTATGTGCAACAGGCTCAATTAAAGGCATTTGCTCGTTCTGATTTCAATTCGGGCTTGCCTGCTGTCAATGGTTCTTGTAAATCATATGAAACTGCTGAAATTGCTGGAAGATCAACTCCTAAGACAAGCCCAATGATAGCAGAAACTCCTGAAGATCTACAACCTTCTATTAAACGCATGAAAATTGAACAAGGCTCCCAGTCTGTTGTCTCTGAAGGTGAAACTTCTGTTGCGCTTGCCTCTGCTGTACATGAATCTCCTCTCCAGGATGCACAGTATTCTGAACAGCATCGTGATTCTCATATTCCAATGAAATCTGAGATTAGTGAAGTAAAAATGGAAGTTCCTGGAAGCATTGGACAATTAAGTTCCAAGATTATCGAAATGAAAAAGGATAACTTGGAAGATGCCTACGCCCAAAGGCCAGAAGGTGATCCTACTGCATCAAACAACCCTGCTGGATTTGGTATACAGGAGGTCATTAAGAGTGACAAGGAAATGGGGCAGGCTAAGATGGAAAATCCGCCATTACTACCTTCTGAGAATACATCCAAGTCTGGGAAGCCAAAAATAAAGGGAGTATCACTGACAGAGTTGTTCACCCCTGAACAAGTCCGGCAACATATTACAGGTCTTAGACAGTGGGTAGGACAGGTCAGTCTTGTACTCGTGTGTGTTGTCTATTTTACCAGGCCAGTAGTTACATTCTTATTCTGATTGATAAAATTGCTGCAGACATGCTGCATATATGCATTTCATAGCCATTAGTAGGCCCTGAATGTTACTATTTACATGTGGAAGCATCTTCTTCTCAGAATTTTATCACTATCATAGACTATGAATTTTAACATGCAGCTGTCAAAGAAAGGAGAAATTTGAAGACTGAAAGCATTTTTGTTCCTGGAAAAGTAGAAAATCTCTGAATTGTTACATTAAACTTAATCAAGTTTCATGTTATGGCTTTTAGATGACTGAGTTGACAGATGCAGAAGAGAGCACACCAATATTTTAGTTTTTATTTTTCTTTTATATGTGTATTATTCTTGTGCCTTGTTTCTTTCTGTTTGAAAGAGGGAGGGGGAAGTGTAAGGCTTCACTTTTTGAATCAAAACTGTCTCCTTACAGTTTTGTACTGTTATGTTATCTGTTCTATCATACAACAATTTAGGTGGTTGTTCACCAACCAGTTCTTTCTTCTTTAGCTTCAAGGTATTTTCTTTGATTTTAATTTTTTTTACTCTTTGGTTTTGGAGAAGATATGGTTCAATAAGTGGCATTTCTTGGTACTGATCTCACTAATTTTTGCCCTGCTTGATGTACCATAAAGTCTCTTCTTATGCATGATTCACCATTCTGGTGAAATTTACAATTCGTATTTTGTTACACAGAGCAAATCAAAAGCAGAAAAAAATCAAGCAATGGAGCGTTCAATGAGTGAAAATTCTTGCCAGTTGTGTGCAGTTGAGAAGCTTACCTTTGAACCACCCCCTATATATTGTACACCTTGTGGTGCTCGCATTAAAAGGAATGCTATGTATTATACCATTGGAGCTGGTGAAACTCGTCATTACTTCTGCATTCCATGCTATAACGAGGCTCGTGGAGACACCATTGTAGTTGATGGAACTGCTATTCCAAAGGCAAGGATGGAGAAGAAGAAAAATGATGAGGAAACTGAAGAATGGGTATGACACGTACTTATACGAATGTTGTTTTGCCCATGAGAAATTTTTCTTTCAGATACTGATTATTAATTTGTGCAGTGGGTTCAATGTGACAAATGTGAAGCTTGGCAGCATCAAATATGTGCATTATTCAATGGTAGAAGAAATGATGGTGGACAAGCTGAGTACACTTGTCCAAATTGTTATATAGAAGAAGTTGAAAGAGGAGAACGCGTGCCATTACCTCAGAGTGCTGTTCTAGGAGCGAAGGATTTGCCTAGAACAATTTTGAGTGATCACATGGAGCAGCGATTATTTGCAAAGCTGAAGCAAGAAAGGCAGGACAGAGCAAGGCTTCAAGGCAAAAGTTATGATGAGGTGATCCGATTTTACTTGTGTGGTATGAGATGTATTTTCACTTTCCAATCATCTGAAATGATAGTTCAGATGAGATGTTTGCTTTAAATGGTTTCTTTTCAATGTTGAGACTTATCATAAAAGGTTGGAGAGATGCCTAATAGCTGATATTTTATGGGAAACTTGCAAGATTTCGTTCTTTTTCAACCAAAAGTACTCTCCTGTTAATAGCCTAATAATGGCCACTTCTTAAAAAGTATTTAAAGAAGTCTCATACTTTTTAATGAAGTATCATTTTCTTATTTTGTCCCTCAAGATTAACTAAACTAACTATTGAATTTTGTGTTCCGTTCTGTTTCTATCTCTAAAATATGATGATAGTGGGTTTTACGAATGAGTTTGTAGATTAAATGAACTGTTATTACTTAACTATTTTCTTTTGAATTTTAGAAGTTGGAACTATTAGCAATGATTTCCACATATTAGCAGGGAAATATTGGTGAATTTAAACAGAAGTGAGAAATCCAAACAGAGCCTTGGAGTCATTTCATTATCATTTTTGGTATATATTTTCTGAAAATGATTTGAGAAGATTCTCTTGGTGGATGTGTGGAAATGGAAATGTGCTTGGATGACCGAGTGCAAAGTTTGACCAACTGAGTTGATAGGTTGACTGACATTTCATTTTGAGAAAAAATGTTTTGGTTTACTTGTTTCCAATTGCAAAATAAAGAGTGTTTTCTTAAAATGGGGTGTAGGCTTTGAGTTGATAGGTTGATTGGCATTTCATTTTGAGAAAACATGTTTGGTTTACTTGTTTCCATTTGTAAAATAAAGAGTGTATTTCTGAAAAGGGGGTGTAGGCTTTCGAAAAATAGGATGTAGGCTTTGAAAGTAGAGTTGAAATTAGGGTGTACAGTTTGGAAATAGGATTTTTTTTTTTTTTTATTTCCAGGATACATTTCCTGAAAATATGCTAAACCAAACATGTTATCGTTTTGGGGGAACGAAAATGTTTTGGCAAAATGAATCCAAACACAAACACAAACACAATTGTTTTAGCAGGTGTATGTGTACTGAATTGGACAGATGGTCTTCGATTTTTTCATTGTAGTACCAAATATTCTAAAATGATGCATTTTGTATTTAGTGTTATTGTTTTCATTTATATTAATCTAGTTTACGTGATTATTACAATTATGACAACTTTGCCAGGTTCCGGGAGCAGAATCACTTGTTATAAGAGTGGTGTCATCAGTGGACAAGAAGTTGGAAGTTAAACCACGGTTTCTTGAAATTTTTCAGGAGGAAAATTATCCTGTAGAGTACCCGTATAAGTCTAAGGTGAGTCTTATGTACATGAATCAATTGGCTGCTACCAAATATGAATTTTGATACCTGGTTTAGCATTTAGTTTATTAATAACGTGTGAAAGAATTTCCAAGAGTTATAGTCTGAATAACTTAACCTTTTACTGTTGTTTTCATTATTTCGGAAAGACATATGAAGGCTGCTCATTGAAGGTTGTGTAAATCGAAAAACTGTCAATTTGTGATTCTGTGAAAGAATTTAAGATCTAGACAAACTACGTTGAACTTTATAAGGTTTCTCAATTGGACCTTTCTTTATAAGTATTGTTATTGTTTTTGTTGTTATTTATTTATCCTGAGAGTGGGGGCTGGTTTATGGAATGAGAGTAACCAAAAATGTAAAAGAGAGAACTGGATTGTGTCTTAAAATGCTTGCTTACATTAGTTGGATATCTTGTGTTTAGCGAAGGAATGTTAGTTTATGTAATATTATGGTTTGTTAGTGTGCATTTATTGTGTCATCTATAAAGTATTTAAAACTTTGATTTCTATCTTCCAGGTGATACTATTATTTCAAAAAATTGAAGGTGTTGAAGTATGCCTATTTGGCATGTATGTTCAAGAATTTGGATCTGAATGTCAGCAGCCAAATCATCGCCGAGTCTACCTCTCGTACTTGGACTCAGTTAAGTATTTCAGGCCAGAGGTCAAAGCAGTGACGGGAGAGGCTCTTCGGACGTTTGTGTACCATGAAATTTTGGCAAGTTTCTGAACCCATTGCTCTTTTGCAATCACTCTTGTTTCTGACTCTGTTTTGGCTAGAAAATTGTTGCTGCCATTAGTAGTACAAGTACCCTTAATGTTCTTATGTTTTCAGATTGGATACTTGGAATACTGCAAAAAGCGTGGTTTCACAAGCTGTTATATATGGGCTTGCCCTCCGTTGAAGGGGGAAGACTATATTTTGTATTGCCATCCAGAAATTCAGAAGACACCAAAATCTGATAAACTTCGGGAATGGTAAGTTTGATGGCTATCTGATTACGGGACTGTTGATTACGAGTTGTGTGCTAATACATCCCACTGATTACTTGAATTGTACCTGTGGTTTCAGGTATTTGGCCATGCTAAGGAAAGCTGCAAAGGAAAATATTGTAGTTGATCTTACTAATCTGTATGACCATTTCTTTGTTTCTACTGGTGAATGTAAAGCAAAGGTAACTGCATCTCGGTTGCCATACTTTGATGGAGATTATTGGCCGGGTGCTGCAGAGGACATGATCTATCAACTGCAACAAGAAGAGGATGGGAGAAAACAGCATAAAAAAGGAACTATGAAAAAAACCATTACTAAAAGAGCTCTAAAGGCATCTGGCCAAACTGATCTTTCTGGCAATGCATCAAAGGATCTGCTGTTAATGCATAAAGTAATCTTGCTGTCAAATTCTCTTTGTTTTTATGTTTTTCTTTTTCAGTGCTAGTATAACCTGGGATCAGTCTATATTAGCATCTATCTATTATGATACTGTTATCTTTGTTGTTCTACAATAACACAACTTTAAGTGCATAACCTACGTGTGCTATTTTTAGTAATTATTATGTTTTGTCCTACACCCTTGTTTCATTCTTTGTGGTTCTCATTTTCTAACACTTACTAAAGTAAAAGTTTCGCTGCTGCTTCCCTTTCATGGTTCTTAAACTTACTTTGTTTCCGTAGCTTGGTGAGACAATATCTCCGATGAAAGAAGACTTTATCATGGTTCACTTACAGCAAGCATGCACACACTGCTGCATTCTAATGGTGTCTGGAAATCGTTGGGTTTGCAAACAGTGCAAAAATTTTCAGCTCTGTGACAAGTAAGGATTATGCTGACTTTTGCCTTATCATAGTAAAAACTTCTTGTTTATTTCATTTTCCCTAAGCAATATTCCATTTCTAGTGTTGATGATTTAGTAGAGCTATCAAGCTTTTATGTTATTGGGGTAGACTATGGATATCCAAAGAGAAGAAAGAAAAGAAGAGAAGGGTGGCGAGGGGCCTTTGGTACTTAAACCATCTTTCATTCTTTCTTTTCCCAAACTCGTCCCACTTCATGATTGGAGAGAGAGGTGCTCTGAAGAAATGGTAATGCTTCGTAAATGTGATTGACTTCTCTGACTAGAAGATGTGACAGAAAATGGAATAAGTTGGTTTGAAGTGTGTTTCGTGATATTATTTCGTGTATCCTTCAGAAATCATTTTTTCTTGCGTTGTTTCTACACCATTATGAGCCACTCATCAATTAATATTTAGCCACCGAGGTGGTTGGTCTATATGAGAAAAGGGGATGAGGAGAGAATTGAAGGGCAGAGTTTGAATAATTGAAAAGATTGCTAGTAAAACATTTAGCATTTAGCTGCAGTATAATGAATATTGGGCCCAAAAATGGATCTGTTTTTATATTTGTAAAACAATTAGACCCTGATCAGTTATGGATTCTAATATTTCCTTAGTTCATTGATGGTGGATTTCTTCTTCAAACTTTATATTCCACCACATCAGATCTTATTTTTGTTTATATGGATTCCCTTTTTGCTCCTAAATACCTGAATACTTCTGGTACCTCTTAGAACAAAAGTGCCCTATAGTGCCTTTGACTATCTACATGTTGACGTATGAGCTGATTAGAGTATGATTAGTGCATCACTGGTTGGCGGTAATTTTATGCTCCAGTATTTTTTGTTGTTTTGTTATGTTACTCCTGCCAGTAAATTAATCAAACCTGTATTTTTGTTTCAGGTGCTATGATGCTGAGAGAAAACGTGAGGACCGAGAGAGACATCCTATCAACCAGAAGGACAAACATGCACTTTATCCTGTAAGTCCATAGGATCACAATTTTGGCTGACTTGGTTTTTTGCACTTCTACTCTTCTCTATATGTTTCACATTGGCTTAGCATTTCGACTAAGCAATTTATGAACCTACAGGTTGATATCACTGGTGTTCCTGAGGATACCAAAGATAAAGATGAAATTCTTGAGAGTGAATTCTTTGACACCAGACAGGCGTTTCTTAGCCTTTGTCAAGGAAACCATTATCAGTATGATACCCTTCGCCGAGCTAAGCATTCCTCAATGATGGTCCTCTATCATCTTCACAATCCTACTGCCCCAGCTTTTGTGACAACATGCAATGTATGTCACCTTGATATAGAAACTGGGCAAGGTTGGCGCTGTGAGACTTGCCCTGACTATGATGTATGCAACGCTTGTTATCAAAAGGATGGAGGCATTGATCATCCTCATAAATTAACAAATCATCCATCAAATGATCGTGATGCACAGAACAAAGAAGCCAGACAATTACGAGTTATGCAGGTAACTAGTACTTTTCTTCGTTTTCAGGCATTTCTCACTGTCTACATCTTCTATTTTTAATCTCATCTGTTTACACTCAAGAATATGGATTTCCTGTCTGCTGTTTTATTGTGTTCTTCGTATGCTTCCTCCCTAACCAAAGAGAGGTGTATAGTCGGTTAAGTATCTAATTGCTTTAAATGACTTATCCATTATTCTGAGATTCATCTTGCTTGAAATGCTCCGCATCATAATTATCGTGTAAAGACGTAAATTGGATAAGCATTTAGTTCTAGCATCTACTATGCCTATGAGGTGCTTGAAATCCACTACTATGTCAAATAATCTACTAAAAACAGTTTAACTAGGTGACTTTTTACTTCTTTAAGATGATTTATCTCTAAATGTCATCCCAAGTGCTTGAACAATCATAACAGGTTAAGTGGAAATGCATTATATGTTTGTGTTGTTTACATGATGATCCATCAAATTATTATCGTGATAGCATTGCACACTTTCCATGGAAGCATGGACTTTCTTGGCAGTTTTTGAGACGTAGCTTTCATTATTTGGCCTTGCAGCTGAGGAAAATGCTCGATCTCCTGGTGCATGCCTCTCAGTGTCGTTCTCCACATTGCCAATATCCAAATTGTCGCAAGGTGAAGGGACTTTTCCGCCATGGTATGCTGTGCAAAGTACGTGCTTCTGGAGGTTGTCTTCTGTGTAAGAAAATGTGGTATCTCCTTCAGCTTCATGCTCGAGCGTGCAAAGAATCAGAATGCAATGTCCCACGATGCAGGTTTGTTTAGAACTACCTTGTTTGACTTTCACAATCAACTCGTCGGTCATCTTACTTCATTTTCATACATTATCGTGGAAATTATATTCATGAATTTACTCATTTTGGTGCAGAGACTTGAAGGAGCATATGAGAAGGCTGCAACAGCAGTCTGATTCTCGACGAAGGGCTGCTGTAATGGAAATGATGAGGCAACGTGCTGCAGAGGTTGCTGGCAATTCTTGATGTCCAGTAATGTACATATAGTAGTGGCAGCTTTTCAAGAAAACTGTTTCAGAGTGAGCCAGATAATTTACTGTTGAGAACTGCATTGTTTGAACTCACAAGTGGTAGAAAGGAAGTCAGTTTCTCACTGTGATGGGTGACCTCCATAGCAAGACCAATTTGCAGGAGTTCCGTTTTCACCATCACTTGGTGCGCAATTTTTTTGTTCGTACTTCTCCAGATAAGCTTGCTAGGGAAGTTTATAGATCAGGCACTGCTTGCTTCTACTACAACTAACTGATAATTTAGAGGGAAAGGGTTCAGAAGTGTCTTTGGCTAGATAAGTTATTCTTTAATTTCCATTCTTGTATTTCATCTGTTGCCATTAACTTTCAATGGCGAGTGTACCATAGTTGTCTTGATCAAATCTGTCAAGTTTTTTTTACTTGCAAAAGTAACACGAGAAACTTAGTTTCTCCAGAAGTTCTTTTGTCAGTCCTTTTATCTTCTCTGGTTTGCGAATTTACATTCTTGGAATCAGCTACAGTCGATATTTATTTCTTCTGTCGACGTACTGTGGGTTTACGAGTTCTTAATTGTTCGCGTTAAATGTTGTTTAAGACTTCCTAACTTTGTTGGAAGTAGTCGTGATCAGGTTGTTGAAAGGCACGTTTGTTCATGTTTGAACAAACATGAACAAAAGCTTGGCAGAGCAAACTTGTGCCTATTTTTTGTACCCTTGTGGTTATATATGACAATTGAAAGCGGCCTACAAGATTTTATACAAATTGCAGCGGCGACAATGTTTTGTACTATCAATTATCATGATAAGGTTAGTATGACAAGACCCGTATCCTAGTGATTTATCTCATATGAAAAGGAAAATTCATACCAATTACTTGGGGTATTATTCAAAAGAGTTTTTCAGTCGGTGGATGTGTCAAACACGGCACCCATCTCGTCAAACTGAGTAAATGGACTAAATTCCTTATTGGGTTCCATGTTTACCAGCATTCATCTGTTGCACGGGCATGGTTCGAAGTCTCGTGAAGCATCGGAGATGGGTTAGGTTAGGTGTTGTTTTACATCAATAGCGATATATGATGTGAAATTGAGAGATATTAAATAAATATATTATAAAATGCTCAAGATTTTTTGTTAAAGAAATAGTAAAATCATGGGAAAATGTAAATAACATAAATAACTATACATTGTTACATAATAAAAACTTTTGTTGCATCAAATATTCAAATCTAGATAAGTTGTTCTTGTCGATCTAGATATGTATCGGTTGATAATATCGGATATCAATATAGATACTTTGAACCATGTATTCGGGACCAACTTGGGCATACCTCAACTAATCTTCCTTGTGATAAAATCATATTTGCCGACAACCCATTCTCTAGATTTGCATATTTTTTTAACAAAGATAAGATTTTTTAGTGCATTCTCGTGAAGGTAAGTGTTGTTTGTGATAGAAAATCTTTGTGTAATGTTTTTGTCCTTGAGCAAAGAGGATTCCATTTGTAAAATCTATGTAACTTTTGGAGCTTAACGTAATTTTTGGGTACATATTGGACCAATCACGGGCTGAACAGTCACTACATGTTAAAACTAGCTCCATTCCCTTTGTCCTGCATAGTTTGAAATTTGTGACCAAAAAAGCCATATGCTACCCCACTTTTCTCAGTAGTCTAGGTATAGTCACTAGTAAATGATGGCCAAACAAATTAGTCCTTGGCTAATTTCAATTTCACGATACTTTTTGGGTATAGCAACAATAGACTAGTGTATCACGTGATTTGTATCTGTTAATCGCAATATAAGACGCGATACAAAATCGAAATAAAATATCTGAATTGATATTTTTTGACATATTAACAAGTGTTCAGTCCCGATGAGTATAGAGTTTGGCTGGTGTTATTTATCGAATTTGTTTCTTATAACATCGTGTATATATTAAAAAAAAAAAGACTCGATACCGAGTAACTTATCCCATTTGGGATAGCACATAGTTTTGCTCACTCACTCCCCCTTGTCTATAAGAAGGATGGTTTCAACCTATCTAGTGTCTATTCTCATGTGGTAAAGATCTAAATCATGGGGAAGCTCAATATCACCCGAGTGCTAATTCTTGTCCTCAACTTGGGACACTGCATCTCTCTCTGGCTTGTCCATACTGTCCATACCCAACTCCTCCTTCCAAACCTCCAAAGCTGCCCCCAAAATTTCCACCCAAACACCCACCAACAGTTAAGCCACCCCACAAATTTCCACCCAAATACCCACCAAAAGTAAAGCCTCCACCGGTAGTAAAGCCGCCCCACAAATTTCCGCCCAAGTACCCACCAAAAGTAAAGCCTCCGGTGGTAAAGACACCGCCGTACGCACCCAAACCACCACCATGCCCACCCAAACCACCACCACATGTGCCCAAACCTCCTGTGGTTAAGCCACCTCACATACCTAAACCTCCCATTGTGCACCCTCCAATCATACCCAAACCTAAACCTCCTGTGGTTAAGCCACCTCCCAAACCCAAACCTCCCATTGTGCAGCCTCCAATCATACCCAAACCTAAACCTCCTGTGGTTAAGCCACCTCCCAAACCCGAACCTCCCATTGTGCACCCTCCAATCATACCCAAACCTCCAATTGTGCACCCTCCAATCATACCGAAACCTCCAATTGTGCACCCTCCAATCATACCGAAACCTCCAATTGTGCATCCTCCAATCACTCCCAAGCCTCCATTGTTTACCCTCCAATCACTCCCAAACCTCCCATTGTTTACCCTCCAGTCACTCCCAAACCTCCCATTGTGCAACCTCCAATCACTCCCAAACCTCCCATTGTTTACCCTCCAGTCACTCCCAAACCTCCCATTGTGCAACCTCCCATTGTTTACCCTCCAATCAATCCCAAACCTCCCATTGTTTACCCTCCAATCACTCCCAAACCTCCCATTGTTTACCCTCCTGTCATACCCACACCTCCTATTATACCAAACCCACCAGTCATTACTCCAATACCTCCGCCACCTGTCGTACCAAAACCACCACCCGAAACTCCATATCCACCTCCACCGCCGCCACCACCACCTCCACCCCAAGAAACTCCATGTCCTCCACCACCACCACCACCAAAAGGACAAGAAACATGCCCCATTGACACCTTGAAACTAGGTGCATGCGTCGACTTATTAGGCGGCCTCGTGCACATTGGAATTGGCAGCAGTGCCAAAGATACCTGCTGCCCTGTGCTGGCAGGGCTGGTGGACTTAGATGCAGCCCTCTGTCTTTGCACCACCATTAAGGCTAAGCTTCTCAATATTAACATCATCATCCCCATTGCTCTTCAAGTCCTGATCGACTGCGGCAAAAATCCACCCTCTGGCTTCCAATGCTCTGCCTAAGGTGCAACTTTTTCATGAACTAAAATACTCCATTTTTCAAGAATATGCAATTGAGATGTTCAGTTATTAAGAGAACTCTTTTGTCAATCATTACACATGCAGGACGTCAACAGGTTCTCAGTCATCGTCGATCTCAAAGCAGGGACAATGATCATCCTAAGAAGTACTAGGGACATTTTTTATGAGTTTGAATTGTAATTTTCATTTCAGTTTCAAAATTTATGTTATAAATCTTTGTAGAATAAATGTTTCTGTGCTGGAGAAGATCAGTGGAGTTGGCATCCATGCTGATATAGCCTAAAATACGAACTACTCATCATGAAACAAATCTGAGTTAATTAATCGATAGGCTTTAACCTCAATGGGTGAGATAGGATTTTTTATTTTTCAAGAAAACGGATAAAAGAGATACATTCAACCACAGGACAACTAATTTTATTATTTTTAAGGAGTAATATTTTGGATTTTATTAATTTTTTATATAATATTTATGTTTATATAGACGAGAGGGACTATATTTGTCAATTCTTAGCTCCGTCCTTGGGTGGGGATGAAAAAAGTTTAAAGCCGCCTATATTTAGACAGAATAAAAAATACTCACAAAGTAACAATGAGTCAATACAAATGCAAGAACTTCACGTTCAATAAAAATCGAAAAAAAAATAGGGAGGCCGAAAAAATTTGCATTTTCGAATAAATTTACACATGATAATTGCATTTATCTTCAAATAAACTACTCAAAAATATATAGTGGTATAGAAAAGAAAAGGTATCTTTAGAAGCTACAATTTTCTACTCATATCATATGGACTATGGAGGGACACTTCTCAAATAACCTAAAGCACCTTTTGTTTGCTGTTAAAAAATATCATAATAAAGTAATTAGTCTCATATCAAACCTAAGTAAATTACTTCAAAGGATTTATTGCACTTGGAAAACATACTAAAGTCGAAAAAATGAATTTTTACTTCAACAACTTTTTTTGCATGTCGATGGTGTTTGACTTGAACCCCCACCTCTACCGCCTATCGATTGATCGATAGAAGTACTAGGGACGTAGGACAAGATGACAATGAAGTGGTAAGTAACATCTTATCACAAAGCTATTGTACAACTTCTCAACCTATTAGTACCACTACAATGCAAGTAATGGTACAACTTCTCTTAGCCTATTACTACGAATGTAAGATACCAAACTACCAATAACACATGTAAGTAAAGAATTTCATATGGCCAACAATGCTTTATCTCTATCAAGAATTAATGTTAGAGGGTTGTTAAGGTTATTTTTGACTTTTTGAAGCGATGACGCCGATATATAGAATTTTTATGTTTTTTTCTCCATTTCTCAAAGACCCTATTTCTATAGTAGGTAAAATAAAAAAAAAATGGTAATTCTAAATTAATTTGCTTGATTTGGTGAAACCAATCAAATTAGATTGATAAGTTCACTTTGTCCCCCTAATCAAATCCATTAAATACAATTTTGAGTGGAATGTTTTTTTTTTTATAATTAAATCCCTAAGAAAACTATTTAGTTGATTTATTATTTAAGCAGTAGCCCAAACACATATTTAGGCTTAGCCCAATAATTTTGTGAAAGCTCATTTTGAAAATAGTAGAGAACCTTCTTGTATTGAGCCCAAATGCAGCCCAAGAGAGAGTTGTATGTCTTTCAGCCCAATTAATTATAATCTTCAATTTGTCATTTAGAAGTTCAAATATCAAATAAAATTTTGGTTTCTACGCATATATTGCAAAATGTTAAAAAAGAAAAAAATTATTTAGGAGTATGTAATTTCCTCGTATCTTACTCTTATAAAAATCATACACTATATGAAAATCTATTAAGAAAAATAGATGCACAAAAATATCATGACTATTTGGCCGAGTTAGTACGAGATACATAATAAACAACGAAAAATTATTGAAATACATAACGAAGCTCGTTATGGAGTGATAAAAACTTTAATTCATGTAATTCGTTTAACTCGTTTAGGCATTTTGACAACTATGATTTTTGTATTTTATTGTTACAATTAAATAAATAGGCATAAAATTCCATATATTCGCCTATTATTTTGCTATGTGATAGCTAAGTTGCCCACATAAGATAGCCCAGTGTTGGGACTGACCAACTTGGATAGGCCCATGAATAGTTCAGCCCAGTATTTCAGCCCAAGATGAAGTTGGTGAATATACCAATTGCCCAAAAGAGTTTTAATTGCAATGTGATTGACATATCCCAAAACCAGTGGCCAACTTCTAAATAAATAAAATTGCCATATTTATCCAACTGGTCTAACTCATAATTTATTACAAGAAGCCTATGAATTAGTACCTAGAACCAATTCCTTTACGATAAAAAGTTCCAGTTGTCTGGCATTTTGGTAGGATTGTGGGTATGAATTCATACATTTACTAATTGCTATTGATCAAGCCAAACGTGTCATGTGATATCCATGGTACAATCGATATAAAATATATTGAATGTTTGAATAGTAAACAAGTATTTTTTTTTTTTATAAAATAGAATATTTGTCTATCATCCACACACTCGATTTATTATCTATCAAATATAGAATCTGAAAGACTAACATTTCATAGGGAATTGAACTCTTATCGCCATGTCTAAAGAGGGTTACTATATTGGTCAGCCTCTCTTCCCTTTTTATTACTAATATAGAAATATGGATGGTAAACAAATATCTATTTTTTTATAAAATATGATACTTATCCATCATCCGCACATCTAGTACATTTTGTCTACCAAGTATAGAATCTGAAAGACCGACATTTCATGGGGAATGACACTCTTATCATCACATCTAAAGAGGGTTACTATATTGATCGGCCTTTCTTTTTTTTTTTATTACTAATATAGAAATAAAATTATATTATGTACAATCAATTACACAAAAATCAAAAAAATAAGTAGTATCATGTTATCTCTTCTAAATTTATCACTTTTATTTTTTTTTTCTGTCTAAAAATAAGACTTCATTTTCTAAATAAAAAAATTATGTTCGAAATACTCTCTTACTTGTATTAATAATTTAACATCATTAACTCTCAATTATTATTTTTAACGATAATAATATAAAATTATACAAATATTTTATTTTTTTAACTAATATCTAAAGTTTTGTATCAAATGAAATAGAAATATTAATTTAAAAACAAAAAAGTGAGTATTATACATAGTGGATATATGATTTTAATCAGAAGTAATATATAATAATATGAATTTGTACAAAATATTAGAGTGAGTGCATTAATTCGCTGACAACAACATTGACCCATTGTGGTCAAAATCCAGTTAGCTAGTGTGTTGCCAACTCCCAAGTGCCCTGTCAGAAATTCCACTCTGTAGATCTTTCACAGATGGAAAGAGTACACTCCACTTCCTCAGTGCATAATAACCTCTCATCCCACAAAACACAAGCCAAACACACACAACTCTGTCCTTTTATTACCCCCCCCCCCCCCCCCCACTATATACAATCAAGAAATTTTTTTGTCCAAACTTAGTAAGTATGGTCATTTCAATTAATTACATAGCAAATACAAATAATACGATAAATGATGCTTTATTTTCTTAAATTTAACTATTTTGACATATTATTTTTAAAAATAAATTTTAAATACTCCTCAAATTTAATCTTTTGATATTTTATACTCCAAAAATAAATTTTAAGTATTTTGCCCCGCATTTTGCTCCCCCCCCCAATTTCATATCAAAATTTTCTCAAAATATTTTTCATCAGTTGTCGTCATGCGTTCTTTTCCTTTATTTCCGCACAAAAAAAAAACTTCATCTAAATATTTTTTTTAATTATTGTTAATGATGAAAACATGATAAATGATGATACTTTTACTATATATAATAGCGATTGCAGTATCATTGAACAAAGTACATAATTATGCATGGAAATATGGGAATTAAATATCTGATTGTGGCTAACGAATAGCATTCCGATAAAAGTTTAATCTAAAATAGTATTAGAGTTAAATATTATAATAAATGTAAGTTGATGAAACATAGTGTTAAAAATTTATTTTTAGTGGATAAAATATTAAAATAATTAAGTTTAATGAGGTAAAATATTTAAAAATTACTTTTAAATAATAATGTGCAAAAATGATCAAATATGAGAAAATTAAGTGCCATTTACTCATAATAATATTTATTTTGTATTTGATCATTATACTAATTACAATTATATTTCATTGAATTTGTATGTACATGGCTTACATGTTCATATAATACCAATTTATAATTGTTTTTACATAATACATACACATTAAATGTGTAAAATGAAAAATATATATACTTAGTATTAATTGTATATATGTGATTTACATGTATAATATAATATACAAGATTTTATAATAAAACAAGAATAGATCATGTAAATGTAATTGTTTTTTATAAAATAATATAAGAAGACCACCCCCCAACCCCCAACCCCCCGAAACCTCACCATCACCATCCCCATATAGAGTCACACTGACACTGTAAAGTATATTAAAGCCCTTCACTCCAAATTCACCCCTGTTTGTATTCCTGTCTTTTTCTGCTGCAACACACACACACACACACACACACACACACACACAAATTCACAAACTTTCTCCTCCTCTCTCTCTCTCTTTCACAACATCAAGATAATCTAATATGGCCAAAAGTTGCTCCTCTCCTCTGTTTTTATCCCTTGTCTTCTGCTTCTTCCTCATCACTCAATCAGCAAACTCACAGTCACACAACAGAATCAATCCCACTGACTTGGCCGCACTCCGCGAAATCAAGAACTCCCTTACCGACATTCCCTCCGCCGCCGCCGCCCGCTTCTTCTCCAGCTGGGACTTCTCCGACACTGCCGACCCATGCTTCTCCTTCGCCGGCGTCACCTGCTCCTCCTCCTCCTCCCGTGTCTCCATCCTCACACTAGGCACTGGCCTCTCCGATTCCCCTGGCCTCGCCGGCACTCTCTCTCCGGCCATTGCGCAGCTCACCGAGCTCAACCAACTGATTCTCTTCGCCGGCATTGTCACTGGGCCTATGCCCCCGCTGCTCGGCTCCCTCTACAACCTCAAAGTCCTCTCCCTCACTAACAACCGCTTGACCGGCGAAATCCCCGTCGGAATTTTCGGCTTGCCGAATCTCCACACCCTCGACCTCAGCCGCAACCAGCTCTCCGGCAGCATTCCACCCGCCTTACCCGCATTGAATCAGCTCAAAGTTTTGGTTTTAGCCTCCAACAAACTCTCCGGGCAAATGCCCCGCATCTTCCCGAACCAGCTTCTGCACCTGGATCTCAGCAACAACTTTCTGTCGGGCACGCTGCCGCCGCAAATGCCGGCGGCGCTCCGCTACCTGTCGATGGCGAACAACCGCATGTGGGGGCCACTCAACGGCCTCGAATCGCTCTCCGAGTTGGCGTACCTGGACCTGAGCGTGAACCAATTTAGTGGCCCCATTCCTGGGTCCCTGTTCCGCCCCAGCATCACATCAATGCTCCTCCAACGGAACAATTTAACAGGCGGGGTCCCACAATCGCCGCCGTGGCCATACTCGGTGGGCTCCACGGTGGACCTGAGTCACAATTTCCTGACTGGGGAATTAACCACCACGCTGACTGGGGTGGAGACGCTGTTTCTGAACAATAACCGCCTGACGGGCGCCGTTCCCGAGGAGTACGTGGAGAGCGTGGAGGCGGGCACCATGAGAACGTTGTATCTCCAGCATAATTACATAACGGGATTCCCGCTGAAGGTGGGGTCCGCGCTTCCCGACACGGCGGCCGTGTGCGTTTCCTATAATTGTATGGCGGCGCCGCCGGTGGGGCTAGCGGCGTGCCCCGCCAGCGCTGGGGACCAGCTTTCCAGGCCTGCTTATCAGTGCTCTGCATTCCACAATAGTAGCGGCTCCAATTCTTTGGATTGATTAATTGTTCAATAGCACTATACTTTACATATTTTTTCTTTTTTCTTTTTTCAATTTCTTGTTTAATTTTTTTGTTTTTTAAATTGTTGATGTTGTTAATCGATCAAGACTTTAGTTGAGTTATAAAAAGAAAATATTATTGCTAGACTATCGAATTTAATCTTGCATAGATTTTTCGAACTGTATAAATAATTTTGTATTTATATAGAATAAAGTTGGTCTAAATTTTAGTCGTATTTTATTTTTTAGACAGTGATAGGGATTGAGCGATCCAATATATGCTATCCCGATAAAATATGTATTATGTGGAGATTCATCCAACCACACAAACGCACATAGGTATGTATTTTTATGTATATATGAAGATGAATATTACACTCGATATACTCCACTGAATGTAGCATCTAAAAAACTAGACTCGAGCTTATTAAGGTTTAATACTTATTTCCAATCAAATTTGTTGCCTAGAAATATATCTTTCTTTTTTTATAATGTTAGATTAGTTTTATTAATCTTTTTGGCTAACTTGTATTGTTTTTCATAGAATAAAATTTTCACTTAAGTATTTATTATATTATTTAATATTATTCAATTTTTTTAAATACATTAACTATTGTATTCATAAAATTAATTAAATGAATTGGTCAACAATAATATTGGGATATGGGATAGAATATTAATATTTATGAAAATGAAGTACTGTTTTGCTTGTGTTCATAAATATTAGGCCTTTACAGCACAGCAAGATTGGTTGCAAGAATAAAAACAAACTTTTCAGTTAATAGGTTAGGACATGCACTTTGCATTTCTATTTTAATTACTGAATGCCTATTTGCTAGTTGTGCTAGCTGGAATACAACAATTAATACATATATAAAATTGGAATTCTCTATTACATAAAGTATCTCATATTACATAAAGTATGATATATATATATATATATATATGCTCAACAAATCTATGCCTTTTGCTCTTTTATTTAATGAAAGATTTCATTAACCTGGCTTCAAAAAATTGATGAAAATATTAAGGGACTATTTATATATATAGAATATTTTCACATCAAAAGGTCATATTTTTTAGATTTATCAATCACGATTGATGTGATGTGAGGGATGAAGACATAAATAAATATTGGGAACGAGAATTATCTTTTTTTAAATATAAAAAATAAAAAATATTTTTTATTATTTAGAGGAAATAAATTATTAAAAATTAATAATTTTATATATAAAATTAATACTAATTTAAAAAAAATAAAATTGAGAGGGGTGACCGCCGCTACTCGTCCCCAGCTCCGCCACAATGTGACATAGTATGATTCTGAATGTCTTAAAAATAAAAAAAAAACAAGAGATTTCATATTATCCAGTTTAATACTATTCATATTAAATATCAAGTCAAGGAATGTATGATCAGGCTTGAAGAAGATTCTTTTATATTTCATATATTCTAAATTTATAAAAAAAAAAAAAATTGAATTTTTTTTAAAAAATTATTATTTAATTAAAGTAACGATATGAGGCTGTCAATCTCAATTATTACTTTTAAAAATAATAATGTAAAAACACATAAAAATTTATCCTTTTTTTATTTTTATCTAAAACTCTCCACCAAATCAAATAATAATTTTAAAATTAGGAGGGAGGGAGTATTTAAATTTATGGGGATAACTGGAAAAAAAAAAAGGAGAAATAGAATGATTAATGGGGGTGCACGCAGAGCAGCGGGGAGATGCACGTGCTTGTTGGCGTCGGTGAGTGGGGGTCCCACTTCAACACCAATACAATTTCTTACCTTCCCACAAAGTCACCTTCTCTCACTTCCAAGTAAAGCTTTGTTTGTGCTCATGCACAATTCTAGCATCCATGCGTGGAAAAATTTTGGGTCCGTTTGTTGTCATTTTCAGAATTTTTTTTTCATTTTATATTATTTAAAAAAATAAAAAATTATTTTATTTATTTTTATTAGAAATATCGGGAAGTTTTTGTAGTTCGATAAACCGATCGAATCAACTAAAATAAAAAATTAGTTACGTATGAAATCGAATCAAAAAATTAGATTTTGTATTTGATTTTTATTTTTGTAAAAATTCAGTATTTGATTCAATTTTAATTTTTTGTTTTAGTTTTCCAAACGAACCATACAAAATGCCGAATTATTAATTTTATATTTTTTTATATGTATTATTTACATTTATATTATTATTTATTGTTTACTTAACAAATTCAAAATTAATAAATAAAAAATACAATTATGATTGTAATATTTTTAATTTTTTAATTATTATTTTTTACAATAAACTTGATTTACAAAATTACCAAACAGAAATACAAAAGAAAAGTTCAGTAATAATCGAATCAATTTATTTTTTTCGATTCGATATTTAGCATGATATTTTAACGTTGCAAATGTTCCGTCCTTTCTACCGAATAAGCATCCCTGAAAATATCACTTATCCTCATTTTTAAAAAAATATTTTTAAATAGTTTTTCATTTCCAAACCTACATAATTTACATTGAAACATAACTAATCTATATATACACGAAAATTATATTTTCAATCCTAGTAACACTGGAAATATGAAAATGGATTTTGAAAATGAAACCAAACGGACAATTTATCTACATCAGGTGTTTTAAAAAAATATATGATTATATTTATATAATATTAATAGCGTGATTCATATAATATTAAGCCCATATCATTGTAACTACTTACTATGAAATATTGAGTGCAAGTTGATGTTATTTAATAGACATAGTCTTAAAATGCTTGGATGGGGAGATTAATGGGGGTGCACATGGGTCGTGGTGATCCAACCGTTGGAGTAATTCTTGAGTGGTCTTAGAATTAATGAGTCATAAATATTTAGTATTACTTAAAAATATGATTTTAAAAATATGAATATTCCATTTTTTTCATAAATATTGTTGGTTTTCTAAAGTAGTTATTTACTTATTCAAATATTTTGCTAATAATAAACGAGTAAACTCACTAGCGACATCACATTATATTTGAACTTTTTCCAACCCACAATCATTCAAATATAAAAATGACAAGTATAACTTTCAATATGTACTAATGAAGTTGTCAACTTTTTGTGAAGACGAGATCGAAGTTTTTGAATTTGATTAAACTCGTCCTCACAAAAAGTTAAGACAACTTCATTCAAAACACAAGTTCTTGCCCATATCAAGTTTCATGTGACATAAAAGATTGTTGTTGGAGAAAATGGTTATTTTTCTTATTTGAAAACACAAGGAGTACAAGATAGTAATGAAAAATGAAATGGGCAAAAGGCCCACATGTTCAAAAGAGTTTTCAAAGTATCTATTGCAAGTAGTAGGGTATAATAGATAATTATGTTAGAGATCCAATCTAGTCAAGTCACAAGTATTTCAAAGGATGACTAAATTATTATGCTAGTTAATCCAAAGTAAAATAACCAATCATTAATAAATATAATTATATTTGATATGTAATTAATTAAATTTGATCATACTAAATTCAAATTAAAAATTTACCCTAAGAACATAAATCACTCCACAGTTTTTTTATTTTTTTCTTTTCTTTTCTTTTCGTCTTCTTCATATTCAATAATAGTAGGTCAAACTATTTACCATCTATGTCGTAGATAAGTCAATGAACATCAGCATTATCTATTTGGTATGTAAAGTTAATTACTATTGAATAATACATAATGTTATATTTTGTACTCTGAAGTAGTATGTCATTAGTTTTGAATTTTCTATTATAATTTATTTACGTTGCCACATGAATAAAATATACTCTTAAATATACATTTGAAATTAATCATATTACACATGATGTACATATGTAATATGCAATATAAAATACAATAAAAAAGAGTACAATAAAAGATCCAAATTATTACATCAGCCAATAACATGAAATTTTCCATAACTCAGCCATTTTCCTTAAAGATATTTACCTATAAGCTAATTTTGATGGGTCGCTAACACAAAATGAGCTATTTTTGGAGTAAGTTTGGTTGCTTTTAATTGAGTTATCAAATTCAATGTGTACCACAAAATAAACCTAACTCAACTTCTAAAGGGCATTTAGATTAGAAATTATCAACTAGGAAAACATCAACACTAAGAAATTATCAACTGGGAATTGTAGGGCTTGACCCTGGTTAGAGGGGAGCCATTCCAGAAATTCTACAAGGCCTGGGCTGAACTCAAGCCTAAGAGGGGATTTGGAAATAGTTTTCAACCAGCAATAGACGCGCTTCGGTTAGAACTTCACTAGCTGCGTCATTGCCCCAAGCGCAAAGATGAGCGTTTATTTGAAGCTTTTGTCCTCTTGTTGTCTATCCCACACCCACATTTTCATCTAAAATCAAAATTAGAAGCAGAAATGGCATTGATGCTCTTTAATCTCGTAAAATTAATAGCAAGAACGGCATTGGTGCTCTTTAATCTCGTTCAAGCAATCTAAAAGGAGTAAAACAAACACACACGAAAAAAGGGTAAATTGATCAACGACTTCATAGTTAATTGCTAAATTGCACATTAATTAGCAAATCTTAATCCATTCCTTAACTTCCTTGACTGTTGTAAGAGGTTACTAGACTTGGAATTAATATTAGTTACTTCTTGAAACACACTTTGCTTTGAGAGTGCCCGACATCAAAACCTTGTCATGTGTCATGCATATCCATATGATCGGGACCGGCTAGTCCCAAGATATCATGGCCATTGATGTACGCGTCGTTCTACTGTCCCAAGACTCCCGCTAAAACAGAACTCGGGAGACATCAATCCTAAGATGCAGTTATAATCAATCAACCATAATATAATCATAGACGTTGTCAGATTTTCTAAACAAAAAATTGTTCACATGTCATGTTTCGAATAACTTTGCTCTATTTTTGTTTTGTATTTTTGTTTTGATTGAGCAACTCTATTATGATTTTGCAAATGAATATACTATAAACTACAGATGTGACAGCACATCATTAATATCTTCCAAAAGACAGACCTTTCCACTGCATATCACAAGAATCATGTTGTGTTTGTTTATGTTTTGAAGTGATTAGTATTGTTATTTGATTATGATATAGTGTTTGAAGCATTCATAAACATGTTTGTTTATGTTTTGAGGTGATTATTGTTATTTGACTATGATATAGTATTTGAAGCATTCATGAATCATAATGTACGATACTAATATAAATAGTGTGTATAATGAAATGTAAGAAAAGATGAATTTCAAGTCATTTTTTGATTTAACTTTATCAGTTTGTTTATGCTCTGCAGTAAATTCAAGGGACCTTTAGATCGAGCAAAAAAAAAACAACACCCCACAAACTCTTGAATTTTACAGAGCATTCTTACTGGAGAAGATAAATTACCTGATGTTGCTTGTTGGCAAACTAGAGACAATTATATAGCTCAAAACAAAATCTTGATATCTTGATTAAGCCTGAGAAAGACAACGAAAGTAGACCACAATCTCCTAATATAACATACTGTGTTGCAAATAATACACATGCATCGTTCGGTTGAAGCATATGCATACACCCAAGTTCTTCAGCTTTCGACAGTAGTAATTTTCTAAAGCAGTTTACCTCTAACCTTTCTATATTTCAGGCTAGACATTAACCAATTAATAGGGAACAGTTCACCTGTTAGCAACCTGACCTTGAAACAAGGCACATGGAATGAGAAGCACCAACAGCAACAGAAAGTACATTGTGATTCCCCAGTCCATCATCCTCCAAAAGAAACTTAACCTCAATGGGTGATGATTGTACCTCTGGAAGTCCAGGAACCCCTAGTTGACTATCCGTTGCATAGCCCCACATGTACAACTTCCCCTTATCTGACCAATTAAAAAAAATTTGTTAGTTATCTTTCATAGGTTTCCATAGACGTTTAACAAATTATTCAAGTAAAATGAGAAAAAAAAGATTGCATATTAAGTAACGGTATCTGCCTAGCAAAGGTCCATGTACCTTAGACCAGAAAAGTAGGGGCTCAACACCCACCAAATATCAAATTTAATAATTTGAAAATTGTTTCATATTAATTTAAAAATTGTTCATGTGAATATAAATCGGTTTCTCTTACCAGTTATAGCTGCTGATGATGAACCTCCACAAGCAATATAAGTGACCCTCTCATTAGCTAAGGCCTCAACAGGTTCAGGAACTTTTCGATTATGAAGGGAAGAATGACCTAATTGACCATTTCCACCATGACCCCATGAAAGGACTTCTCCTTTTTCTGATATAATACACCAGATATAGCAAAATTAGATACATAGAGATTTTCTCCAATATCCACTTTGCATAGAACCTATTGAAGTTATAAGATTCTCTACTGATCAGACCTGTCAAGGCAAGAGAATGATATCCACCACTAGCTATCTGAATTAAACGAACATCTTTGAGACTGGGAACAGGTTGAGGTTTCCAGCCACCAATTTTATCACCTCTACCGAGCTCATAGTTGGAGTTGGCTGTAGAGAAAACATATAGATATTATTAATAGAACTTTGAGCTATGCTAGAAACTCCAACATTTCTGCTAACGGACGTTATTATTTGTCATTTTAACTTCTTTCTCAACTTAAGCAATCACAATTCTGGTGCACAAGCATTAAAGCCTAATTTTCATGGCTCAACCATGATCTCTTGTCTTGCTCTAACTAGAGTGGCACCCAAGAGGATGGAGATATGACTGGATGAAGAATTTGATTTCAATCTTCTAGCTTGTCTATTGATGGGGATTTATCCTAGAATACCAATTTTTCCATGAGAGTCCGTGTCTTTTTACACGGATCAAAACCCAACCCTGTTTGAGATCAGGTTCGACCCGAAACTCCAAAGTGGATTCTTTGATCGGATGCGACCTTTGATCTCTCAGGATGATGACACCTGTCAAGGGCACAGGGACCTACATGACTCCCCTCCTATAAATACTCCAATACAGTATTGTCAAAAGGTAATTGATATTCTGGACTTTCTATTTTTACTTATTCACCTCCAACCTCTATGACCTATGACCTTTTTACTAACTTAAGCATCGGAGCGTCTAGGCTAGAGCCACGAGCATAATGTGTCTTTGATTGTAGGTCAACCCACACATTAATATTTGGGAACTCAGATGGACGTAGTGCCCCACCCCTAAGAACCTAGTACAATTCAACCCAAATCATCTATGATTCAAAAGAGGCGTCAGATTTTCTTTCTATCTTACTTCATTTTCAAATAATCATATGGAAAATAAGCTTCTTCCAAAATGTGATGATAACATCATACATATCGAATAACATGGAATCCTTACCACCCCAGTTCCAAAGCTGCCCCCCTTCAGTCAATGCCATTGTGAAAAAGCCACCGCAAGAAACAGCAGCCACCGGCTCAGGCAGTGCTTTTACTTCAGAAGGTGTGCTGAGACCACCCGCATGATCTGGGCCACGACCAGGACCAAGGCCCAATCTACCATCCCCTTCATCTCGTCCCCAAATGTAAAGTTTGCCTTCATCACAATATAATGGTAGAAATACAGATGATAAAGTAGTTAGATAAATACAATAGAAAAGTAAACACTTCAGTATATTTGAAAGATACAATTAAACAGCGCCCAGTAACAGAATGCACACACACACACAACACACTCTCTAATGATCCATTCCTATGGTAACAATTTTTTTCACACTCAAACATACTAATACATACCAAACCTCAGATGATTTTGATACTTCAACAAACCCACCCATTGAAATGTTACTATTATCTCCAGCAGAGCAAGTACCATTCTGTACTATTAATCATCTAACTATCAGTCATCAAGCAACTCGCATTTAAGTATTTTTCACGTGCTATATTTAATTCTTACTGCAGTTTTTCTCAAAATATCTAGATTTGATGCCAACACTTATACAATGGACACCAATCAAGTAACAAGAATATGTTTGAATAAATTGAAGAGAAATTTTCTCAATTTACCACCAAAACGAAACCTAATGAGTTATTTCTGCATTACAACAGGAGCAACAAAAAATAATTAGCTATTAAAATTCCTGTCTTGCACAAATAAGAAGAATCAGGACCATCGGGGAGTCAAATTTCCCATGAATAAGATTAAATTCTGGTCCAAATCTAATAAACAGTGCTCATAGGTAATTAAGTTTGCATGTAACCACAAAATAATGTTGTTCACAGTTTGCATAAGTTTCAAGTCTCATTAAACCTGTTCAACATTTCAGAACAGTATTAACTGAATAAGACTAGAGTGCCACTCATTCAATAGTGCGATAGGATTGAAACCATAGCAGGATGATTATGTTGTCAATTGCGTGAACTGTTGGGATGTAGTATCTGGGTTGGTTGTGCTGGTGGTCAACAGAGAGCAATTAACAATGATGAGGCAGTCTGAAACAGGAATCTAACAACAGTGGCAGCTCAATCTCCAATCTGTTGCAGGGCTAAGCACACAGAATGCACAATAGAAGAACATCCCCCAGTAATCCATATTATGTGAAAAAAATGAGTTGATATTTCGGCTCCTAAGTATAAATATGAATCAGAATTGTGCAAATTCTTATTATGTTTCCATTCAGTAGGTTAGCACATACAAATCCAGAAACTATAGTTCAGGATTCACTTTTGATGCATAAGATTTTTGTCATCCTAATGAGGACAGAACCCCCACCACTGAGCAAGAGAAACATAATTGAAGGGATGCACTGATTAAGTTTAGATGACAGAGATAACCATCAACAGATTCAGGCAATAATATACGGTGGACTCTGTGATAAAATTAACAAACAAATTTGAGAAAGAAGAAGGTTAAGGCAATTTCATAGCCATTTCAACCAATTTATGTAGTGATCCACATTGTCAATGCTAGAAATTAAATGGCACTTTAAGCTTTCAACACTCCCTAAAAATCAAATCATCCAAAGAGTTTAAAAAAAAAAGGATTTGTCGGCTTTATAAAAAATAAAAATAGAAATAAAACCTTGTAAAGAATAAATATCTAACCAGATTTGGTGATGGCAGCTGTATGTGTACCACTGGTTGCAATATGACATATTTCTCCATCCCAAGATCCTTCGACCAGTTTAGGTAACAGCTCTCTGTGATAAACAGAGTGTCCAAGAGCACCAAATCCACCGTAACCCCTGAAAACTTCATTTCGTAAAAAAAGTATCAAGATTTGAAAACAATAGCCCAATCCAAATCAATGGTGTGGCTAGAACATGCAATGCAAATCTCAATGTGTTCATTAAAAAACTTCAAATGCTACAAGGTACTTCTATTTGGGAAGAGATGAAAATAAAGTAATGAAAGGAAGCATATAGTAATCTAATCAAGTACAGGTATTCTTAATCATGCCATACAAGCATTAACATATGGATTATTCATTGACTAATAAATCTGGTCATGCTCTTTCCTCATGATGATGCCAAGCTTATTGACAAGAATGGAGCAGTTTTACAAACACACAGCGAGTATTTGCATTTAAAGTGAACATCACACCACTCTTGTTGTTAATGTGTGAATGTCTATGTTTCATTATTCCCAGCATAACAAGGGGAAATATTTACCTCGGAGAATATGAATTAGTTCTTAATTAGTTGTAATGGTAGAGGACATACTTGGGCAAATTCTGTATTTGAATTACCAGAGTTGGAGGTCAGCAAGAATTTATAAGTACAGTTAATCATGTCTTTTGTCTGACACAGAGATTCAAGTCCAAAAGATGCAAAAGAGTATCTCAAAGCTCAAGAAACATGAACTTCTCATTCTTAAACTACAAAGCAGATTAGGACTAGTCTAGGATGAAAGAAAGGCAATGGCTATTGCTATTTAAGCATAGCCTTTAGCTATGAATATATTACCTTTTGCAATGTTTTGTCCTCTCATCATTTACTATACAAGAAAGTGAAAACGAGCAAGCGACTGCTAAAAGAGGTACTGACCAAGTGAAGACGCGGCCGAGAACATCAAGCGCGACGGAATGGAGACCACCGAGAGCAATGCTTCTGACCGATTCCAGATTAGGATTCAGAGTGGGAACAAAAACCGGGTTTTCATGCCCGAACCCGAGTCGGCCGCCGTCGCCTTTGCCCCATATCCACAGCTTTCCATCCACCACCAAACCCGAATGGAACAACCCACACGAGATCCCAACCTCCACTTGGGGCTCGTTGGAACTCAAACATTGGGAGAGACGACCTGGAGTGGCGTGACAGAGGGAGAAATTAGGTGGGACAGAGAGGCTAGCGACGGGGGCCGGATATATCCGGATTTCCTCGATTCCGCCGCCGAGCTGGCCGGAGGCGCCGCGGCCCCATGAGAATAGCTGAAGGGTGGTCGATTCTTTGGGGGTGGTGGGGGAGGTGGAGTTGCTGGAGTGGTCCCAGAGAAGAGGAGGCGACTTGGTGGCGGCGGAGGATAGGTGGCGCCACCAGCTGCGGCGAGCGATAGAGGAAGAAATGGGAGTGAGAGTGCGGCGGCGAAGGGCCATTGCCGGCTCTAGCAGGTTGGGATTTTTCCTGGAGAGGTTTTAGAAGATGCTTAAAGGGCATAGGGAAGTTTCTAGGGCATAGGGAAATAAGAAACAAGTTTTGGGGTCAGAATTAGGAATTATTTAGAAATTTGTGTACTAAATGAAAATAAGATTTTCTTGATTTTCATGTGAAAAATAATTCTATTTTTTTACTAATTAAATTGATTTGATGTGTGAAAATGACAAAATATGTTTGATTTATTTATTTATTTTCAAATATATCAATAAAAAAATTAAATAAAGAGTAATTTTTTTAGAAATTTGGTGTAGTTTTTTTACTATAGGCTTGTAAATAGAATAATATTTTCAAAAAGTAACTTAAAAAATAAGAGAAAACAAAATACATTTGAACATGTTTCTAATTGAATATAAAATATGTCTCTAAAATTAAAACAAAACATAGCCTATATTTCTGAAAATTGATATTTCTAAAATAAATTTTATATATTAAAAAAATTAATTGTATAATGTTGGGATAAGATGTTATAAATCCAATTGAGCGTAATATTCAAAATTTATTTGAATAACTTATTAAACTTGATAACAAGCTTTAATCAAATCAAATTTCAAATTTCATCAATAACAATTTTTAATTAAATTGAATTTTAAAATTTATCGAACTCAATGAATAACAAAGAAGATAGATGAGCTCATCAAGCCCTAGTAAGGTAGAGACAATGGGCATAGACAAAAACAAGAAATGATGACCAACCTTATTCCCAACTTCACTTCAAAAAGTTGATTTTTACAAGTTGTGATGATTTTGTCAAGCTCCGGGCCGAGAGGATAGACTCAAGTAGAACGAGAGCTATTGTTTTCAAATTTTATTCATGTAATTAATTCAGCCACAACGAATTTCGCTAACAACTATTTTATATTCATACTTATTTTGTGAAAATGATTAACACAAATTGATAGCGAAATCTATTATAATCAATTATAATCCATTTTTTAAAAAAGATCCAATAGTAAGCTAGACAAAGACTGGATCATGGGATCAAATATGAAGTTTTGGAATTTTTTAGATGTATAAATAAATTTTATATAGTTTTATATATTTACATTAATTAACTTTCATATACTATGATAAAAATTTATAACGAATTCAATCCTAATTCAACCTGAACCTAATTGTGTTCACATTCAGTTCAAATTCAAATTCGAGCTCTAACCTTTAATTTAGACTTGATTTGATGTGGAATTCTGTTTGAAAATTAACAAGACCAAATTTTGAATTTCAAGTTAGCTTGAACTCATGAAAAATCCTACTTTAAGGACAAAAGATTTATATGTTACTTCGTCTATCCATAATGAATATCCTCTTCAATATGATTTGAAAATCAAACTGTGTATTCTTTTAGCAAACTCAATAATATATATATATATGTATGTATATATATATGTATATATATATATATATATATGTATGTATATGTGTGCGCGCGCTAATGTATTATTAGAATGTTTGATAATATTCACATTAATTATAAATTTATTAATCAATTTGATCGCTACTGCAATCAATATTATCTAGCACTAATAATAGTGAGTATTTTTTTAATAGTATAATTTAATTTTAATGCATGCTCTCTCCCTCTTCAGTCCTCTGTACTAACATCATTTTTCAATTCCAACGGCTACTTTTCTTACCTCCTTGACTTCCCATACCAGATTAAAAAACCTGTCTTTTTCACAAGAAACCCCACAAATTTTCCTTCCCCATAACCAAAAATCTCCATGTCTCTCATCTCTGGCAATGGAAGAGCTCCATTCCCACTGGTAATGGTGGTGGAGTATCTTGAATCATCCATGTCGAGAGATCTCCTCTGCAAGTTCCCAGACAACTCTGCTTTTGATTTCGACTACGCCCAGAGCTCCATTTGGTCCCCTCTGCTTCCTCGGCCACCACCAGATTCCACCGGCCGGGGGCTTGTGCTTTCCAGGAGGCTGTCGTATGGTGAAACTGATGAAGTGGGGTTGCTGGAAAATACCAAGAAATTGGCTGTCAGGATCAAGAGGAAATTCACTGATGCTGTGCTTGATAATATCAGCAGATGCAGTAAGATGAAGAGGAGGAGGAGGAAGTCTTTCAGTTTTTCTCCGGTCCCTTCTTCCCGTCGGCCCTCTTCCTCTTCCCCAAGTCCAAAGGTACTTTTTTTTTTTTTTAAAGCTCAGAGTTTGATAGAAACAGATTTAACTGTTCTGCTGATTCTGTTTTCTGATTAAGCCATAAAAAAGATTATTAGACGTTACAGAGAGCATTTAGTAAAAAAGCATTTAGTAAAAATTATAGGCGAATTTCTCATTTTTATAAGCTACATAATCTTATTGTTTTTCAAATATTTCTCAATGGCTTGTTCTAGTATTTTATAATTCTCCAAAAAAATCCTAAAAGATGTACCATTTTATAATATATTTTTAAATAATTTTAGCCAAACACCCTCTAAATTATTACTGGTTTCTGATTAAAATAAGTGATTTTGGGGTAGCTCTTAAGCTGATGGCTTTTGGTGTGCAGGCATGGGGTAAAGTGATGAAAGCAGCTGCTAAGCATTTCAAGAAGAGGAAGAACAAGAAGAAAGATCCCAATGTTCATTTAGATCTATCCAACTACTTGACAGATGGGAACTTGTGAGTTGTGATGGAATCTTGATCTGTCCCAGATCAGTATTTTAGCTAAAACAGCTTCTGGAAATTCAGCTGTTTGATATGAAGATTCAATAATTTGTCTGATGCCATATACTATCAAGCATTTGAGATCTTGATTCTTTCTTCTTTATATTATATTCTTCATGTAGATTTTCATTGAACTACAAAAACTAAAAAATAATATTTTTTAGTGATGGTAATTTTTATCACTATATGTACTATGTACTAATGTCGTCGCTACAAATTAGTGAAGAAAATAGAAGTCATTACTGGATAGTGACTATATTATATGACTGAAAGTTTTAGACTTTCAATGGTACTATGATAGATATTATTATAATTCAATCTTTTAGTCACATTTTTTGTTACTATAACTCGATAATTTAGTCACTAGAATATTTTAGAATGTTTTAGTCACTATACTCATATACAATTATTGCCACTAGATCCAATAGTGTAGTCACATATAGTTGTTGTGACAAGCCCCTAGTACTTTTGTCGCAAAAAAATTAGTCATAATTACAAATTATTAATCATCGCAAATCTACTATCACTAATTGAAAATCTACTCATTAATAAAATTTAGAATTCATCAAAATAAGTGTTTTTATATCAAAATTAAATAAAGTTCTAATTAAACAATGGTAGTGTATAGTATTGTGACACAATTATCATAGCTATAGTTCCACTTTAGTGACACGTGTAATTCAAATTAGTGACAAAAAAATTTTGTTATTCTTTTACACCTATATGCGTATGTGTATATATGCATGCATCTCGCAACAAGTGAAATTAAATACATCTCATTTCATCCAACAAATGATCTAAAAACCAAAAGAAATTTCTTTTAACATAAAATAGGAGTTTAAAATGTTCAATATGAACAAACTAAAGCCAAACTATTAAATGAAGAAAGTATGAACCAAGCATCAGTTATCGCAATTTAGTTGGTATATATCAATCTCTTTCAAATCCTTATGTCTTTCAAACCTACCAAGAATGAAAAACAAATGAGGCCGCACTTAGTCAAAGTGTTGATAACATAAAGAAAATAAATTAGAATAAAGGTATAACAACATTCATTACAAGAAACATATCAAGAACAAACAAATGAAGTTATCACACATTAAGCAATGACCTACAATAACTAAGCAACAAAGTCAAACCACAAAAACTAACAAAACACAAGTAGAATCTTTTACCGCCACCAAAAAATAAATTCTATAGTCTTGTACAAGTAGAATCTTTTACAACTTTCGTATAACATCTTCCACTTGATTGGTCTAGTGATTTCCCTTTTATTTTTGTTTTTTTTTTTGATTCGTTAATGCTACAAGTCCACTTAGATTATATTTAAGTTAATCAACTTAATTAATTATAATAATTTTAATTCATTAAAAATTTATAAAATAAATTAAGAAGAAAATAAATATACAATAGATAGATGATATAAACATAAAAGTACTCACATTAGTTGGTGGTGCGTGACCAAATTGGCTCAAGCTTTTGAAGGATTATTGGAAGTTGAACTTTGACTTGAGCTTATACATGGGTTTGTACCTGAGCTTGTACTTGAGCTTCATGGTTGTTAACTCGGTATTCTAGGGACTCTAACCGCAAGGCCATCTCTTTGTTCTGTCTCCGAACATTCTCTATAAGATTCCAACTTTGGCGCTGCATTTTCATTTTTCATAGATTCCTCTACTCTCCAAGCATTTGTTGTTGTTGTTGCATAATAATCTTTTGGCATACTTTGCATATCAGCATAATCTTTCGGATTCCCTCGAATACCACTTTTGGTTACTTCATCCAACTCCAATGGTCATTTTCTTCTTCTTCAACAATATCAAACTCTTCATCACCAGACTCATCAAGCTCCTCACCATGAAGAACCCATATAACATAATTCTGAAGTATTCCTTACTCAAGTAAATCAGCTTCAACATCATCTCGATTTTGGTAGCACAGATTCCTGCATTTCTTACAAGGACACCTAATCTATTTCCATGGTTCAATTGAAGAATATGCAAAATCCAGGAAGTGTTGAACTCCATTTTCATAATGAGGGAGTGTCCTATCCTCAAGCGTCATCCAACTTTTGTCCATTTCAAATTTCCTACACATGTATAATAAAATACTTTTAAGTGAAAAATATGGAAAACATGACAAAAAAAACCCATAATCAGTATATGTAAACAAATTAAAAGACAATAAACAAGTTTCAAAAGTGCAAAATAGTAACCGATTCTAAATCAAGCTACCTAGCTAGATACAAGTATACAAGTATCATTTTGTTACACCCACACATGGAGAGAGAGAGAGAGAGGGCAGTGCTTTTGTGCAAGTGACATATATACATACATATACGCATAAATATTGTAGTTATTATATTCCTACAAAATGCAAATTTTCGTTGTCATTTCTTGATCACTTACGTCAAATAACATTCTCTTAAGAGGAACAAAGATTCAAAAAAAAAACAGGAAAAAGCAATGGAGAGATAGAAACAAATCAAGAAAAAAAAAATGGAAAAGAATATCAGATTACACCGAGTTTTTTTCAAGCTGGTAGAAGTTCAACAATCTCATAACATGATGTCAGTGCTCCAATAAAAATAAATTAAGAAAACAGTGATATTATATGTATTTAAAGAAAAAACATCTTCGCATAGTTGATAACATTATCAATTGAATGCAAATGCATTAAGCTTCTGTTAAGCCATTGCTTTGTGGATCAGGATCTTGAACTAGTGTGCATAATCTTAATAGCGTTGTTTTTCAGGATCTTGTTGTGACTTGATCAGGTGTACAATAGGTTGTGTCAAGTCCAAACTCAAGGTATTATCATGTGCTCCCAAGTACAAATTACTGGCAACTAGTTGCAAATTAAGTCTATATTGATATGATCCATGTATCAATTAGCATTGATATGATCCATAATCAACGTATCGTTTCATATCAAAGAAATGATATCTCCACTCATCTTGCTCAGAACATCACTCAATCTTTATATCAAGTAGGCCAATATCTCTTTTGCACAAATAAAATGAATATCCAAAAGTAAAATCAGAGAATCCTTTCTGTTTTCAACCTGAGAATCTAAAAAGAAAACCGAAGAACATTAAATAGCAACTTGATTATCGGCAATAAACCGTGAAACATGAAAAGCAATTATAATGATTCAGTGCCTATCTAAGCAAATCCTAGTAGAGGGAGGTATCCTCTCAATAAGAAGTTTGGCAGTCGTAGAAAAGAAAACTTCTTCACTATTAGCATCATCTCTGTCGACTGTCTGCAGATTTTTATCAAACACGTAATAAACAAATTCAAACAATACAGTATAAATGCAGATTTTTATCTCCCCTCTTTAGAAAATCATAACAGGGAACAATACCATGATGCAAGGGCGAAGCCCATTTCAATCCACCAGCGAAACCTCTGTTGGTTTAAGGCTTGTATCTTTTCAATCAAATTAAAGCTAAAAATATATATAAAAATAATGAAACTAACACTTGGGATCGAATCCAAATAATCAAAGAAGCACTTGCATTCACTTGTTTTTTTTTTTTTTTCTTTTCTTTCTACAAGAGTAAGTGTTTGTATCAATTCTTGCAAATAAAAACAACTAGAAATGGCTTACCAGAAGAGAAATCAAATCCTCCTTTACCTCAACTAAGTATTTTTCCTATGGCTGATTCTTTCGGTTTCTCTCCTCTTCTTTCTTTCTTCTATTCTTTTTTACGGGTATTGGAATTTTATGTTGTGATAAATTTCTGTATTGAGAGTGAGGGGAAAAGTAGGGATGGTGTTCAAATTGTTTGAAGATTATATTTGATCATTAAAATCTTTAAGGACGTAATTCAAATTTATCTATTCATAGATAAATTTTTTAGACTTATTTTATAATTTAAAAAATAATATTATTATAATTTTTTTAAAAAAAATTATGTAAATATATGTAATAATTTTTTTAAAAAAATTAAATAAATTGAATTTGGATCGATCAAGTCTGATAATAAAAAATTTAAAACTCAACTCGAACCCATTTATAATATTAAAACCCAACTTTCAAAACACATTCCATCATTATTTGCAGATAAAACATTCAAGCGGGTTCTCATTTTCCACACATTTTCTAATTCTACTATCCAAAATACATGTCCCCAAAATGCTTTTTAAGTAACACCAAACAAAGCCTTTTGATTTCCAAATATTCTATTGGTTTATAATATAACTAAAAAAGTTATTGTTATAGATGAGAAGTAACTTAATTTTGGGGCTTTTATCTTTAAATTGTTAAATGAAATAATTATGTTATGAATAAAGAGTTAATTTCTATGTCCTTAGTACACTATACAGACTGCTTATATTTATTTTAATTATATTGTAATTATCTTGAGCAAATTTTATATGGATTAAAATTAAAGAACAGCACGTTTACAAACACTACAAGATTATGTGTCAATTTTTAAAATGGAAAAAATTTAATTCAACTTAATTTGACAAGATAATATCAATTTATTGAATCCTACTTGTGTATTAATATATCTTTAATAAACTTTATTACATTATTTTCATAGTGACTTTGGAGTATAGTGCATTACTACTAATATGATGGACTAATTTCAATTTCCTTGGAATGGTTTGAACTATATTAAAGAAACTTAAACTTGAAAACTTTTGGGGCATCCTGAACTTCTAAACTTACATGATTTTCAATCCAATATTCACTTTAAAAAAAATGTAGATAACAATTAATATTTCAATAGCTTCATGTTTGCACCTAAATGGGCGTCGGGTCAAGTTTCTAGTATTCGAGTATTTTGGGGCTGGGTATCCAACTTATCAACAAGTATATTTTGCTATCCGACTATAATCTAATTATTTTGGAAACACTAATTTTTCGGGTTCGGATTTTGATAGTTGATGATTTCAGGTAGAACAATTCCATAATCATATCTTTGATTAATAGAAAAATATGAAAAAATTAGCAAAATGACACGCACAATGGTGAGAAAGAATATTGATCTGTCGATTATTTTTTGGGCAATGCTTGATAATTAAAGTTAAAGGATTTATTTTTTTCAAAAACCTTCTATTAATGATCAAGATAGGGATGGAAAATAAGTCGAGCATAGGTTGGGGTGAGTTTTGAGACCACAAACAGATATCAAATCAAATTTAAAATTTTTGTATTAACAAACGTAACTCAACCTGATTTTTTTAAATGTTATTTGTATATATATGTATGTATGTATGTGATTTGTACATGTATAAAAAAGGTGATATTACAAGTATACTTCATATAAAACATAATATAATACCCTTATAATATATATTAAAAAAAAGAATGTAGAATTAATAAGTAGTTTATACTTTTAATATAATATAACAGTAAAAAAGGTTGAATTCCCTAAAATGGGGAAAGGGTTTTTTTTTTTTCAATTTTTTAAAAGCTAAAATGTGCACATATAAATTTGCAAATAGTTAGTTGTTTGTTTATAACATTATTTACTCACATACAAAAATTTAAATAATATTTTTTAAAAATATAATTTTATAATAATTCTAAAATTATAAAATGAATCTAGCAAATTCAACCCTTAACCCTTCAAGTCGGAAGCAAATCGGTTCTCTGATCCATAAAGTTTTTGACAGATGGAATCAGTTAATTGCCTTCTCATTGTTTTTCATTCTATTATATATCAATTCTTATATGGTTATATCTTGATGCACCATGGCATTGTGGATTACCACATCATAATTCATACCTACATACAATAATTGCTTGAAGGTGGAAGCCATAGGCTAGGTTAGGTGTTATTTTATGGGAATATTTTCATTGCCAAATTTTTTTTCAAAAATAAAATCAAACATTTTAAATCCAAGATCATCTTTTTTTTTTTCAAAATATTTTATAAATACTCTAATCATTACTGTATATACATATACACACATATTCTTATAATTATTATATAAATAAAAATACCTTATAAGTGCTTTCATAAAATGGATTGCGAAGGCAACTGATTTTCGAACTTCATCTTAATATAAAAATAATATATAATAATAAAATTAAATTCGATGTGATACCATTAAACAAATAAAAGCTTATATGAAAAAATATTTAAAGTAGAAAATATTTTCGTCCCAAAATAAAATTAAACATCTTTTTATTTTTTATACATTCTCCAATATATTTTTATAATTTTTTTTTCAACACTTGGAAATAACATCAAATATAGTTTTAGTAACTCTTATAAAAATGTATACACTTTGGATCATCTTACTCGCGATTCTTAAATTGTCCCACACCTAGGTAAGATTTTTTTTTTTCTCTTACCAATATATTATTTCTAGTTTTAATTATTTTTAAGTAGTCAATTACAATACAAATAGGAGGTTGTTACTATATGATACGTGGTGAAAAATTGTGACAAGTTAAACTAGTGAAAAAAGTATTTATATTGAATTAAATCCATGATTCAACTACTTTGTAACAGGAGTCATTTGAGGTTTTTAAAGAGATCTCTATGTTGGGTTGTGTTTTTAGATAAGGTGTTTTGGAGAATATAGTTTGGGAAAGAGATTTGGATCACATCAGTATTTTTTAATATTATATATTGTATTTTTTAATGTAAAAAAAAAGATGATACATATTTAGAAGGTATTTACTTGGTTGGGTAGGACAATATTTTCATAACCGAATCGATGATCAAATCGATTTTGTTACAATTAGTGGTTCAATCGGTTGGGTCGGTTTAATAAAAATTAATTATATTTTTTTATTTTATTATGTAAAATAATAATATAATAAATTAATTATTATATAATATATTTTAAATATAAAAAATATATATAACAAAATACAAAATCCAAATAATTACATAAATATAACAAAATATCAAATTTAAATATTTATAAAAATTTAAAACAAAAAAAAGGACAAAAACGGTCAAACTGATTTTGGCCGATTTTGACCGATTTTGGGTGGTTTTGACCGGTCAAATAATTTTTTGGTCTAATAGGACCGGACCGACCTCCGATTTTCGATTGAACAGGCCGGTTCGATCCAATTTTAAAAATATTAGGATAGAATATGATATGATTGATATGATAATAATTATTATATAAATGAGTGCGGTAATATAAAATTATCAAATTAGCTCAGAAACCATCAGAAATTAAAAAAACAACAACCAAGAAACCTATTTGGAATGTTCTCACTTCTCAATTCAACAATTGAAAACTGGGGTAGAAATTCAAACATGCATGTAAACAAGCAAGAAGAAACAGAAAAGAGAAAATAGAAATGGAAATGGCCAAGAGTGGCATCCCTCCCCCCCCCCCCCCCCCCCATCCACCTCAGCAAACAATGGCCCTTCATTCACTGTTGGGCTAAAAACTAAGGTGATGATGCGGGCACTATGATTTGTTTGAGGACAGAAATGTAATTCCACGTTAAGTTTTAAAAGGTAGAGTGAGCATTTGGGTCGGATCTTGAATTTTGTTGGATCATTGAATCCCAATTTAGAAGTAGGATTCATATCCAACCAATTTTTCGAAAACAAGACCAAACCACCTTAAATCAAGCTTCATCAATAAAAGTATGAAAAGGGATTAGCCTCAACTATTTAGCATATTTAGCCCGAAAGTATATGAGCCCTTATGGTAATAAAATAATTGGACAATATAACGATGTTAATATATAAGAAATTTTTATTATTCAGCTAGCAAAAATGATGTCAGTTAAATTAAATGAGCCAACGAGCTTTATTTCAAGCGGCGAAGTTGAGGCTCTAAAACTATGAGGTAGTGGGCATAAATTCCATTAAAATATGATTTTTTTTGTCTATTTTCATATTTGCATAGTTGTAGTTGATTATACATTATTATTAGTTATTAAAAAATGATTAATTATTGTTAAAGTAGTTGATAATAGATATTTATGATATAATAATATATATAATTGATTCACTCAAAAAAAATTTTAATTATAATGAAAATTTTGGAGTCATGCTTGGGGATCAAGAACATGAACCCTTTATTTTGTTTCACCTAAAAATACAAAAGAACAAAAGGAAAGCAACAACTTCAAACACAAAGGAAAGCAACAACTTCAAACACAAAGGAAATCAACATGTTTCTCGTTTTCAGAATTTTGGTGGGAACCTGTGGCTGAATTTCGATATGGAATAATTATTATATTGTAAGTGGGACCCTACAATCGAAGTTTGGTATGGAGCAATCACTTTGAAGACGGCTCCTTATGCGCAGAAGTGTACAGTCATGGGGAACATGTGATTCAATTAATACATATCCCGCGATTTACCTCCTTTTAGATGGTTAGACGGGTAGTTAGAAGGTTCAAAATTGACTAATTTAAGTTAGAAATTTGAGTATAAGAAAAAAAAAAAAAAAAAAAAACAACCTACAAGCACACACGCAAGCACACACGCACACACACACGCATATATCTAGATCACAAGGCAACAAAATATAAAAGCAACCAACACTTACATCCAAGCAAGCACACACACACAAACACACACATATAGATATATATATATACATGCACAACTTTATAATACTGTAGGTTTAGCAGTAATATCAAACATATAGAAACTAAAAACAAAAGAATTGTTAAAGGTAGTTGTTGAAGTGATTTTAAACCCCTTTTAAGTCATTTATTTTAATTTTATATTTTATTTTTGTATTCTAAAGTGCATTTGTTATGTGAAATACAAAATAAAATATTATATTAAAAAAAATTATATTATTTTGTACATTCCTTTTTTTTTAAGTTCTAAATTTTCTTATTTATTTTCCAAGAGAGAAACACAGAGCAAAATAATGACTTCTAAGAGGGTGTTAAAAAACAACGATTAAAATAATAATAAAAATATATATAGAGTGAGCTCATACATTTCGTAAATAAGATGTTAAAATATTATAAAAAAAAATTAACTAACAAAAAAAAAAATAGAATCTCTTAAAACTTACAACCATGTCTTTCCTTTTTTAATGATCTTTTAACTCTAATGGAAACTTTTTGCCATGTCGCCTTGTTTAAGATCAAGACAATAAAAAAATTTCAATGTCACAATTATTGATCATAGTCAATTTCAAGAACTATTATTAAATACCAAAAGATGGATGGTTATTTGCATCCAACTCCTCAAAGTTTTGCATTTTGACAAGGACTTCTATTGAGGTTTGAATTCTTGACATGAAAACCCTTTTGTGTTGATCAAGACAAAATCATAACTTTGCTTAATATATGAAAAAACAAAAATATATCAAGTACATATTTGACATGGCATTGAGCACTCCCACCTCACATTAAAGGGAGGCCTTACTATAAATGCTCCCCGTCACATGATATTATGATATTGTTTAAATTTTTCAATGAATTTAATAGATTTTATTGAGTTTTTTTGAAAATTTATGTATTTTTTTTATCGTTTAACTCGACCATCTTTACTAATCATCAAAGAGTTGAAATTAAAAATCTATTTCTTGTAATTAGTTGAATGTAAAATTCCACTTGATAATAATAATTGAAAAATAAAAAGTTTTACGAGAATACAATAAGGTCTGTTCCTTAATTTGACGTGGATATGCTCAACGCCGCATCAAACATCCACCTCATTTTTTGTCCTTTTTTATTTGTTTTTATATTAAAAGTAAAAATTATGATTTCATCCTTAAATTTAACGGTTGAGTTAACGGTGGTCAACCAACAAAAAGGGTTCATGCTAAGAATTCATATCTTAATGGAAGCATTTTGTCAAAGTGTGAAATCACAGGGGACTTGGATGCAAATAACCAAAGATAGACCCCTTCTCATTTTATATAAGCACAAACCATTTCTCTTACTCCATTGCTGTCATCAACTGAGAAAACAGAGAGATGGAGGACGAATCTCTGCAACTGGTGTTCATCCCATGGCCAGTGATGGGCCACGTCCAAATCGTGGAGTTTGCCAAGCTCATCATCCACCGTCAAAACCTTCTCCCTCCTGGTATGCTTCAATGAAAATCAACTTATTTGGTAATATTTTCACTCATTTTTTTATATATTTTTTAAGCAGAAGTTCTGCACTTATTTTTGCTGTATACATTCTTGAAAGAAGTCTATCCAAGCTGAATTAACACTTTCTGCAGAAAAAAAAAAAAAGAGAACTTTTCTAGTTTGCTTTTGGGAAAATTTGACCCCACAAAAATCGATTGTTGTAAAATCATTTGTATAATAACTCATTTCAGTTTGATTTTGAAAGAGTTGATTGATTTTATGGCAACGAATAGCTACTATTTTGTAGTTTTCGCAAAAAATGTTTTTTTTTTTTTTTTCTTTCTTTTCCCACTTGGACAACAGTAAAGTTGATGTCGGTTTAGGTTGTCCAATGTATCTTTCAACCAAAAGCAATTCATGTTTAAGGCTGCGAAAAGATTTTATGTTAAAAAAAAAAAATTGGATAAAAATTCGATTTTGATAGCGACACGATCTTCTAGAAAAGAATGACCATTGGCAGCTCGTGCCCTAAAGTTTTGGATACAATCTGCGAAACCCTTGAGTTTTGTTGCCACGGTTGAGTTTCTCTGCGACTTTGATTAATAAGTTGCGGATGATAGACGGGAGAAAGATGAGGATGATTTATACTTAATAGAAATGCAATTTTATGCTGTTTGCATTTTATAATATCATATTTTCTTGTCGCTTATGCAATTTTTGGACAGCAAATCCTATACCAAAATATCAAATTTAGTGTATATTCATATACGATCGAGCACCAAATGTTACGCAAAATTTGATGTAATATTATTCATTTACACCAAATTTGACGTAACGAATATATTTTTAATTTGCTTCCAAAATTATTCTATTTCAATATTTAATTTCATTTGTATCATATATTCTATATTTAATTAATTTATAATTTAGTTTTATTTATTTAATTTTAGTTTTGTTATAATATTTGTAATAATTAATAAATAATTAATATTTGTGATAAATTATAATAATTAACAAAATAAATAAATATATTAAAATAACATTACTTGCATCAAATTCAAAAATAAAATACAACATAAATATTCAGAAGTTTTGTAATCACAGTTTTCAATTGTGGCAGGATCGATACATTTTTTGAAAAAAATATATATTACATGATATAATGACCACTTGCATTATTATGCACAACATGATAATAAAAAATGAACGCGGTGTTGATCCACCGATCCAAGATTGGATGGAAGCGCCAACTTCGAAAATTGAGATGATTATAGATGAAAATGATTGTTTTTAAGAATTGTTTGCTCGATACAGACAAATCAAGGATAAAAATGCAAACTTTACATTTCGAGATACATTATGGATCATTTGTGGTATGAATACACTAATTCTGAGAATTAAATAACCAAAATGTATTGGTCTTTGTGTTTATTTTGCGAAAGTTTTTTGTTCTATATGGTGTGCAATATATTATTTTTCTTTATTGTAATATTAATTGTAATGTTTATTTTTGTAATATAATCAATAAATATAATATTAATTATATGTAATTTTTTATTTAATAGAATTAATAGTAATAAAATATAAATAATTAAATAATTTTATAAATAAATAAATAAATAAGTGATAATTAAAAAAAAAGAAAAGTAAGAATAAAATATTCATTTGGTATATTGGTGTAGTGGGTTGAGATGATTTAAACGAAATTACACCAAACATCAAATTTGGTGTAAAACTTATACCAAATTTGTGCAGTGGTTCTCCAACCCAGTACACCAAATTTGGTGTAAGTTTTACATCAAATTACACAAAATTTGATGTTTTGGTGTAATTTGATCTAAATCATCTCCAACCCATTGTACCAAATTTTACACAAAATGAATATTTTATTCTTATTTTTTTATTTTTCAATTATCACCTATTTATTTATTTATAAAGTTATTTAATTAATTATATTTTATTACTACTAATTCTACTAAATAGAAAATTGCATATAATTCATATTACAATTATTAATTATATTACAAAAATAAACATTAAAATTAATATCACAACAAAGAAAAATACTACATTGCATAAAGAAAAACACTGCATTATAATTAATATCACAATAAAGAAAAATACTACATTACAATTAATATCACAATAAAAAAAATTTACCAAACTATTAAATTATTGTCTTTAGTTTTATGTAGTATTTTATTTTTTAAATTTTAGTTTCCAATATTTATATTGTATTTTACTTTTGAATTTGATGCAAGTAATATTATTTTAATATATTTATTTATTATTGTTAATTATTATAATTTAGCAAATGTTAATTATTTGTTAATTAATACAATTGTTATTGTAAAATAATAACAAAACTAAAATTTTATAAATAAAATTAAATTATTAATTAATTAAATATATAATATAGGATACAAATGAGATTAAAATTTAAAGTAGAACAATTTTGGGGGCAAATTGAAAATATAAACGTTACACCAAATTTGGTGTAACATTTGGTACTCCATTGGAGATAAAATTACACCAAATTTGGTATTTTGGTATGAGATTTGGTGTCCTATTGGAAATGCTTTTAGGCATGTTTCTTAGGAATCCACTCGAAAAACAAAGATACTTTCTTGTAAGAAACTGCTTTTAGAATAAAAAATAGATAAATTAGGCCCCCTATTATGCATTTTCTTTTATTTTTAAGCAAATAATTAAACTATTGTTTGGAGTTGGTGAAATTAATATTTTTATAATCGAACCGGTGATCAACGGTCTTACTAACGATTAGCAATCTAATGAAAAGTGATTATATTTTTTTATTATATTATATAAAATGATAATATAATAGACTAATTGTTATTTAATATATTTTAAATGTAAAAAAAATAACTATGTAAAAAACGTCTAAAAAATACAAAATCCAAATAATTATATATATGTAACAAAATATTAAATTTAAACTTTTTAAAAAAAACTAAAAAAATTAAAAAACTAAAACAAATTAAAAATTAAAAATCGATTTGATCGATTTGATCGATCAAACTGAAAATTCAATTTTTATATATTTAATCGGACCAAACAACTTCTAGTTTTCGATTGAACCAACCGAATTTGATTTTCAAAACAATGGGTAAAAAATGTGAAATCTGGTGTATCCCAAAGCCACATTATTCGATGCATTAGATTAACGTTAACTTATTTAATAATTCTGTGTATTCTTGTAGTATTGTAACATCACGATCATGAATCGTTTGGGATTCATACTTGAGATTCATACATTCATGACAGTGATATTTGGAATTAACGGGTCTCAACACCTGACAAGAATGACCCCCTTCGACAATGTCAAGATAAAGAAGTATAATTACAGCACTTGGCCTTCATGCTTTAAGTGCACCTTTACTTAACTGATTTTTATAACTTTATATTCCATATTTGCTCTTTTAGAATGTTTTTATTTCATTAAATGAAAATTTGAAAAGAAAATCGTTTGTATTTAACAACAAAGAGAAAATGTTATATATCATCGATTGGTATTTTACCATTTTTCTTCTGCAAGCAATGAATATCATTATAATATTGAATGTTGAATGATGTACTTGATTGTCTCTCTGTGAGAAAATTACTATTCCTATTTCTGATAATCATTTTCTCCATTAATTTGTACTATGCAGATACAACTCTTTCAATCACAGTGCTCCTCATGAAGATCCCTGATTATATCGACACTGTGAGTGGCTCCTTCGCCGACTTACTCTGTGCTTCCTCCTCCACCAGTGCCGCCACCCGACGCCTCAACTTCTTCCAGCTTCCCCCGACCAATCCAACCCCCGAATGGAGCTCCAAAACCCGCGGATACTTCATCTACAATCTCGTGCAGAGCCAAAAATCGAACGTCGCAGACTTCCTCCACTCACGCAGGCCAAACGTCGTAGGCGTGGTGGTTGACATGTTGTGTACCACCATGATCGATGTGGCCGAGGAGTTCGGGATCCCCAGCTACGTATTTTTCACTTCTCCAGCGAGTTTCCTAGGTGGCATGCTTCATTGTCAGACCCTCCATGATGAGCACAACCAGGATGTGGCCGAGCTGAGGAAGGCAGACTCCGAATTACTAATCCCGAGTTTTGCCAAACCCGTGCCCCCTAAAGTCCTGTCTCTAGTCCTGGTGGACAAGCAATTGTGGCTGGACAGGTTCCTTCACTATGCTCGTGACTATAGGAAAGCCAAGGGTATAATCATCAACACTTTCGTTGAGCTAGAACCCCATGCAATCAACTCATTTTTACTGGACTCAGCCTACGGCGCTGGAGGGGTCCCTCCGGTTTATCCGGTCGGCCCTATTCTGAATCAGGGGCCGTCTCTTGATTCCCAAAAAGGCCACTCAGAAGTACTCAAATGGCTAGACGACCAACCTTCACGCTCAGTGGTGTTCGTGTGTTTCGGGAGCCAGGGGAGTTTGCGTGAGGACCAAGTGCGGGAGCTAGCAACTGGGCTCGAGCAAAGTGGAAACCGTTTCCTCTGGTCCCTCCGGCGGCAATCACCAAGCAGCCAACGCGCAAGCTTCCCGAGCGAATACACCAGCTACGAAGAAGTCTTGCCAGAGGGGTTCCTCAACAGGACGGCTGGAATCGGGAAGGTCGTCGGGTGGGTACCGCAGCTGGACGTGCTCTCTCATCCAGCGGTGGGCGGGTTCGTCTCCCACTGCGGCTGGAATTCAGTGCTGGAGAGCCTGTGGTGCGGGGTGCCCATTGCGACGTGGCCTTTGCACGCGGAGCAGCAGATGAATGCCTTCCAGTTGGTGAGGGAGCTGGGACTGGCAGTGGAGATTACTCTGAGCTACTATGAGAGGAGTGAGGATGGGGCTTTGGTGACGGCGGGCGAAATAGAGAGGGGAATCAGAGAACTGATGGAGAGTGGGAGTGAGGTGAGGAAGAGATTAAAAGAGACGAGGGAGAAGAGCAGAATGAGTGTGGCTGAAGGTGGATCTTCTTACATTTCTCTCAACAGATTCATTGACTCTATAATGAGCAATGTGTCCAGCTAAATAATTCAATTCCTTCATGATAACAGCAGAAAATTATGTATAGTGAAGATTGTTGGTTAAAATATATTGAGGAGTATTTAGGACTGTGAATCAAGTCGAGCAAGTTGACTTTTGTTCAGACTTATGCTCGAGTTGATATTATATGAGTTTTGGTTTTTAAAGCTCGAATTCATCTGATTTTTTCCCCTCAAAGCTCAAGTTTGGTTGGAAAATAAATACGAGCTTCAAGTTGAGAGCGAATCGATATAATTTTTTTTATATAATTTTTAGCATAAATAATCATTAAATAAAATTAAAATCACCAAATAAAAACAAGTAAGAATCCCAAAAAGGCATAAACATTTGTTGGTATGGAAGTTTGGAATTCTCAAGTTTATAAGTAATTTCATAGATTGATAATTATTAAATCCTACATAATTCACTTACACAATAATATATTGTCTAATGCAAGACGAGCTTACCTCCACTTACACTCGACTCAACTTGAATTTACATTCAAATCATAACCTTCATTTAATTTTGACTTGAAATCATAGTAAACTCAACTTGAAAATTGTCCAGCTAGTTTCAAGCCGGCTTGGATTTATCATCATCAGTCCTAAGAGTACTCCTCTGGGAGTAGAACTGTTGCATATACTTAGACCAGGAACAGGAACACTGTCCCTCATGTTCTATATATCTGCTCAAATGTGTCCATGCAAAATGGAATTTTATGGAAGACAACAAACAGAACTTGAAATAGGAAGCTTTTTATGTCCTAGAAGTCGAACGATTAGGATATACAAACCAGCACACAACTAAAATAATAAATACATATATATATATATATATATATATGTGTGTGTGTGTGTGTGTGTCGAAATATTTAAGATACAGATCATAAAATCGAATTTCAATTACTTGTGGAAAGATATCAGGGGAAAATTACTGCAAATGTTCGCGTTTGTACAAGTAACGCGTCCACTCAAAGCAGCATAACTAATTTCAAAAATCCAAGAACTACCAAAACATTAAATTCCCTAGCATAACAATTTTGTTAAAAAGAAAAAAAAAAGAAATTCGTTTCGATATTTGAGATGTAAAAGAGGAATAAACAAAATATATAAAGCAAACCAGTTGATGTTTCAAGCCCACTTGGCCAAGAGAGACATGCAGCCAGCACCCAAAAGAAGAGAAGCACTGGCTCCCAACTGAAGCTTAAAATTGCTTTGCATTTTGGGACTCATAAAATCAGCTGAAAGAAGATCTACCAGCGCCATATAGATCAATATCCCTGCTGATGCTGAATTGAAAACCCCTTGTACAATAAGAGCGGTCGGGCTCGTCTCACTGTATACATTGCTTATTCCGATACCAATGGCAATGCCAGTTGGAGTTGTAAGAGAGAAGAAAATGGCCATTATTGCAACTGCTCGTGCGTTGAACTTTGCCTGCAAGAAGACAGTTCAGTTCAGATCCTCTATTTCATCTTTTAATAAAAGCTAGATGTATAAAATATTTCCTTAATCCGATGCCAGTTTATTACTATATTTGGAATGATGCGTGAAGCTGATTTTTTTTTTCTATATAAGGAAATAAGAAAGGAAAAATGAAAAAATTCAAACAGCATTCGATAAACTAACTATGTTTGTGGTTGACATTTTTGAGTAAGTTTGTGAAATTCATTTCTTTTTCCCGATTTTCAGAAAATATATGAAAGACTGCCGATCATGGATTCTACCACTGCTCCGTCATTTCTACCTATGTATCTTAACCGATCAATGAGAAAAGTTGAGGCAAACACATTTTTGGAACTAGTATATCAACCATCCTTGAATTATACTCTCACGATATGACAAATTTTCATGTATTGCAAATTACACTAGAAGTTTTTGCCAAGAACAGAGTACCTAAGTTAACTTTGGCATTAAGATATGAAGACAAGTAAGTAATTGTGTAAGAAATCAAACCTGTGTTATGCATCCTCCAAGACCTATGCCTTCAAAGAATTGATGGAAGGCGAGTGCAGCTACTAGAGGTCTTATTGTTTTAGGACTTTCAGAAGCTCCTAAAGCAATTCCAATTATAACAGAGTGGACGATGATTCCCAACTCCAACACCTTCAACCAACAACATTAATAATGTGTCCATCACAAGATTAGTACATTGTAAGCCATCGATAACATAGAGATAAAATAAATTATGAGCCCATTTGGTTTCATTTTCAACCTCATTTCAATGTTTCCAGTATTTTTCATGATTGAAAATATTTTTGTTATATTTTCTGTAAAAATGAAAATATGTTTCAATTTGTTATATTTTTATACTAATCACATAGGTTTGAAAATGAAAAAATATATATTTTGTTGTAATTTTCACATGAAAAATATCAAATGTTAGAAGGGCTAAAGAGTGATTTTACAATGATCAAAGTGTTTTGAAAATAAAATTGTACAAATATGTACACTATTGAGACTCGACCACTATAAGTTAGTAAACTAGTTTATAATTTCAATTTCATGTATAGTCACAAAAAGTTTTGAAATTACAACATTAGAGACGTTCCAACAGGAAATTTTAGATGATAATTAAAAAATAAAAAATAAAAAATATTTTAAATATTTTACACTTAAACACAATAATTTAAATTATTTTTCATCTCACAAAGTCTAATCATTATTTTGGAACGTTCCAGAAAAAGGGGGGGGAAAAGAAAGAAAGAAAGAAAAAGAGTGGTAGCAATACCTGAGAAATAACACGATGGCGAAGGAGTTCAGTCTCCCCAGACTCCAATTCCACCGATCCATGCGCATGGCCATGCGTAGCATGCGTATGAACAGGCACCACCCCGGCTTCTTCCCCGCCTCCGCCCTTCACCGCTGCCCGCCGCCGGTAATAAGACGTCGCATACGTATCCACCATGAGCGTCCCAATCGCAGCGACCATAGCAATGAACCCTGTGAACGGGAAATCCCCCCACGGCCTCTCTCCAATACACGGCGACGTCAAGCTCTCGAAAGCATCCGGCAGAACATGAATGAACCCCGTCGACAGAATCACCCCGGCGGCGAACGCCTTCACGATTAAGAAGAAATTCTTATCCGGGCTTAACGCCGCCACCGTCCTCCCCACCACCGGGAGGCACACCCCGACGGCGCTGGCGGCCAAGATTGCCGCAAAGGCTGCCAGTTTGTACTTTAAAGCGAGATTCTTGTTCCGATCTTCTTCTTCTTCAAGTTCACACGTACATTCCCCTAAAATAACCGCCGGGAGGAGAAAAATCAAAGCCCAGAAGAGATTATTCATATTGAGAGAAGAAGAAGAAGAAGAAGAAAATCCCATTAATTCAAGAAAAATAAAATTTTATCTGGGATTTTCCGATCAAAAATCAATTCGGTTTTAAAGGGGTGATTTTAAAGGGAATTAAATACACATAATTGAGAGTTTTGTGATGAAATTATGATATGAGAATGTCGACATTTTTGAAGGTTTTAAGGAAAGAAAATTCCGTTGGGTTTCAAGAAATTAAGTAGAAATGCCCAACAAATTTTCGTGTGAAAAATTAGTGGTTGAGTCAGTTATGTCGATATAATGTGTAAGTAGTGTGGTGTTAGCAGTAGTTTAGTATAGGCAAACCTATATAACGATTAAAAAAATATTTTTTAATTTTTCGTACATATTCTGAAATCAATAAATAAATTGATTAATACTGGATTTTGATAATTATTTAATGAATTAATTTTTAATTTTTGTTTAATGCTAATTATAAAAAAAATGTATATGAGTTTTAATTGAATATTATGTGATTATAGATATGAATTTTAATAACTTATGAAATTTAGGGCCAAAAAAAATAATGCTAATTTGCTAGTTAAATTTAATAAACATATGAAATTTTAGCAGAAATAACACTACTAATTTACTTGTTAGATTTAGTGGTTGAGTCGGTTGTATCAATATTATGTGGCAATGTAATACTTATTTAGTACATATACGTATAAATAATTAAAAAAATTACTTTTCATACGCATGAACTCAATGAAAATACTCATAATTTTAATTTTGGTCTTTGATCTTTAATGCACATATTTATGTATTTTGTATTGTTTATGGATTAATACTCGATTTTGATAATTATTTAATATAGTGACTTTTAATTTCTACAAGAATTTTAAAAAATATAATAAAAGTGTTTATGAGTTTTAATTGAATATTATGAAATTAAGAGAATATGAATTTTAATAACTTATGAAATATAGCAAAAATACACTGCTAGTTTGCTTGTTATATTTGAGAGTTTTCTGATAAAAGATGGAATGAGAATTTCGACATATTTGAGAGTTTTAAGGAACGGAAATTTCATTGGGTTTCAAGAAAATTAGTAGAAATGAGTTTTTTAGTAATCGTTTACATATAAATGATTAAAAAATGTATAATTTAATTTTTTTCACAAACGTTTTGAACTCAATGAAAATATTCTTACTTTTGAATATAATCTTTAGAACACGTATGTACGTATTTTGCATTTGTATTCTATGATTAATACTCGATTTTGATAATTTTTTAATGGAGTAATTTTAAATCTCTATTTGGTCCTAAAAATTATAATAAAAGTTTTTATGAGTTTTAATTGAATATTATGGAAATTATAAATATGAATTTAATAACATATGAAATGTAGCAAAATTACACTGCGAATTTGCTAGCTAAAAATTTGGTGGTTAAGTCGACTTATTCTGAACTCAATGAAAATAATTGTACTTTCAAATTTGATTATAATGCACGTATATGCATAATTTAGTGTATAATACTTGATTTCTATAATTTTTTTATGGAAAACTATTAGAATCCCCAAATTTATATTTAAAGTGTTTTGAGTTTTAAATGAATATTATGAAACCAAAAATATAAATTTTAGTCACTTACTAAATTTTGGCAAAAATACACCCTTATTTGCTTGTTAAATTTAGTGGTTGAGTTAATCTCAATTATATCGATACTATGTGGCAACATAATACTGGTGTAGTATGCGTACATATTAAATATTTAAAATAATATATTTCATATTTCATACGAGTTCTGGACTCCATAAAAATATTTGTACTTTGGAATCTGATCTATAATGCACACATTATGTACATATATTGTATTTTATTAGTAATCGATTTTGATAATAATTTAACAGAAGTGATTTTTAATTTCTATTTGAATCCTTTAAAAAAATAGTGTTTATGAATTTTAATTGAATATTATGAAATTAAAAATATGAATTTTAATAATATAAAATATAGCAGCAGTACACTGCTAATTTGCTTGTTTGAATTTAGTGGTTGAGTTGTTTAAATAAACATATATCCATATCCATATATATACATTAAAACTGAAGAAGCACAAAGACTATAATTTCAATCCTACACTTTACCATACAGCTTTTCCACAAATCCTCCTGATAATGGAGCTTTTCAATCAAATATATGCTCCACCGGTGAAGTGTGCACCAGGTAGAGATCCCTCTTCATCCACACACATCTGTGTACGAGTGTGGATGAAGGGTGATGCCACACCCGGTGCACTCCACCGGGACAAAATACAACAAACTCGATCCATTAATGACGGTGGATTACATGGGGTGGATAAATTTTACCACCTATTCCCCTCTCATGCAACAATCATGCATGGATCAAGTTGTTCCTAATCTATCCAAGAATATCACATGAAAAACTCGCCATGGTTAGATCTATACCAGAGTATAATAGATATCTACAAAAATTTAATTACTTCAAAAATAACAACAATAACAAAGCAGAAGAACAGAAAAAAGGGCTAGAACAGATGTGGCCACTATTAGGTTCTCTACCAGTCCACCCAGACTCCTTGCAACTTACATAAATGGGATTGCAACTTAGCAACTAATCGTAAACATTACCCTAGTCTTCAAAACTTCAGCCAAGACAAACTAGTTTCACACATAGTAAATTGAACGACTGACAAGAACATACAGTCCCCTTACCTAAGCTTTTATTTCCCATGATGAATTCTCCATCCATTGCAACCAAACGATGTATTTCCATTCATTGGTGTTACGATTGCCAGTACTAAACAATTTGATGACTATCAAGACCACAAAAACAACAAAAATAACTGCAGAAAAATAGCAACAGCAAACCAAGTCAAAACCCAAAAGACAGTAGCAAGCAACGCACTCTCCAACAAATCATTTACACGTCAGCTATTCCACAATACTTTACACAACCCGAGTATGAAACAGGTAACCCCTGGTGCAGCTACCAATGGCATAACTTACAGGGAAGTCATTTCTTCTCGTCACTGTCGTAGTATTCTTCCTCCTCATAATATTCTTCTTCATCGTAATAGTCATCATCATCATCATCATCATCACTACTAATCTCCTGGCCATTTGGCAGCAAACCCCTCACATGTTGTCCTCTTAAACTCTCTTGAATTCGATCTCTAATGGCTGTCCCCTGAGAAACAGAATTCAGAAAATAAAATTGCCACAAAAGGTTAATATAAAGTGTAGAAACTAGAGAATATGCAAGGCCATATGTATCCAAATCCGTAAGACTGCCGCTCACCATTTTATGGCAACCTTCCTCAAACATTTCAAGAAATCCAGCAACCCATCGATCAGCATTTTCAACCCACATATTGGGATGCACACCAGCTGTTTTTGCAACAGTTTGTATCTGAAAGATGAAGATTTAAAATGAACACATGCAACAACACAAGATAGATCAACACTAAGCAATGTATAATAGATAATAATAAGTCACACGCCTATCATTAGCCAGTAAACCATGCAGGGTTTAAACACTGAGTCATGGAATCAACGAACCATTGACATTAAAATGCGGACTTTGACCAGCCAACAACAAAAAAATTTAGAATGATGAGGCATCTTCTATTCATGTACTTTTAGGTCTAAAAAAACTTTCAAATCAAGAAAACCACTTAGACCAAGAAAGGTCAAGAGAAACTTTCTACCATGAGCATCTAAGGTAGCTTATAAATATCAAACACCAAACTAAAACCTATATATTTCTTGACAGTACGCATTCCATTGAGAAGGAAAAAAATTACATTTTCCACCTAAAATGATCATGAATCCTCAAAGTACCTATCTTTTTCTGACCCTCCAAAAAGCTATCAAAAACAAGTCTGGGACCTAGGTAATATGTTCTTATCTCGAAAAGGGTGCTACTTAATAACCAATTTTAGGAGTTGGGGTGGTGCCTGCTGGTGCTAGAGTGTTAGGGGTGAAGACAGATGAGCTACTTATGTGGAGTCATCAGCCATATTTTTTAATTATTTTTTGCGCAATTTTTACAGTTTTCTTTCTCCCATTTCTATTTTTATCTTTTTTTTTAGAGTTCAGTAACAGCTGTCCTTTTGTGGGGGTGAAAATGTAAATATGCTTAAAGTCATTGTTCTACCCAAAAAGTTCAGTAATCCAGTCAAGATAATACATTGAAATTGGATGGGAAAACAAATAAGCCAACATTTCCATCACAAGAAACTTGACCTTCTCCCCCACTTTTTCTTGATGCTCCTTGACTTTCTCTTGCAACTTCTTCAGTCTCATGTTCACCCTTAGTCGCTTTTCCTGCCCGCAAAACAAAATCAAAAAATCACCAACCTTACTGAAAACAAACACATATAAGCTTTTTGTAATTAATGCAAGTCCATAGATGAATCGAGGTACATCAGAATCAATTGATGACAGAGCAAAACAAGAATATCTGGAATATCATGCCTTAACATAGCTAAGGTTAAGCTCCTTTCTTGTATATCCACGATCCAAATTGCGCATCACATATTGGTTGTAATCCTTCACAATCCTCATAATGATGTCTGATGTTGAAATTCCATCAGTCCTTTTCGTCTCCTTAAATCTTCCCACAGCTTTCACCTACATTGAAAGTAAAATAACCTATGATCAATAGGCGTCATCAAAATGCAAAAAGGGACATCACCCACTGACATTCACAGAAACTTTAGGAAAACATTCATCAAAAAAAAAATTATAAGATAGAATGCAATGCTTACAAATTCATAAACATCCTTTCCAGCTCCACTTGCATCCGCATAACTGCAAAAGAAGGTTACATCCCCCAAGGGGTGTAAATGCACTGTTACTGGAAGTTTAAATCAAACCGATTTATGTGGTTAGCAAAACACCAGAACAAGGCCACAGATTGTATGTCAAAACCATTCAATTTGGCTTCATGTTATAGCCATACCACTTCTGAAATCAAAATTTTATGGAATCACTTGGATTAATAAATGTAAATTTTTCCAAGCTCAATCTATGGTCTCGTGATCTTAATATATATTCATGTAAGTGATTGCATCTTGCAGAAAATAGTTCCTAAATTATTTTAATCATAATTTATGTAATGCTCATGTTTGATCCACAATATGTCTACATCTGCAACTTTATATGATAAAATTGGAGAAGCAGAGAAGACCAAGAGAAGCAAAGGATATGCTGTATTTTTTATTTTATTGAAGACAAGGAATAACTCAATTGTCAAGAGTAAGGTATCTAGGCAAGCTTTGATGTCGAAATAATAGGAGATCATATATAACTTTGGCTTTTCTTAGATTAATTTGATAAAGAAATGCACCTGCTACCAGAAAGTGCAGATTTATATAATACCAAATGAGACTAGTGAAAGCCTAATTCAAAACAAACTTCTTTTAGGCAGTTCATTAAGGCACCGTTTGCAAAACTTGTGCTTTACAGAACTATTGACATTTAGAAAAAGCTAGAGAACCGGTAAAATTTGAAAATTTTGAGAATGTTTGCAAAAACAACTGGAGAAATTCTGAAAAAAGTTGGAATAGTTTGAAAAATAAATATTTGGTCATAAGTTACAACAGTAGCTTAAACTTCTTTTAGTTGATGAAAGTTAAATTGCCTTGGACTTTTTAATATGATTTATTTTGTGGATATTTGATAACATAAACTAAAAAAATACGACCAAGTAGTTATTGATGAAAACATTCAATTGTATACACTATATATATAAAGATATATACGAACACACACACATATGTATATATATGTATATATTTACAAGTACACAGGGAAGTTTTATTCAGGAGTATTATAAAGTTAATGGGGAATTGATTGTCTGTAAGAAGTTCCACTTATCCAAAAAAAATGCCATTAGTTAAATGAAATACTTCCCTACTTGCTTCTAGATAGCTTTTTCTCAGCTTAATTTTGGAGAGAATGGAGGAGGAGGTAGAGAAACAGCACAAAGTGCCTAAATGTAGCAAAAAGATCATAAGTGTTCAAAAAGAGCTTAGTAAACAACCCCCAGTGTTGGCAGTTGGAAACTTCAAATGACTTTGGCTAACAACCCAACTATCCACTGTAACTCCTAGCACGTTTTATATTAGAATTCAAAAGGCACTATCATTCCTAAATCAAAGCGCTAACACCACTGGCAAATAAAGGAGAGAAAGCACAGAACCCTCTTTTATCTTTTCAACACCTTCAATTAACCTTATCCAAACTTCTGCTGTGAATGGAATGTTTCTAGATGAAAAACTCTTACGGAAGAGAATCATGAGCCACAAAATCAATTTGGTGCTTGTCCAGGAACTCTTGATTTATTACCCAAGGGGCATCAGGAATAACCTCATCAACCCACCTGCCAGAGATAGAAGCTACATGTTAAATTACTGGATAATCCCACGTAATCAACAAAGGAAGGAGTAAGTCTAACAATCATCAAAAATCAACAAACCACGTATCATCGAATTAGTAAGAATAACTATTCCCGGAACTAATCATGATTTCCGCAAGGCATGTACAACCCATGACCGCTGGCATGCAGAATGGAAATAATTACAACATAGACCATAATGAATGATCTGATCACACAAAAAACTTAATCCAAGTCGACCTCCTCACATAGTAAACATGCATAGAAATGTACTACCACTTCATGTACGCAACCACAATAGTAGCTAAACTGCATACAAATGCACACAAAAAACACAAATTCAAAAGGCGTTAAAGGGTAAACGCACTTGCAATGACGAAGGGATTCATAACGCTCTGCATCATTCATAACAGTCTTTCCCTTGAACTTATGTGTAGTCTCATCATTGCAGCATCCAACCAGCAAGTATGTATTGGGGAACCTACATAGATGCATGGCATCATATATGAGACTATCAGCACTCAACTAACCACTGAAACACAAAGAAAGAAGAAAGATTTCATACACATTAAAGTAAATAGAACCAGACCAGTAAAGAACCCGTTAACCTAAGAAATTAACAACCCAAGCGGATCAACACAAATCTTAACATCAATTTCAAAAAAAAATTAAAAGAGTTGCCAAAAAACTGAACCATAATCTTTCAGGCTCCCTTTCAACAATAAAAACAACAGTACGTGGACATAAAATCAAACACCCGATGAACGACTAAGAGTAACATAAATTTCAAACACCAACAGCAGAACCATAAAAATTGAGATAACATTCTAAGTTTCCAAAACAGATAGCAACTTATAACGAGTGAAAACGGAACCAAAAATAAAAATCTGAGACATGATCCCTCAGAATTCCATTCAACAACAGCAATAACACCACCAGTACATAAAAATCAAACACCTGCTGAACTGAAAACACAATTTCAACCGCACGCGAATCTTTCATCCAAAAAGAAGCACAAATCCAAAATCAAAACTCAAAACCAAACCCAGAAAAAGATCATGAACAAAGAAGAGAACACACAGCCTCTTGGCTTGTTCGAGTGAGCGAGCGTGGCCGAAATGGAAGAGATCGTAGATCCCATCAGCGTAGACACGAATGGGGCGGTCGGAAGAGAAAGGATCGTCGGCAGAGGTGCTAACGACGTCGTTCTTGGTGCTTGCAGCGTTGTTAGTGGCGATCTGCCTCTTCTCCTCTGCTTCTCCAAGGCCGCTCTCCCCCATCGCAACCGTTGCTCCCTCCCTCCCTCTCTCTATGTATGTATAAACGGAATATCCTCCCGACGTTACCGGCTTCTTTCTCTTCTTCTTGTTATAATTAGTAGAGATAACTAACTTTGGAAAATTGATAGTAATAATTTCAGAAATTATTTTTTTATTTATTAATAAGAAAATAGAATTACTTTTTTTATTCCTTTAATAATAATAAATACTCATTCATCTTAATTTATACTCCTACAGTGCAAAATTATATATTATTTGATTGGATAAAATATTTTAGATATAAATGAAAATTGTAAAAATATGTTGTAATTTTACAATATTATTCTTAAAAAATAATAGTTGAAAGTTAGTAGGTTTCATCATTACTCGAACATGATATATTTGAGGGACAAAAAAAATCATTTATTAAAATTGAGTCTTATTTTTTGATATATAAAAATAAATAAACATTAGGACAAAGAGAGTATTATTTTAATGTTCATGTATGAATTGAGATAATATTTTAACAAAAAAAAAATTACAAAGTAATTTTAATACATTAATATTTTTGCCTTCAAACATAGAAGATATGTTTGGAAAATAAATTGTCATTTGATTAAATAAGCAATCATTCTTAGACATTCAAAAAAAAACAAATGAATTAATTGAATTTTGAAATAAATGGAGTATTTTTTTTTTTTACTATTTTAAACCTTTCAAACATATCTTAGTCATTTTATTTAAGACAATAATGTCAAATTGAAATATGAATTTTTAATTACAATCGCATTTTCAAGACATTAATGATTACTTTTGTTATATTTATCAAAATGGAATCCACGTGGAATTTATAATAATTCTATTTTATTTTTTTTCTTATAGTGGTCAAAGGTGAACATGAGACCTAAAAAGGATTATCAAGTCTGTAAGTTCGTAAAATTCTAATGGTGCATGCATGTTACAAAGAATTATACCCTTCTATGTTTAAGTTATAAATATTTTATTTTTTATTATTAAATAATTTTTACAATTTTATATCTTTTGATCGTTATTTTTGTTTTGTGATTGATTTAGATTGTCGAATAATTATTTCGGAACAATATCAAGAACATCTACTATAAGAATCATTTAATAATTATTCTCTAATTCAAAAAATTACGAAAAAAATAATATTAAAAAATTCAAAATTAGACCACGATCAAAATAAATAAAAATTATAGGATAGACAATGATAACAACAATCCCTTGGTGGTGGTTTGCAATATTATGCTATGTTTTTTTGGAAAGAGGTTAAAAAATTATGCAAATCTTAAGAAAATACAATTTTGATTTACTTTAGTAATACACAAACTTCAATGCATAATAAGTACTACATAGGTTGAAAAGGAGTAATAGCAAATTGTCACTTACTTTAGCTTTATTTGACCGACAGCTACGAAGGAAAAAAAAAACATTAAAATCCATTGAAAGTGATTAATCCGAAGCACTGTGTCCTCTGGTCAATTTTAACCATTATTAAACATGTCTTTTTCTATTGAGGACTTGACTAAGGGCAACATCGTCTTTGCATGTTGCTTGAAGTCGAGTAAGTTTGTGTTTTGTAATTATTTTTTTTTGGCTACAATTAGTATTTTTTATAATTACATTGAAGATCAAATTAATTAATATTGTTATCGATCAGTGGTCCAACTATCTATCGATCGAAATGTCTAATAAAAATAATTATATTTTTTATTATAATATATAAAATTATAATGTGATAGACTAATTCTTATATATAAGATAAAAAATATATTTTTTATAATGTGCAAAATTCAAATAAAAATATATAAATAATCAAATATCAAGTTTAATTTTTTTTAAAAAAAAATAAAAAAATAAAGTTTTGACAAAATTTTTAATTTTTTGCATCTAAATGAACTGAACGACCACTTTTTGTGATTAGATCGATCGAACTGACTGATCCGATCGAATTTTTAAAATATTAACTACATCATTTTTTTATAATTCAGATTCCAAATTTTGTCTGACTAATTTTGGGAGATGACGGTATTTTTACTTGTTTCATCCTTCAAGTAAATACGGTAACGCAGTCTATACACATTTCGATCGGATGTTCGTATCAATTTTTTCCTTCATCTGGACCCACCTACAGCGCGTTAAGGAATTTCAAATGGGCGGATATACGTACGCTACGCTACTATTATCAAAGCAATTCGAACCCACAATTTTTATATTTTCTCCCGTGATATCTTACCTCTACGTCATGCGTACGGGTAGGGGCGGAGCCAGGATTTTAAGGTATGGGGGGCGAGATCCGATTATAAAAATATAATATTAATTATTATTTTATCTATAAAAATATTTATTTATTATGAATTTTTTATTAACTAATTATTAAAAAATAAATAAAAATGTGATATTTATACATAAATTTCTCATACATATCATATCTGCATAAGTATTCGAAAAAAAAAATGACTTTTAAATGAAAATGAGAATCAAATCTAATTCAATTTAACACAAAATAAAAATTAACTTACAAATATTAGAAAATATAATCCAAATATTAGAATAATTCTCATAGTTTCATAACAATCTTGAGAGTCATTATTAAGTGTTCAAATTTATTTTATCATTATGAAAAAAGAAAATAGTTCTTCAAATAAAATGTACTTTATATAAGTAGTTAGATATTTGCAAGTTTATACAATGAATTTAAAATATATTACAAAACTAATAAAATTCTTATTTTTTTTATTATAAAAGAGAACTATTGTTTAAATAAAAATAATTATTAAGGTTATAAAAATTTATAGTAACATGTCAAAAATGAATTTGTCAATCAAACTTGCTTCCAAAAACTATTGCATATATTTGAATATTATTTTATAATCATTATCCAAATGAAATGTATTATGAAAAATCTACACTTATAATTTCTTACAACATAAAAATTAAAATAATCTAAAATAATAAGTAAAGAAAATGGATTCAAATAAATTAAAAACTAACAAATAAGTATAAAAAATAACAATAATGAATATTTTTTAATTAATATAAATTATATTTGTAAAGATAAAATCATAATAAAATTTTAATGTCTTTTAAAATTTTATATTAATAATAACCACATAAAATTTTGAAAAATGAAGTTTCAAATAATTTAAAATATCCCCTTGCCTCCGCCCCTGCGTACGGGCAATTGACCATATTTTCTAATTTTACAGATATTGTCTTTTTAAGTAATCATAATTATTTTAGACTAAAAAATCAAGTAAAACTCATTGTAATCCTTTAATAAGTGAATTTACTCTTAACACATTTACTCAATTACAAATAATATGTATTTTTTATGAAAAAGCAAAGTCAGTGAAAACTATTTTTTATCGTATTTATTTATCAAGGGTAATTATAAATTTTAATTTTATTAAACGAAATTGAATATTATGACATATGGAATGATACAATAGTAGAAAATGACAATACTTATTTCAGGTCAAGAGTGATTGGTGGGGCAAAACTAAATTTGAAAAAAAAAAAATTATTGTAGGGTTCTTTTTTTCTTTTTCTTTTTTTTGCTTGAGAAAAAATGTTAGGAAAGAACAATCTTCCGTTATAAAATGTTCATATTTTAAATAAAAAAAATCAAATCCTGAAATAAAGGAAAAAAAAAAAAAAGGAAGGACAAGATTACTATTTCTAAAAAGTATTGATAAAATATACGTGTCCAAACATAAAATTCATTATGATTCATAACTAATGTAATAATATATAAAGGTCCGTCACCACAACTCCACCAAAATACTAATAAGATTGAGTGCCTCCATTGCATAAATAATTTATTTACGAATTACTATTATGAATAAATTCAATTCTATGATTTTTTTTTTAAAAGAAAATAGTTGGCCGAAGTTACCAAACTATTTTCAGGTTAATTTAAAAAATATTTAAATTTATTTTGAGTGTTCTGGAAAATGTATTTTGAAAGAATATATTAAAAAAATACGATGAATTAAATAAAAATGTATAAAAAAAGGTATGATATATGTTTTATTTTATTTAAAAAAAAATTTGGAAAAAAAAAATACCCTTTTAGAATTCAAGTATGAGTGTGAGAAATGGGAGTCAACGGTCAAGCTGGTAAATACTGCCATTTCAAATCAGTCCTTATCACTTAGAATAATAAGTGCTTGGGCACGCAACCTTCATTACTTAGTTGAATTGACCAAAAAGTTGCCCATGGTTTTTCTAAGGTGTAAAAAAATTAAAATAAAGACTACCAAAAGAAAAATCTATATAAAAATAAATAAAATAAATAAAATAAATTCATATCATATAAATAACTTATAAAACATGGCACTACAACTCTCAAATTGAAGATTGTTTTTGCACTCTAGCAAAAAACACACCAAAAAAAAATGATATAATATATCTTCCAAAATTGAATATTCAGTATTTGATTTTGTTAATTTAATTATTTTTTACAACATAATATTAAATATTATATTTATTTAAAAAAAATGTATTTTGATGATATTGAACACATAACGAAATTTACGATTTGAATTTTTGGACTACGAAACTATTCTTAATAAATTGATTTGATAAATTAATCAAAAGATCAAATTAACTTCATATTTTCAGCAAATTAAATTAGATATTCAAATGCAGGTATGATTAATATATCAGTCATATATAAACACTAGAAAATGTCGAAAATAAAGGAACAATACATGAACTTTTTATTCTCTCTATAATATATATATATATATATGAAGTTGAAGATTATATACATATAAAAAATATATATAAGTATTTATATTTCACATAATTTCATTATTTAAGACCTAGGTTTATTGTACGTATATATAAATGATCAAAAATGAAAATTACCCAATTATTTTCAATATTTATTTCATTTTTCTTACAGAAATACCAATAAAGGAATATACACAACAGAGAATAATATTACCAAAATGATTTAAAAAAAAAAAAAAGAGGTTGCCAAACTAGCTAGCATTATTGTTAAGTGTGAAAAATAAGATAGAATTTACAACCCACAAAAGAAAAAGTCAGCACCAAGCTTTCTAGATCTTCTCATAGATCAAAGCATGTAGTTATCATAATTCTGATTTTCATTGTTGGAAGAAGACCCTGACGGCGCGTGGGATGAGACACTGCCGCCGCCTCCGCCGCCGCTATGCATGTTATTTATCATGAACATATGGTGTTGTTGCATTTGGTTTGGATACTGCACATGAAACCCTCTTGTCGGGGGTACGGGCGCGGTGGTGCTAGCGATGTGTTGCGTAGAACCTAAAGTTCCGATGGCGTTGGGGAGCTGAGACCTGGCGGCGGACGTGGTGGTGGAGCCTCCAGTGAATTGTTGCACCATGGCGCGGAAGTTGGTGGTGTCAGTGTTGAGTAAGGTGGTGGGGGTTCGTCGTGAAGTCCTCGACCGCCTTCGGACGGGTTTCGCTATACGACCTTGATCAGGGCTAAAGTTATTATTTCTTGAAGTCGCGGTGGTGGTAGTGGCGGTGGTGCTGGTTGTGGTGATGGTGGATGGAGGGATTTCAAATTGACTGATATCCGTAAAATTAGTTTGATAGAATTGCATCCAATCACTAGGATTTGACATGGTTTACCAATGGTCTCTAGGCTCTATTATTTTCTTGTCAAGAATTGTGTGATGAGTTGAAATACTTATGGAGTGGATGCTTAATAGTCTTGGTCAATTTTATTATTTTTTTTAATTTTTAAGCTTGTTAAATATTACAATGATGTATATAATAAGATTGTATTACGTAACTATAAAAAGATCCATAAAAATTAAAAATAAAAATAAAAAAGAATTTAATAGTCAAGACTTTTTATTTACTTAATTATCTTACTTTGACAAAGTTATTATGCATTGACCTAGAGATGACATATTAGCAATTTCCTTCAAGTTTTTTTTTTTTTTTAATTTTGCTCCTTTCATGTATGTTTGAATATTATTCTTTAATTAGTTGGTAATGCAAGCAAAAATTTGATAATTCTTTTTTTTGGAATTATTTTTGAAAAAAAGGGTATAAAGAAATTGAAGATTTTTGAAGGTGAACGAAGAGACAAGAAAGAAGATATAAAACTAAAACTCGATTTGAAATATTTGAGAGAAAAAATATAAGAAAATACTGTGATGAAACAATTGAGAAGAAATATTACAATTTTCCTTCAAAAAATACTCTTATCTAATTTTGAAAGTTCATAGCATTATTGATATCGACTTTTAATTATTATTTTTAAATATAAATATATAAAAATATATAACAATGTAATTTTTTTTAACTTTTATCTAAAATTATATTTATAAAAAAAAATAAACACATTCAAATAAGAATAGAAAGAGTTTGGTTTCAACCTAGTCAAAGCAAAGACTTTTTGTAGGTTAGATAGTCTTCATAAAGCAAAAAAGAATGTCAGGTAATAGCTCACGTGGGCATGAAAATATTAGGGATTTGGTGGGGATTCTAGAGTCAGAGCAGACGATTTGGTCAAATTTAATTAATTATATAATAAATATTATAAAATTTATTTTATAATTAATTATTTTTATAGTGTATATAAATTAAAAAATAAATATAATATTAATATAAATATAATTATCATATAATTTAATTAAATAAAGATGAAGGAAGTCCAAATAAGAATTTAATTGAAGGTGAAAGGTTTAGCCACCGTTAGTTACGTGAGAAATGACATAGTTAATTTTTTAATATTATTATTATTATTGTTGTTGCTATTATTATTTCAAGATATTTTTCTTAGTTCTTATTAAAGGGAAAATAAGAGGTGGGGGGTGGGGGGTATGATTTGGGAAAGACTTATTGACTTGGGAGACAAAGAAGTAACATGGCAATTCCCTTGTGGAAGAAGATATAGGTATACATACGCGCACGGGAGGGAGGGTTCGGGTTTGAATCCATTTTTATGAAATTTTAGTTTTGTATTTATTTATTTTTTTGACATTTAGAATTTTGGTAAAAAAAATAGTAATTTTTTTTATCTAAGATTCTTCAAAATTTTATTTAAAAATCAAAACTAAGTATTCCTATACTTTTGAAAAGAAAAGAGCATAATTTAAAAAAAAATTATTTTTTTTTAAAAAAAGAAATGAGTGAGAGACCAAACTTTATTTAAGATCTATTCAATGACATAAAGAGTATATATTAAATTTTTTTATATAAAAATTAATTATATTGTATATAATTATAAATGATTCAAAATAATAGAAAGGAGGTTATATGTCATTTTTTTTCATTGATAAAAAAATAATATGTTTTCTATATAATGTTGAACCTTATCGTTTAAGTTTTGTTCTCACATATTCTTTTAGAAGTTAATGTGTTTTAAAATGGTCTCACTTAATGTTATGAAATTATGCATTAATTTTAAATATTTGATAAAATTGAATCTAATTTCTTTTTTTTAATTTTTTTTGGGACTAAATTATAATGTGTCTCACAATCGAGAATTTATTTTTACTTGGATGTAGGTCGAATTGTACATATGACTTAGACTTTTGATCTTTTACTTGTTTTTAAAAAATCATGCAATTCAAAAGCTAACTTCTTTAATTATTATGTATTTTGCTTTCTCATATTAAATTAATATATTATGTTTAGTTATGAAAGGGGTAAATTAATTTTGTCTCACTTTTTATTTTTAAAAATATTTATTTAATTTTTCAATTTTTGAAACGCAAATCTCATACATAAAAATGAATCAATATGAATAAAAAGGGCCTTAATCAAAATATTGATGTCTCATTTCCTTTTTAAAACTATATATACTACTTTACCATGCACTTAAGAAAAAATTTAGTTTTTTTTTGTTTTTTGGCAATTTAAGAGTTAAAATTTGAAACTTAGTTTCTCACGTTTTTATGTTTTTATTTTGAAAAATAGCTCTCTATTAATTTTTTTAAAAAATGGACTATTTTCATATATATTAGATTTAAGATATCTTGGTCTTCAAATAAATTTTAATAGAATTTTTGACCTAAAAATATTAGAGGATCCAAACCTTATGGAGGTGTATTTACCAACAGCACCCTTAGTTTATTTTTACATATTCCACATAATGGCTTCTTCTCCTTTCATGAAAATTGATCACAATAAATTTAAATGTAATTAAAATATTTCCCTTAATCAAACTTTTAATAATCCAACACATACCATACCCATAAAACTCTTAATCCATAATTTAAAACGATTGTGACAAAATTCAATTTTCGGAAGTAAATTTGTGATATAGCAACAAAAATATACAATAAAAATTAGCAAAAAGAATGAAAGAAACTAAAATAATAAAAATAGAGACAATGATAAATACCCTACTTTGAAACAAATTAGCTAAGTCCATATAATTTGGCACTTATCTATAACAACTACATAAGGAGGAAAGCTCAAAAAACAAATAGAAGAAATTTTTTACAATGGATTAGATTTCTCCAACTTTTGACCTCTTTGGCTTGTTTGTTTGCCTCCCCTCCCCACTTCATTTCTCTTCAATTCCCAAAGGATAACTCACATTTGCCATACTCTAAAAGGGCAAACAAGAAACAAGAGTTACAATAACTAAAAGAAAAAAAAAATCTATTTTTGTAGAATTTATTAAAAAAAAAAAAGAAAGAAGAAAATTTATTTCAAGCCCATGAAAAAATAACTAACATTTTGAATTTACGGAGTGACAAATTATAAAAAAAAATGTACAAGCTTGAATTTAAACATAGATTTACATGCACGTAGTGTAGGAACGATGAATTTGAAACTAAAGATTTCAAAGAATGCATCTCACTTCTTGATCCATGGTCTAGTGGAGATTTGAAGTGCTTGTAGGATTACCATGGCCACAAATGCACCATTGTTATCTAGGAACTTGGGGTCCTAGACTATTATGATCTCGAAACCATTTAAGAATTACACAATTCATCAATATCACATCTATTTCTATGTTGCACTCGTACTTAACAATTAACAAATAGTATAATTTTTAAATGATTTCAAAATCAAAATCGTCTAGGATGAATACTAAATTAATCAAAATCTCTCCCGGGATTACCCACAATTATGACCAAAACACGCAAGAAAACATCATGTATAATGGTTATTCTTGCTTAGACTTTGAATTTCAAGTCTTGGACATCACGACCATTCATTAATTTGTCATATGAATAATTGTATTTTCACAAAAATCGCAAATCTAAACCTAAGAAAGAGTAACCTTCTTCTATGTTTATGCGACTTTTATGGAATATGCACCAAATCAAGATTTAAAAAGGTAATGTAAACAAGAAAAATAAAAACCACACACACACACATATATATGAAATAAAAAAAACTTTTTGAGAGTGGGTTGGGGGTGGGGTGGGAGTGGGGGTGGGGGTGCCTCATGTAGTCCAAGGACATGTCAGAGAATAGGTGTCCGTCAAGCACGTGCTGTGCAATTACCTTGTCCAGCAGCAACTTTCAAGGTCTTGTGGGCCTCCCCCTCCCTCATTCACCATTATTGATCTCCTCACATGTTAGCCACTCATCCCCAAACAATTCTTAAAATACGCCATTAAACTAATTTTAACATAAATTTCACTTTTATTGTATTCATAAGGCCATAACATCAATCAATTATACTTAATCCAAGGTCAACATTTCTACCACATCACAAGATTGAAATTAACAATTTGTAAGCCATTACCATTGCTAAATGAGTGAGTAATCCTCATGGCAAACAGGGTAATTTTGTCAAAAACTCATCATGACGGATCAGTTCCAGATTAGATTCATGGAACCCGGTTTTCAAAAATATTTTAAAAAATTACATTTTACATAAATATAATTATTAAAATAAAAAATTAATTAATCGAGATAAATTTAAATAATTTAAAAAATAAAAATCAAAATCCACGTCAAATCTATTTTTATTTTTTATAATTTTAAAAATCCGTAGATCACATTGTTATTGTTGGGGACATTCTAGATCGATTTACATCTTTCTCTAGACATTTTGGACCTAATCTTGCAATCCCATTGTATGACACATAATCTATTAGATCAAAGTGACTAATCAATCACATGACAATTATATTATATTGTCTATCAAGATTCTAATTTCAAGGCAAAGTTTAACTTATTATACATCTTCTTGTCGATCCTATTCAAGTATTTTATTTTTAAAAAAATAAAATATTTTACTCAAAATTCATGCACTAAGATCGTAGTCTATATTAGATTTCAGTTGCAACTTAAAATCTGATTGGTTTACACTATAATCAATTCACAATTTAGAAATAGTGATCTAATCATATCAAAGTCTAAATCTATTTTTTTTTTCACAATATAAATTTCAAATATAATAAAATAAAATAAATAAATGCACCAAAAGGAAAGTTTAAGATACTCACTCGGTTGTTGGGCAACGATGTAAGCGGCCCCACCAAAATAGCAAGTGCCAATAGCACGTCCCTTCTTCTGATAATAACTGTTGAAGGCGAACGACGCATGCGCCACAAGCGTGTTAGGATCGAAACACGTGGAACCCGGCTGGATTGGATGGCAATCAGCCCCTCCTTCCCCACATGCATAATCTAGACCCGCCTGCAGCTTTTCTTTCCCCACCTCCCCCTTCGCCACGCACCACGTCTGCCCATTCGCCGTCGACACTCTCTGCTCGCCGCCGGTCACCGGCGAAGGTGATGTGTCCCGGTACCCCTTCAGCCCCTCCGCGGTTAATGGAATGTCGTAAACCTTCTTCTCGTTCGGGTAGAAAAGCCCGAAGTTCCTCTCCGACGTTGGCCCCACCTTCTTGTTCTCGTTGAAGAGGGCGAAGAGGTAGACGATCAGATCCGCGTGCGGCCGCAGGGGGTCCCACCGCCGCCGAGCACACGGCGGACTAGATTCCCGTTGTATGCGGCGGCATTTTCGACGCTGGCGCCGAGCTCGTTCGAGTCCCCCTTGGACGGCCACCCGGTTTCGCTGACAATGACTGGCACGTCGTCGTACTTCAACGCTGACACTGCCGCAAAAACGGCGTCGATTTGAGCGTCGAAGAGGGAGAAGTACCTCAACCCGTTGCCGGCGTCGACGACGCCGGGATTCCGCCGGAAAAGTGCGTAGTCCAGGGATATGACGTCAGCGTTCGACTCATAGGCGAAAAACGGGTAGACGTTGATCATGAGGGAGGATCCGGTTTGGCGGAGGAACTCCAGCATGGGCTTGAAAATGGGTTCGATTAAATCGGGTCGGAACGACCCGGCCGACGACGGGTACGAGTTCTGCAACGCGCTGAGCGCAATGGGGGAAGACACCTTGATGTCGCCATGCAGGTTGTACTTCACGAGTGCTTGGTGGATGTTGTTCAATGCCGGGATGAGGAATCGGGTGGTGTTGTGGGTGTCGACGAAGACTTCATTGCCGACGGCTATGGCTTCGATGGCGGTGGAGGGGTGGTAGGCGGCGACATTCTTCTGAACCCATGAGTACGCAAACGAAGGGCGGCGAGCGGCGAAGGAGAGTAGCTCGTTGGGGAGGTTGACGGTGATTTTTATGCCCGACCCGGATAACGCCTTGAGAACTGCAGGGTCGGTGTCGTAGACCTTGACCCGGTCCAGGCCTTGCGATTTCAGGAGCTGGACAACCTTTGATGCCGATGGGAGGTTGTTTGCTATCCGCCCGTAGTTTACTCCGATCGACCCACCATCTGCAATAAACCAAAATTTAAAGAATCTGAATATATATTCACATATTTAAATATTTGACCGAAACAAAAGTTTCTCACACAGACAGTGTAAGGTGAGAAATTTTACCTGCAATGGAGACAACGGAGAAGAGGAAGAGTAAAAGCATGGAAATGTTGGGAACCTCCATTGTTCTACAACCCACCCTTCTTTTCTTTTTTTTTGTCTGGTCTAGAGAGAGAAATGTGGAGGGTTGGTTGGTTTCTAGGGTGAGAGTGGAGAGTGAGACTGAGAGAGTGGTGAGGAAGAGTGGGTGTGCGACCAAAAATCTATAATGGAGGGAGTTTTGAGGGGATCGAGGATGTGTTTTTGGGGGGTGGCGACGTGGGTCCCGCCTACGTGGTGCGGACCATATGCTCCAACTTTTGGCAATCCTCTACAGCAGACCACGTGGTCCCGCCTCTGTTGGGACCCACAGGAGTCGACCGTTTTCTACAGGGTTTTGGGAAAATGGAAACTATTTTGTTTCTGGAGGTAATTAATGGTGGGGTTGTACGAATGGTGGCGATGCCGTCCACGTGGTTTATTACATCCTCGTGATTTACTTTCCGGGCGTATCTATCTATCTGGCCAGGATTTTTATTGACTGGTGTGTCATGTTGCAAAAAGTCTTCTCTCCAATTGTTTTTTTTAGATACTATAGTAGATAATATATTGTGTGTATTAATAATAGTCGATAATTATTCAAATTATAAAAAAAAATATTTATTTATTTATTATTTAAATACTCAATAAATTCATAAAATATAATATGGATATTAGTTTGAAGTAATGACATGGGATTTTCACTAGACCATTTTGAGATGCTAATAATTTGGGTACTGCTTAAATAGGATTGTGAAATATTAAATTAAATATGATGATATTAATATTTATTATTATGATATTACTATATATTGGTCCAAATGGATAGTAAAATGAAATATAATTACCACCATGTGGTTTGATACTAGATTGTTTTATTTGAGCAGTATTTAAATAGCCAGTATTTCATAAGCCCAAAATATGTATGTTTCATTTCGTTTTTATTGTAAATTAATATTTTATTTTTAATTTCATCCTATATAAACATATATTTACAAAATATTTTTTTAAAATAAATATTTAATTATAAATTACGTAAACTTAGCACGATTCCATAAAATAAAATGTATGATGGGACATAAAGTGAATTTCGTAAACACTTCATTTGTTAATATTATTATTTGTATATTTGCTCAAAAATCCACTTGTGTGATAAAAAATAAAAAGGTTAGAAATTTTCGATAAATTAGAAGCAAAAAAATTATTAAATTATTTTGATTGATTGAGTGTATTACACTAAATTTATATAATAATTTCACTATATTATTATAAGCATCGTGCAGCCAAATGGCCTTAATGTAGCTTGTCATATTCTCCTGTTATTAGCCGTTGGAGGCATAAATTAGACAGGACAACAAAGGTTTTCAAAGCATAATTTTCATTACTCCCCTAATTACACTTTAACCCCTTCACTAAAAGTTGTACTACTATGAGATAAAAGGGATCCTTGAGATGGGTGTAAATCGAAAATTTAAGTTTGTTTTTTTTATTTTTTTATTTAATTTTTGATTAATTAATTATTTTTAAAAAATAAATAAAAAAATAAAAACAAAATTATAAAATTATAAAATATTTATTATTTATTATTTTTGTTTTTGTAAGAAAAACATAAAAAAATAGTATAAAAACAAGTAACAAAATATAAAATCTTAATTTTTAAAACAAAAATAATATAAAAATAATTTATATAAATATATAAAAATAGAAATTCAATTTTCTATTCGGTTCGGTTAACCGAAATCAAAAATTAAAATCGAACTGAAAATAAAAAAATTAAAAATAAAAAACTAAAAATCAAATCAAAATTTTGGATTCGGTTTCAATTTCGATTTCGCTTCGACCGATTAACAGAATTATGTGCACCCCTAGTGTAAAATATATTACGCTATTATGTATATTGGGTGTGTATTTAATTATATATGTTATACATATTTATGTATGTGTGTATGTAAATGTATGGTAAAATTACTAATGCACACCACCTATTATAGTATTTATAAGATCAAATAAAATATTTTACTCAATGAATGATATAATGGAATATGTGGATGATAAATAAATATTTATTTATTTATTATAAAATTAGATATTCATTTATTATTTAAATATAAAATTAAATATTCATCTATTTTTCAAGCACTCAACAACATTATACAGGGTGTAGTAGGGATATTTTTTAGAGAAGGCGAAAGAGATGAGAATTTGATGCACAAAAATTTGTCCAAGCAATTAAATAAGAAGTACAATGAAACAATTAATATCGACATTAATAATCCATATATTATTTTTCATATGCATGTCATAAATTACAAGAATATTGTTAGGTTGTGGATATATCATTGATTTTTCACCTTGCCATACTATAATAAATTAATGATATGAAAGAAAGTGACTAAAATGAATAAGAGTAATTACTATAGTAAAATGATGTGGTGGAGTAGTTTGTTATTACTTAGGTTGAAAACCAATAAAATTCGAGCAAAACAAATATTGTTCAAACATAATTTTAATTTATTATAAATTATAAAATTGTATTTGAATTTAGTTTAATTATTAAATAAATCATGCTCGAACCATCTTATTTTGAACTATCGAGCCAAACATGAATTAATTTCAAATTGAACTTTAAATTTTATTGAATATAAAAAAGATATTTAAATTTAATTTATTATATTTAATAAATTAAAAAATATTAAATTTGTATATTGAATGACTTAATTCATTTTTCAACTTTATTGCTCAAAAAGTGAAAAATAACGTTACCTTTTTCTTTAGTTATCTTTAGAAAGTCAAGAAAGGTAAACTACTGCCTGAAAATTTTAAAAAGAACACTAAATAGAATCTATCACTTATGGACAAAATACAATTCCAAAATGTTCAAGACTTCAAATACTTTCTTTTACACTGCACTTTTTCTTTGTGGAAAAAAAGGAGGAAGAAGAAGATTCTCACTTTGCTAGAAATTTACTTTTACTTTTTTTTTTTGTTTTGTTTTTACTGATTTAGGAAGAAGCAAAGACAGTCATTAGTACCTCACTATTAACATTATATTAAAAGATTCATGTTGTGTCTAATCACATGAGACCTTAATTAGTTAAATATGGAATGGAAAATTTTAATATTTAATAAATATAAATATATTACAATTTTTTATTAAAAACTATGATGACAAAACTGATAAAAATATGAAAAATAGTTAGTATACGAATTTGTAGATGAACGGGTATAATATGAATGTAAAAAAATTATTCGAGAGTATAAATTCGGCTTATTCTGATATTATTTTTATATGAATTGTATTTGTGTTTAACTTAAAATTAAGCAAAAAAAATTATAAATATTTTTATATTATTTAATTTGTAATTATGATATAATTTAAAATAGCTATTTAAAAATAAATAGTATATTCATAAATTATTAAAATTTTATTTTTTATTTATATATTATTCCATTAATAATCATAAATAATTTTTAAATAGTTTTAAAATTATATTTAATTATTTTAAATATTTAATGAAACAAAGTATTATTCATTAAGTATTATATGAATAAGTATAATACGAATATTAAATGTTTCATTTCAAAAGTATAAAGTATTATTCGACGGTTCAAAATTTGTATGAAAAATAAAAATATTTTTAAATTTTTTATACGTATTTATACTATATGAATATAATATAAATTTTAATTAATTAAAATTGAGAGTATTTATATCGTATGCCCAACTAATATATATATGCAAATTATTTAACTAAGAGGTCTCTACACATCATTTAGATATGTAACTTTAGGGGAATTTCATGCCATCAATTTGGGTATTTTTTTAATTAATATGTGAATCGATAGATATGCATATGATATGTTACGAAATAAAATTTTGAAAAATTATTTTAATAATAACTAAATAGGTAGTATAATCGTAATTTCATCAGTCTTAAATTTGTGAATTATCTCTGTTCGGTCGTTTCACGAAAATGATCCAAATAATGAAAACACATGTAAGAGTTGCCTCAAGTAAAGTGAATTGGTTTTAGGAAAGAGCTTCAAAGTCTACTTGAGTGGTGCTTGTTTGTAGAATATTTTGCAAACTATAAATGTATTATGTCAATTTTTAATATAATTGTGAATTAAATATCCTATCTATAAGATTTATAAACAAAAATTGTATCAAGTAGCATAGTTCAAATAATCTCAATTTTATTTAAAAAATTGAGTAATGATTAGTAAATAAAGTAAAGTAAGATAAAAAAATACAAAAACAATAGTGGAGTTCTAGAAACATACAACAAATACTTTATGAGCAAGATAGCTCACCTAATTATCATTTATATTCTTCATTTCAAAACATACCAATTCAAATCAACAATACATGTAAATTAAGAATTTCTAAGCTCATTAACTTCCCCCCTCGAGTGCCGAATTGACTACGAGTTCCAACATGAATTTTAATATCTTTATAAAAGTTCAACAATAAAACTATACAAAAGGTCAATGAATTTTTTTTCAAAACTTCAAATGTTTCATAAGTTTCTAAATTCTGTGATTCCTAAGTTGTGTAATCCTTATAATCATGTATAATATTTTCTCTCTCGAGTATCGAATCTAACATATCAAACAATCTCAATTAATAGTTAAATAATCAAGATATAATATTAAACAAGATAACACAAACAAAATGAATAACTTGAATTAATATTGATTGAAACTCAAAACATATGATCAAATAAAGTTACATCATTATCTAAAAATAAAAGTTTAATTCATAATGGATGAATACAACTTTAAGAAATACATAAAAAAAAATATAAAAATTGTTCACCAATTTATGAAGTGAAATGAATGGTTAAAACTCCTTGTCTCCTCTGGAATGGCTCCCTTGATTGATGTCAATCTTTTCTTTTTAACCTCTTAAGATAATCCATATCTTTTTCTCCTTCAAAAGTTTTCCAAAAATCCCTGAAATCCTTCCACTTTTCTTGATTTTTCCCTTTAAGAGTCTTCCAAAAAAACCTGAAATCCTTTATCTTGTCTAAGTTTTTCCACCTTTTTGTCTTGGAAGGTATTTTTTAAAGTCCTTCAAAAATAAGTCCCAAAATTGGACTTAAAAATTATGTTTTAAAATTTTCGTGAAATTGGGTTGCGCTCTGATTATTTGGCACTACGGTGCCAAAAAATCTAGATTTTTTCTTTCATGCTGGTGTCGTGGCTCTGAGTTCTGGCGACGCAGCTCCAAGTGGTCTGCCCTACTTTATAAATAATCTCACGTAGGATCATTTTTTTTGTAAGTCATTTTTGAACTCTTTCTAATTTGAATTAACTTTGTGTCTTCTAATGAAATGTATATATTTTGATTTTCCATAGACGCTTGAATTAACTTGATATGAAATCTTTAAAAAGAGTTATGCCTAAAATATCAAGATGTGTTATAGTAGAAAATTTCAGTCCAGTGTTGACTTTTCAACTCATTTTTTCTCATTGAAATCGAAACAACTAGATTTTGTGGTAAGTATAAAAGTTGTATATCTATCTATTTTTTTTCCAATAGATCAAGAATAAAGTCAATATAATATTAGGGTAAAGAGTTGTGATTGAAATACAAAAACTTTCATTAGTAGCACTAAAATACAAATTCTTTAAAATTTCAACCAAGTTTTTATTTTTTTCTATTTTTTTTCTCTTTTTACCATTAGCTACGAGATTTCAAACTAAAATACATAAAAAGTAACATAATTACTTGAAAACAAACTAAATGTTAATCAAAAGACATATAAATTATTGATATAAAATCAACTTATCAGTGCTCAAATTTAAATTCACATATATCGAACTTAATCTATTCGAATCTATTTGAGTGGTGCTTGATTTCAAATTTATACATATCAAGCTTGACATAAATCGAAGCGAATTTCTAATTGAGTGGGGGAGAAACCAACCATTCTTTTTCGTTAGATTTCGAGTCATATTTTATTTCAAATGATATCTATTATATATTGAAAATAATTAAACCTCTAGAGATAAAAGGTAATAAATTATAACACAAATACTTATAAATTTAGTGTAACGTATTTATTAATTTAACTACTTATTGTGCAAATTCTAATCCACAAACTAAACTATTGGAACATCGGGTTCGCTATAATCAAACGTGTATACGCAGTGACAAATTAAAATTTTATCAAATATAAATTTAACCCCTTTGATTCGAAAACGATTTTAACGATCGCACTTATTCAAGTGAATATATAAATAAATATAAAATTTAGATTATACCTTCTAAGCACTCCGATTGTTGTAGGGAATGAAACAATCAATTGCTTATCCTGGATTATCAGAACTCGCAGGGATCTAAGTGTCTCCCCTTTATCAGGTCCATAATACGGAAGAGTAACACCAATCAAAAGGATTTACTAGTATCATTTTAATTATTTATTAATTTAGAACCAGAGTAAATTTTCAAAAATAATAAAAATTAATTATTTAAGTTTTTAAAACTATAATATGAAAAGAATAATAAGAAACTGATTTTATTTAAAGAATAAGAAAAACAAGATTATAAGAAAACGTTTTTCTTTTTCTTTCTTTTCTTGAAAAGAAAAACAGAAAACTTAAATAAAATAATTTTTGCTTAAATTTGTTGAATTATATGTTGTGATTTTTGTTCATCATCATATATAGGACTGAAAATTTACTTATTCTCCAACTCTTGGAGAGTTTGACAATTTTGAACTACTTCAAATTCTTATATTGGAAGGATTCAAAATCTTCCAACAACTATTCTATTTTCTCTCTCCTATATATGTAGATTAATTTAAGACTACACTAATCATCAAAATTATCTACATACATTCTTGATATTAATTTAAACTTTTTAAATAATATCAAGATAAATATATATCATATACTATAATTATATATATATATATATATAAATTAAATTTTAGTGGCCAATTTTATCCCATAAAATCGGTCACTATATTTATCTATCTATAAATATATTAATTAAATAAATCATATTTATTTAATTTATTCTCTTCATATTTTAGTGGACTTCTTAAGTGAACCATATTAATTTTTAGTTTGAACTAAAAAATCCCAAATCAATCCACTTGATTCAATTCCAATTTAATCAATTCAATTGATTAATTTAATTTACTCTAATTGGGCTTCATAATCAAATTATGTTTAATTAAATAATTCAATTACTTAATTAAATAATTTAATTTAATTATTAAATTAAATAGAACCCTTAGTTAATTAATTAATCAGTATTAATTAATTAATTTTCAATCATTGGATAAAATGTAAAATTAGAAATATTACTTTTCATAAAAATACGTGACCCTTTTAGGTTTACTACTAGGCTAGTAGTGAGTTTGTAACATTTGCAACTTATAACTAATAATTATTTTAATTAATTAATTCAATTAATTAATTCTCTTGAAATTAACTCCTTAATTTCAAGAACCTCACTACCCATGAAAATACCTACCAAGTAATCATGACAAACTAGTGTTAGGTGAAATAACGAGTAAACATATTTCAGTTACGAGTACCATATACATACGGTCTTTTCGACAGCTAATTTTTCGATTGAATATATAACATGGATTATAAGTCAAAACCCTAAATGATTCAATAATTGTGATCTTATTTCAAGTTCTAATGATTTCTGATGAATCACAATTCATCCTGTCTTGACTAAGGTTTTTGAATCATAAATTATTAAAATATAGGAGATTCCCTTATTTAAAAAGATAAGCGTCGAATTCTATGTTGGCCACTAACAAACCTCCATGCACACCAGTGCAATACCCAACATACCCCATTTGTAATTGTCAAACAATCAGAAAATATATCAAAGTGCTGCAGGATGCACACAAGGCTACCATCGTACCTAAAGTCTGAAAACTAGTCGTGTACTATCGCAATACAGAAATTCTTGTTTCGACAAGCAAAACCTCCAATTAAGAATTTCTTGTGTGCCATGTTCGGTGTACTTGTTTCCTAACAAGCACCCACATATATACACTTGCGTAACTAAATTTGATTTAAATTTTTTATCTAATATACAAAAATAAAAGATGCAAAATAAAAGATAAATAAAATGTCTTTTTATTAACATGATTATCAGTAATATTGTATTTACAAAAGAAAAATAGTATAATATACTCAATCCACTTGGGGCGTTGGACATTCTATTATAACATAGAACTCGAGCTTTATAATTTTAAATTAAATTATTTTCTTAATCCTTTATCTTTACTTTTCATTTCATTTTCGATCACTCATCTCATAATTGTCCCATTTTAACATGAGATCTCTACAATTCATTTCATTAACATTTCTAATCGTAAAATCCTATTAATAATTGATGGAATCTTTTGAAATTAGATGGAATATTCCACACCATTGGGTGTTATATTTCAAAAATAAAAAATGATGGATTTACTTTTAAGGTAAACAAACATGCTTTTCAATTCAAAAAATTCAAGAATTATATGATTCAAATAAAGCAATTTATTAATAAACGTACTAAAAATCAAAATAAACTTCATGTTTTTTAACATGTTTATAAGTGCACAAAAATTCAAAACTAGTTTTTTAAGATTTTTGTTGATAATTCAAAAAAAAAAAAAAACTGATAATTCTATAGGTGTTTTTTTTTATATGTTCCAAAAACTAAATAATCTTAACTATGTTAATAAAAAAAATTAATGATTGAGATTATTGGAATAAAATGTTGATTAATTTCTTTCCAGTATTTGAAAAATATTTGTGTTATTGTTTTTAAGATATAAATATTTGTTTAAACAAATTTTAGTAATTTTTACTCTATTGCCAAATTGCCTAAAAAATTCACTCAGCCAAAAGTGCAAAAGAATTACTCACTATTTCGCAATTTTCAGATTTAATTTTTATTTTTTAGATATTTACTATTAAATTACTTTATTCGAATCATAAATTTTACAAAATTTTTTAAATACCACATGTTGATTACCTTAAAAATAATTTTTTTATTTTTTATTTGTTGAAATAAAACACCCCATAGTAAATCCAATTTTAAAAGATTCCGTCAATTTGTAATGAAATTGTATGATTGGGAATGTTCATTAAATAAATTATATAAATAAGGAATTAAAATGAGGCATTTTAGAGATGACAGATGAAAAAGAGATGAAAAATAATGATGATGATGATTAATAAAGTGTTTTCGCCTAGTTTTTAACTTTGAAGCCTAAAATAACCAGATTTGCAACCATTGAGCCAACCTCAAACTCGAGCTTCAGAATATCCTTCCCCAGCCTTGCATCACATAGATTGAAAGGAAAACCTCAGGCCATGCATACAGACACAGAAAACAATATACAGAACACAAAGATCAAACCCAGAAATCAGCTTGAGTTATACCATCAGAAACAAGGAAGAAACTGCAAGGCAGAAAGTCTAAAATGGAAATAAAAAGACCTTGTTAATCTCATCAGCCTTTACTTGACCTTGAAACATTTTTTTATTTTTCTCATCTTTATTTTTTCCAACAACCTAAACGATGACGAGAAGAAAACAGCACGTAATATTGAAGAAAAGAATGAGGGATATGAAAAAACTTCAATTCAGTAAGCCCTCGTCGCGCCTATCAGATTTAGAACATTACTCATTTCCACCATTACCAACAATGGCCCAAGAGAGACGTTACATTCTTCTCATTCCTTCAGCCAAATTAGGACCTGTTGAGAGTATATGCATACACTTTTAAGTTCAGAAACTCAAGGCCATGTTTTGATGCTACAGAAGCCCATCTTAATTTAGTAGATTCAGAAATATGCTGATACTCTTGGATAGTGTAGCAGGATTTCTCCATATATTTTCGGACAGCTAACCTGCTAAAAGAAAGACTAGTTAATAAATCACAGAAAAAGTAAAAAGTGGATACAGGATCTCCAACTTACATATTTTAAGTAATTTACAACACAATATTAGTGCATGTGCTCTGAGGAAATCAGCGGTGGGAGAATCCTTAAAGACTTTGAGGTGCTAATTTATCTACATCCTGCAGCAGCTCGGTCAAAAGGTAAAACCCGGTCAGGTATGTGGAACTCCTCAAGCATGTCTAGTAGTGCCATGCAACTGTGCCGGTCTCACATTATGCTCGTCCTGAAATTCTTGCAGAAAAGAGAGTTATATGATGCTGAAAGTTCATAAAGTAATGATCTACTTCAACATATTGTTGCTACAACTGACCTGCATGCCATAAGTGAAAGTTGGTTGTCTAAAATCCAGATGCCCCTGAATAAATTGAACAAAAGAGACAAATGATCACTAAGATGTTATACCCAGTGAAGTGTTTCACTACAGACATTGTAAGATTATGAGGTAATAGACCACTACCAGTCCAGGCATGCTTTGTTGAGCCCCATAAAAACCATCATGGCTAGAAGCAAGGGAGTTCAACTGTCCCTACAATCCAATCACAAACCATATATACTCCATCAACTTACTTCATGTATAAATACTTGTCACAGGGAAGTCAGTATGACATACCAGCCCCTGCATAGTCTGTTGACTAACATAGTAAGCATCATGCGGCGGCTCCATCAGATTCAACTGGATCAATAATAAGAGGTGAATTATAATTCATCATGCTTCTAGGTAACATTGTCATTCCACAAAATCATATATTCAGCATGATACTCGATCATAGAAACTTTTCATTATCATAAGTTCCAGGGTCGCAGAAAATCATACCAGTCCATGCACATGCTGTTGGGACCCATAGTATCCATTTAAGGGAATTGCGTCCGAGCTTAGATGTTCCTACGAGAAAAAAAGTTCATATCAATAAAAGATTTATCTGTGACAAGCATAAAATAACAGATGCTTAGTCCTTTTAATTCCTCTCTAGCATATGAGAGATTCAGACTCATGTCAATATTTTGGTAAACATTGTCAGAGCTATAAAATAAAAAATAAAAAAAAGCCAAACTCACTGTAATCAATACAAATTTATGACTGTAACAGTATAGCTCACCATTTGTTGTAAACTGTCATGAGCGTCAATAACAACTGCTTCTGGCTCTGGCTGTAACTGAGATAGAAGCAATTTCAAATAAATTCGTTACGGAACCAAAGAGGGATATAAAGTGAACAAAGATGTTGACAACAGAAAACATGCATCCAACCTTTCTTTTCTTGTTTGCACTCTTCTTCTTATTTGTTTTGGTAGCGTGGAGCAACTGGTTCTCTTCTTCAGCAAAACGAAGTCCAACAGAGTTACTACTACATTCTACAGCAGTTCTGTTATTAATATTCACACAGTTCTTCAGAGCTTCAACTAAAGCACGACAAGCAATGTTGTAATTCTCCTCAGACAAGGACCCTTCTTCTCCTAATTCAATAGCACGCTTGCACAGATCATTGTATCTTTGCACCCTAGTTTGGATTCTTTCAGTTCCCTCTACCACCACTTGCCTGTTTTTTGCATCTTTTGTCCACCTCTTAAGGATATATCGAGATGGGATACTAGAAAGTCCACATATTTGGAGGACAATCATTGAGTGTCTGCAAAGAAAACCTTTGTATTCAAACATTAGACATGAACAAGAAACCTCCGACTTTGCCTCATTCCATGTAACCACAAAATTCTCAGTTTTTTCACAGTCATCAACTCTAAAAATAACATTGCCTCCATTTTCCTTTTCCTTTTTGGGATGGCATCCTACTACACCCAAAACCTCAACTTGAAATTTTCTAAATATTGCATGTGTATAAATTGTTGACATCTGTTTTTCCCAAGGAGAAGGTGACTTAAGTGCTGGCTGTTTGTGCCATGTATCAAAGTCTGCCATGTCTTCCTCTTCATATCTATTTTGAAGTATTGCCCCATATTGTCTCACAAATTCTTTCAGATTGATTTTTTTGTGAATGTATTTGTCAAAGAAAGAGTTCACACTTTCAGATCGCTGATATGTGGACAACCCAGCCAAAAATGTGTCCCTCATGAAGGTGGGAACCCATTTTTTACGGTCCACATACATTGAATGAACCCATTCGTTTTCTTGTAGTTCAAATCTGCTTACCATCTTCCACCACCTCATGTCAAACTCTTCATCTGTCAACGACTTGAATATACACTTGTTAAATTTTCTCATAAAGTTTTCATGTTGTTTGAGTACATGAGCAAGAGTTTCAGGTATCCTTTCCAATATATGCCAAAGAGCAAAGCAATGGCGTGAATATGGGAAAACTTCTTCAATAGCTGATTTCAATTGTTTATCTTGATCACTGATTATAGCTTTTGGAGCTTGGCCACCCATTGCTCTGAGCCATGTCTTCATTAACCAAACAAATGTTGGTTTAGTTTCATCAGCTAATAGCGCACATCCAAGCAACATAGGCTGAAAATGATGGTTCACCCCAAGGAACAGAGCAATAGGCATCTTCTCATTGCTTTTAATGTAACTAGTATCAAAGAAAACAACATCATCGAAGCTGGTGTAATCTTTCCTGCTTTTGGCATCAACCCAAAACAAGTTCCTCACACGCTGATCTTCATTCAAGTCAATTGCATAAAAGAAACAAGGATTCTCTTTCTGGATTTGCACAAAATACTCGAGCATTACTTGAGCATCCCCCTCTTCTAATGCCAAGTACCGACCTCTGTCAAACTGGTGATCGAACTCATTCTTGCTGAGGCAAGAATTTTGACTCCCACCAGATTGTCTAGACATCTCAACATACATCTTCCTTGTCCGCTCACTAACCGCATGCAGAATATCTATATTATTCTTTTCAGCTAGTTTTACGTTCCTATGAATACGAAAATGATATGCCAAGGCAGGCAAAAGCTCATGATTGTGTTCCTTTATAAATTCATGAATATACCATTTCCCATCTCGTTTTCTCTTTACATGCATACTGGCTTTACAATCCGTCTTTTTTACGCTTGGCCTTCTACTAATTCCACTCTCTGATTCTGGTGTGACCCCATATCTTGAACATGCGAATTTGGCATCGATGAATTCTTTGGTTTTCTTCGAACGACGGCTGTTTTTAATCGAGGTGGTGAACCCCATAGACTTTGCATACTCCTGATAAAAAGAATAGGCCGCCTCATGGGATTCAAATTCGATGCCATCGTGGGGTTCAAAGTTGTCGCCTTCAATCCCCAAAATATCTCTTTTAGGACAACTGCTTACCTGGCCATCCCTATTTTGTGCAGCATCTACAACATCAACCATATTCAAACCGATCCCTTCCTCACAACCTTCCACATTATCCTCAAAATCCACCATAGCATCTAAAGTATTTCGAAACGGGTGCTTCCAAGGTTGATTAAACTACGGTTACAAGAAACTTAATTTTCTCCTGTATATTATACAATCCTGTAGTTAAGTACAGAACCAACAGTATGAAGAACACAATGAAAGCTAAAAATCTGCGCTTTTTCCCACTCCCACGATAAAATATACACAAATTCAAGTTATCCATGAAAAATTAAAACATGATATCAAAAACACAAAAATTAAAAAAAAAAAAGAAGTACCACAAAATAGCTGCCTTCTACCCTTCTACTTGCTTTCAACAAAAATTCCCACAAAATCACACCACGGTTCCCAATTGATCCAATCAGTAAAACCCAAGAAGATTCCATTTTCAAAGATTCATAAATCCATGAAACAGAAAAACCAAGGCAAAAAAAATAAATCGAAAATTCAGCCAAACAGAGTGGAAACGAATTCAAGAGAACAAGAGCTTACCAATTTATCGGAGCTAAATTCATAACAATTGAGTTCATGAATTTCTCAATTCTGGCAGCACCTTCGCCAACGTTTGTCGTAGTAATTTCTCAAGGGTTTTCAGTGTGGATTTCGAATTAACAGAAAAACCAGGGGTAATATGAGGACTAGAGATTGAACAGGGGAGGTTTCACGAAATTCTGTATTTTCCAAAATGACCTCCATCTAATCTAATTTATGATTTAGCACCCCCCACATTTTGTGTTATTATTTATTACTCCTTAATTTGAAACAATTGCGATAATTGCACTCAATTAAACTTAAATAAGCCATGTCTATTAGAGTGTGAAATTAAATATTTTGTAGTGTGAAATTCTGCTTCTAATTCTATTAGTGAAATTAAATTTTAGAAGAAGCTAAAAGCATGGTTGGAGTTGCTTCTAGCTTTTAGTGGCATTTAGGTAAATATTTCAAAATTATTTTTGGTACTTATATTCCCAATTGTATTTTGATAAATGGCACATGAGTCAAATATATTTCAAATTTTATTATTTTATACTAATTTAGACCCTAACTTTTTAGAAAAAATATCAATTTAATCCTTAAATTCTTAATGTGTGCTACCTTTTTGATTAAATTTTAAGTAGATGAAGTTAGGGTCACTTTTGGTACATATTAAAAAGTTATAATATCAAGATGATAAAGTTTAGGATTCAAATTAATACGAACCAATAGGTTTAAGGGCTTAGATATTAGCAGGAATGAGACATGATCAGGACAAGTCAGCAATTATCAGGATATATAAAAAGAGTAATCTAATTACGTATTAACATAATAAATTATTAGGATATAAAATGAGTAATCTAATTACTTATTAATAAAATAAATGTTCAATATAAAATTCATAAAATAAACATGATACCAAAAATAACCAATATGGTAATAGTTCATATAATATTTAAAATAATTAATATGGCGATAGTTTATACAATATAGGGGCTTGAGCGACTATTTTAAAAAAATAAAATTTTAACTTTGTGTTAGAACTTACGAGACAAGGACAATCTCATATAAATTGGGGTATAGGTCTCCCAAAAGGTAATGGAGGCATGCAAATATTTTTTGGGATCGGATAAAGATTGACCCTCAAGTGCAAAGGCAGAAAAGAGCTTGACTGTAAGATCCACCCATTGCACAAGGACAAAAGTCGACCTTCCTGATCCAAAAGTATTGAGTGGAAGGATCGTCGCTCAACAGATAAAAGTTACTTTAAGGATAACACATTGATTTTTCCCAAGAGTTCATCGGAAGGTTTGACACCTCGATGTCGGCTCCTAGCCACTTGGGGGCTATAGTATGTTTCAAGGTTTGTGTTGTTCGCCAATTAAAGCGGTGTGTGAGTTGTGTTCGAGTACATATATATTTTTAAGAAATTTGATACAATTAACATGCTAAGAGTTTAAAAAGATGATAGGGAATGGTGGTTTAAAAAATAAAATTTATGAGATTATATTTTAGTTTAATTTTTAAAAATTGTGATTTAAGTAAAAGAATAAGAAAATAATTTGCTTTGCTTTTATCACATTTTGTGTATTTTATTCTCTATTCATCTTAAATCTCAACTTTTTCAAAAACTAAATTTAAAACTTGATTCATAAATTTTTATTTCAAAATTATCGCTCTTTATCTAAGTGTCTGTTATTTTTACTCCACCATTAAATAATAATTCATAACTTACTTATATATTTATTTATTATTACTCAATTTTTAATTCTATAACCATAGAATGTATAGAATGTATTTAGTGCTACGGTTGTATTATAAAAAATGGATAATTATAATTAAATTAACGGTTTATTCATCACTATATACAATTCATTTAATATGTATTAATTTGATATTTATGATACATTTTATGTATTAATTAAAATATTAGTAAAAACTCATAATTTCAATTTGATATTAATAATAAAACTCGTTTGTCAAAACTCATAAATTAATTTGATATTAATAATAAAATTCGTATATAAAAATATTTTTTATTTGCAAAAAAAATATAAAAAAACTCAATAAGAGGAAAATAATAAATGGTGGAACCTAACCAACCATACCACATTAAAAGCACCTTTTTTCTTTCCATCAGAATGTTATGTATGCAAAAGCTTAAGTGCACTTTACCAACTTCATTTGCTGAGTTACATAACACACACGCACACGCACACACACCAAAACACACACACACCGCACCCCTCAAATCTCCGCCGTCGCATTGTCTGCTTGCGTTTTGTACTTTGTTTCCCCCTGCATCCACCTCAGTTGAAACAGACAAAGTTTGACCTCCGGTATTTTTGTACTTTTGTCTTGGACTGTTGTGTAATTTCAATATAATATTCTGATTACTGGGTAGAGAAGGAAAAAGGGTTTTATCTTTGAGATAATTTTTTTTTTTTTTTTTTATTTTTTTTTGGGTTCTTTAGCAAAACCCATTTGAGTAAAGCTGATTTTCAGGGTTTGACAAAGGAGAAGAGAGGAAAATTGACCACAGTAGTGTGTGTCAATTAGCATTGAGGGAAGGGAAGCAGAGGAGGGGAGAAGTGTTGTGGTGAAGTAAGAAAGTGATGGTGAGGAAACATGGCTGGCAGTTGCCCGCGCATACCTTTCAGGTTTTTGTTTTAGCTCACTCCTCTTCTCTTTTTTTTTTTTTTACCTATTTTTAATGTGTGAATTTTATTTTGTTTTGGTGTTAGTCAATTGTTTAACTAAATCGCTGATGATGGTTATGAACTGAAAATTGCTCAGAACTGGGGGTGGGGGAGGGAGGGTTATGATCTCTGTATTTACAATTGCTGAAGGGGTTTAAGTCGTGATATTTGGTCAATTTCTGTGTATCTGGTTTTAGCTTGTTGAATGACTGTCGAAATCCTACCCAAGTTATGTTATTTATACGGACATGTGGCGTTCATGTCTTTACATTTTGCTGATTGAAATGTTCGGTGAGATTGTTCATGCTTTGTTAGAAGTATAGGCTTGTCCAATTTTTAAATAGTGCTTTTGGTTCTTGTGATGAAGTGAGCCAAGTAATTGTCTTTCTTCTCACTAATACTACACTTTTTTGTTATGCATGCATTGTCAATATATATGCATAAAATCATTTTTGAGTATTTTGTTTACCAAGAAGAGTTGGTATACATTTTTCCTAAAGAGCACATTCTTTTCCTTTGGGAACTACTAACAGAAAAATGTTCCATAGATACCAACATGAGTAGAAGAGATTAGGGGCTTGCTGAAGATTCAGTTTCGGATGGAAGAAAATTCCTCTTTCGCTTGGGTTGCTTCATCAAACTTGTTGAAATTCCAAATGAGCTGTGAACTACAAGCCATAGTTGGATCTTTGGAAATTGTCCTAAAGGGTCTATACTATGATGCAGAACTCTAGCAATGCTTGCCTTATAGAAAAATTGTTATTCCTTTAGGTTGTTTATGTTTTGAGGGACACGAAGTTAAGGATTTAATTTTCTTTTTATTTCTTCCATAAGAATTAGGGTTTATGCAGAATAAACTAATATACATAGTTAAGAGCCTGAGTGCTTATACTCTTAACTACTAGCCAACTCCTGATTTTAGACAAACAACTCCACATGAATGGTTCGTCATGTAAAGGGTAGTAATTGCCTGATGAATTAGCAATCTTCATAGTAGCAATTTGTTGGGAGCCCTACTGTACTCTCCCAAATGCCTTTTGGAAATTTCGATTCCGCAGTCTTGGGATTTTGATGATAGAATGTTAAGGTTTTTCTATATTTTCTCATTCCCACAAACCAAGCTCATTCTTATATTACACCTGAAAATATGTTTGCTAGGTTCATTGCAAAAGTTTCTTACTATGCTATGTGATTTGTTATTAATTAAGACAATGGTGGCTGGACGCATTTTTAATGTGGAACATATGCATGAAAACTATCTAAAGCTACTGTACCCTAGCAAAAGGCGGGGAGGAAACATCATAACCACTCCTGTTGTCTCTCTCCCTTCCTTATTTTTTATTTTTTTGAATGATTTTTTTCTTTCATGTGTAAGTGGACTAAGATTTTGAAAGTAACAATGAAGAAACAGTTTCATCTTTTTTTCAGCTAAGTCCGGATAAATTACTATGTTGACCCAAATACTAGTTAAAGTCACATGGTAACTAACACGATAAATTAGAGCAACTTGTCAATCAATCATGCATGATTAACTTAAGAAAATAATTGGATGTTTATGTCTCTACTCTTTAAATGACTACCTGAATAGGATTGAACCATATCTGCTTTGGGTCATGCGATGAGATTGACAAACAATCTCATCCAATCACCTGCATGGTTGGGATGATTAGGACCCAAGTGTATAATCATGATGGAGCTTGATAATGAATCAGCAAAATGTTGGGATCACGCATCATTTGCCTTGAATTAGAAGAAAGCTAAAATGCCCTCAACAATTTGGGCAAACTTCTGCAACCGTAAAACTTCCAAATGTATAGTGCCCTATTCCCAGCAAGATGGAGGGACGGAGGGCGTTGCCTAATGGTTCACAGATGAAGTTCTTAGTTGGGGGTTTCTGATGTTGATACCATTTTCTAGAAACTTGGCAAACAAGCAGCAAATGCAATTGGGTTTTGTTTTTGTTGCAACATGAGTTCCGAATCGAACATTCTCGCTATAGCATTTGTCAATGAAAAGCTTGATGGTCATTGAAATATGGAGACAATTATGTGCCCGTTTGGTTTCATTTTCAAATTCATTTCCATATTTCCAGCATTTCTAGGGTTAAAATATTTTTACTAATTTTTCGTGTAAAATTGAAAACTTGTTTGGAGTAGTTATGTTTCTATATAGACTATATATGTTTTGAAATGGAAATGTATTTATTTTAAAGTGTTTTCTGCATGAAAAAATGTAAAATGTTAGTATATTTGAAAATGAGTTTGATAGGTGTATGAAAAAACGTGAAATATAAAGTTAATAAGTTTGACAATGAATTTTGAAAATGAAAATAAATTGTATTTATGATGAAAATGAGTAAAACAAATAATTTTTTAAAATTTCAAATGTAAAAATTGGAAAGATGGTTTAATTACAGTGGAGATACTTAAATGGTAGACTAACCCCCATGTATTCTTTAGATTACTTTTTAAAAGTCATTCAAATATCTCACAATTAACCATAACTAGAAAAGTCAGCTTGTTCCATTAGTAGAGAAAATGAAATCCTATGATGCCATGTTGCTACTTAAGGTTCAAATAAGATTGGCTGTACATCTTTTACTATCTAGAATTACATTGAGGCTAAATTTATAGTGCGGCATAATAGATTATTCTCTTTTTGACAAACCCCAGCATAATCTCATGTCCTTTGAGCTCTATTGTTTGTCATTAGCACTCAGGACTCTCGAGTAGTTCATTTATTCAACCTCTAATATTTAGGACTAGCTATAGCTACTTGTCACTTAGTATCCACATTTCTTACACCTTTAATGGATGGTATGACGGATACTTATATTTTTATTGTAATTGATTGGAAGCGAGAAATATTGTTAGTATGATTTTAATGGATCATAGCTGTTCTATCAAAAATTCAAAATAAACCAAGCATTTATTGTGGTAATAACGTTCATGGACACATTGTGTAAAACATTATTTTACTTGACACGTGTTAAGCTTTCAACTTTGTTGTAGCATTAGTTTATATATTGTTACTGAAGGCAGATATATATGTATAGGGCTGTAAGGCTGCTCAATATTGCCTTGGGCTTAGTTTTAAACTTGTTCAAGCTGGGCCCCTTTTGAGCTTGTAAAAGCTTGGCTTGTTAGATGAATGTTGACCAAATACAGTTCAAAGTAACTACTTGTTCAAGCTTGAATTGGATTTGGCTCGAAAAGATCTCATTTAAGCTTGGTTCAAAGGATAACTTCAGCAATTCGTGAGCTGGTTTATGATATCAATTCGTGAGCTGGTTTATGATATCAATTCGTGAGCTTGAACCTTCAACTCCGCTAGGAGGGCTTTTTAAACATAATGGTATTGTTGGTTTTTAACTATTCATGGCATTTGAGGCAGATTGAGTAACGTATATTATATTTATTTATGAGTAAGGTATATTATATATATTAGTTTACGATAGCTCAACCCACCCCAACCCCAACCCCCACCCCCCACACCCACAACCCAAAAAAAAAAAAAAAAAATAAAAATAAAAAAAACCTCCATTTTAGAGAGAGGGTGGGGGTTGGAAAATATTTGATGTCTTCCTTTGTTGTTTTTCCAACTACCTGAAACTTTTGTTCGAAAAGAGTGCAAACATATTGGCAACCAAATTGAGATGATGGAAGTATAATTGTGGGCAAAGAGAACAAGGAATCACGATACATCAGAATCTAACAGAATTATAAGGAAAAGCTATAGAGAACTGATAAACATACAATAATATTTTCTTTGTCCGCCATAGTATGTTCCTATTTCTTTGTTGGTCATATCCACTGAAATGCTCACTTTCCTAAAATACGAAATATCTTATTGAAATCTCATGACGTGATTTGACTTTGATTTTGAATCATTACCTTGACAAAAAGGTAAAGGTGCTTGAGATTCCCACCATTTGAGTCCTCATCTAGAAGTCCTTCCCAATTCAGATAGGGAGATTTAAGTGTGGAGAGAGGGTTGCTTGAATTTTAAGCTCTTGGTTGCAACGGGTGATCTGTATGTTTAATTATTTGATGCATAGGCATTTTCTGGTTAACGATTGCATAATCTTCTATTTTTCTACGACAAGCCACTCTATTTGTACTTTATGCTTGTGGGTTCCTTAATTATAATAGTAAGGGTAATTTGCGTTCTGTAGTAATTTTTTGTAAGATGACTATGGCGTTACTTAGTTTGAATTCTTGTTTAATTTGATTGAGAATTTGCTTATTCATAGTTTTACACATGAAAGTTCATTGACCTCACCTTCGATTTTTATCTTTCACAGGTGGTTGCTATCACAGTGTTTTGCTTGTTAGTGGTAGCGTTTTATGCTTTCTTTGCCCCTTTCCTTGGAGGCCGAATATGGGAATATGCTCTGGTTGGCGCCTATTCCCCAGTGGTATGTGAAATTATCTGCAGAAATGACTTATTGATGTCAATCTTTACATTCTTTGTACACAGACTACAGTGAACGATTATATTGATGAAAACACACTTACAAAGTGTGGGCACTAGATCGGCCTCAAATATCAAAATCAAATACTTCAAACATAACAACAATGAAGTAGCACATTTAAGTTAGCTTCAATCAGATCAATATAACAAATGAGATCAATATAACAAATGTCTCTCCATTTAATCATTATAGTGTCAAGGAACTTTTGCTTTCTAAATGAGAGTGGCCAAAAGAAAAAGAGTAGGATTATTGGAAGGTACAAGGACATAGAAAACTATCTTCATGAAAAATAATAGAGAACTATTCAAAGTTCAAAATTGATCTTTGAACTGGAAAGGCTAATTTACTATGTAAGTGAATAGTTATAGCAAGATTGTCAACCACTTATCATGAAGATCATGGAAGAAATATATTATTTGAGAGGTAGAACTTAAGCTAGCTTCAAATCACCTGATGGCTTAAATAACAATGAGGTCAGTACAACAAAGGTCTCTCCATTTAATCATTATGGTGTCAAGGAACTTTTGCTTTCTGAATATGTGGCCGAAAGAAATAGAGTAGAATAATTGGAAGGAACAAGGACATAGAAAACTGTTTTCATGAAAATAGTAGAGAACTTTTCAAACTTCATATTGATCTTCTGAACTGGAAAGGCTAACTTACTCTGTAAGTGAATAGGTATAGCAAGATTGTCAACCGCTTATCATGAAGATCATGGAAGAAATATATTATTTGGAAGGTAGAACTTAAGCTAGCTTCAAATCACCTGATGACTTATATAACAATGAGGTTAATACAACAAACGTCTCTCCATTTGATCATTATAGTGTCAGGGAACTTTTACTTTCTGAATGAGTGGCCAAAAGAAAATAGAGTAGGATTTTTGGAAGGTACAAGGACATATAAAATTATTTTCATGAAATATAATAGAGAGCTATTCGAACTAAAAAACTGATATTCTGTACGGGAAAAGACTATAGTACTATGTAAGTCAATAGGTATAGATGATCTAGGAAGAAATATATTATTTGAGAGGTAGAGCTGCCAACCAAATAATAGATCATCTATCGAAGCACAGGAGAAGAGGACAGATGGTATAGTGTAAGTAAAGCAATACAAAATGAATAAATTGTAATGAGTCATCCTCAAGGAAGTGAATAGCAAGCCATTACTTCAGAGTGTATGAGCAAGAAATAATAGACAACATGAAAAGTACACATTACAGAAGAGTAACATTAGGCCTCTTGAAACCCAGCCATGCAGTTGAAGGCCATTCTGGTATAACTTAGTGTTGAAAAAAATCAAGTTTTGAGAGTAATTTTTAACATTTGGTAGCCTCTGTACCCATAGTTGTCTGGACATCCTCAATCTTTGTTGTAATAAATGCTGAGTTTGAGTTATAATTAACTTGCCTTCTGGTTTTGGGGGCACAAGGCCAATACCTCCTGAAAATGTCTTTGAATATTTTTAAGTATTCATTTGATATTTGCATTTGATTCATCATATTGCAGTTCTTAATTCTCATTCATTGTTTACATTTCATTTAACAATTTGTATCAAGACTCTATACGTAACTGAATTTTCTGCTTAATTCAAATTCAAGGATTTCTTCAAATGCAGGCACTATTGGTCTTTATTCTTTATGTTCGGTGTACTGCAATTAACCCAGCAGACCCTGGTATCATGTCTAAGTTTGATCCTGAGTTAATGAACGAAGCAAGGGAAAAGCATGAATCAATTACCCATGGCCTGAACAGAAAATTTGATGAAGTTAGCAACGGAACTCATTCATGTCCATCTTCAGCCTCACGAAGCTCCTTTGCAGGAGCTAACTCTAGCAAGAAAGGTTCAGTTGAGTCTGTAAAATCCAATGCTCAAGTTATCTCTCCAAGAAGGAGTTCCTTTTGTCATTATTTTGGAGGAATTTTCTGCGCAATCTTTGTTCATGAAGATTGTCGCAAACAAGATGAGGCAGCTGAGCAGGAAGGTACAGGTGAAGATGCATTGTTTTGCACGCTGTGCAATGCTGAGGTAGGTAATTAGTTACCATGATTTGTATCAATTCTAAATTTAATTGGCGATATGCTCACAGTCGCTAACGTGAATTGTTTCTAACTAAAAACTCAAAAGAGTAATAACCATTTGCTTGTTTTCATCTGAGTGTGCCTTGTACAAGGACGTTAGGGGTTTCAAAATTTATGTTGTCATTGTTATCATCAGTAGATATCCAATAAATCCCGTCTTACACTGCCTCCTGAATTTTGGATTAGGAATCATTTATTATGGTCCAATGCTCCTCTAATATCTGGATTTAATCATTAGGAAATACTTTCTTCTTCCCTAATTAAAGAACTCCAATTTGACCTGGATCGGGATTGTAGGTGAGAGTTGAAAAAGTGAAAGTTTTATGTTTTTTTATATTATTGCCTCAAAAGTAGTGGTGTCACATCATTACTTTAATTACCCTTTAATTGGGAGGGTAGTATGGGGTAATTAAATTTTCGCTTTAGGAAATGGAGTCTTATTTTGGGATGTCTGAAAAGTAAATGAGAGTCGTAAATTAGGGACAGATATAGTAATTAGCATTGTCTATTTTATGATATGTTTGATAACTACATTGGAAATTCATTGGTTTTAAAGCCATTTTTGCTGTTTTACTTTTTCAGTCCAGTTGTACTAATAAATCTCAAGTTACACTGCCTCCTGCATTTTGGAGGAGCCATTTATATGGTCAAATGCTCCTTAGTATCTGGAGTAAGTCATTAGGGAAAAGTAACACCGGTCTATTTTTAAGTTACATTACCTTGAAAATGTCATTGGCTTAAAAGCCTTGCTGCTGTTTAACGTGTAAGACTGTGGTGATAGAAAAAACTAACTACATTGTTGTCACCATGAACCCCATCCTTGAAGTACATACTTGTTATTGAGGTCTTCTAAGGCAAAGTTTTCTACATTGTGCAATACGAAGAGGCACTTGCACATACCTACTGGTGTTGATTATGAGGTTTCCATCTTTATTTTATGCTGTTTTTCTATCCTGTGGCTTTTACTTGTTGATTACCGCATCTACTTCTTTATAGGTTCGCAAGTTCAGCAAACATTGTCGAAGTTGTGACAAGTGTGTGGATGGATTTGATCACCATTGCCGGGTACATCCCTTGATGTCAACAGATTTTGCATGATGCGGTTTTCATATTTTGTGAGAGATTTTATTAACTCTTTATCTATGGAGGAAGCTAACTTCATTATATTCATTCTTGGTAGTGGCTGAATAACTGTGTGGGACGGAAAAATTATGTAACATTTATCTCACTTATGGCCACGAGTTTAGTGTGGGTAAGTTTTGCGGGGAACTATGGGCTTAGTGACCATAACATTTTGGATGACTGATCTCACGCTCTCTCTCTCCCCAGCTTGTTGTTGAAGCCGGAGTGGGCATTGGTGTTCTAGTTCGTTGCTTCATTAATAAGAGTCATATGGAAGCTGAAATAGTTGATAGGCTAGGAAATGGTTTCTCTCGTGCCCCGTTTGCGACTGTTGTGGTAATGCTATCCTGGATATACCATGTGAATAAGATAGAGTGTGATTATAAATTAAAAGTATTCTTATCCTAATGTCCATTTCATCTGCAGGCTATATGTACAGCAGTGTCTTTGCTGGCATGCGTACCTTTGGGGGAACTTTTCTTTTTCCACATGATACTAATTAGAAAGGTTAGTCCTTGGAAGTCTCATTTCTGTGTTTCTCCTTTTGATTAGTGTAATAACTACTAATTAATCTCATTTTCTCTGTGTTTCTCCTTTTGGTATGTATAATAGCTACTAATTAATCTCATTTTTTCTGTGTTTCTCCTTTTGATAAGTATAATAACTAATAATTAATCTTGGACTGCTGTATAAAGTCATCGGAGACTGTCTAAGTTGGAAAGTGACTTTTGAACCCTAATGAAGTTTCTTCTACGTAACAGATTATGTCCAAAAGATGAACTTGTTTTGGTGATTTGCATATACATATAAATATGTCTTGGAGTTATCTGAATTCTTTGATCTCCTATTTGTTACTTTGTTATGTTAGGGCATTACAACTTATGAATATGTTGTGGCAATGAGGGCCATGAGTGAAGCACCTGCAGGAGCATCTGTAGACGAGGAACTCCCTAACATTCTATATTCTCCTTCTGGATCCGCGACAACTGGTTTCAGTGGTGGAAGTTCTTTGGGACTGCAATATAAAGGAGCATGGTGTACCCCTCCTAGAGTGTTTGTTGATTATCAGGTATACATCCGTGTTATTCCCATTCAATTATGTAAGGCTGCATATTTATGACCTGGACATACTATGAACAATTGCTTGATTTATTTATGCCTCCCGTCAAATCACCTTTTTGGGTTTTCTTTACACAAAAATAAACAGAAGCTGACTACAGACTTAGTTTCATGTCTGATGTTGTGATGTAGCCATGAGCCTTGTATATGGTTAACACTCTTTCCATCAATGTGTCTGCTGTAAAAGAAAATTGGAAGTATTAAGCTATTTCTACTTTCTATCATGTGATTCTCTCATAAAAATAGTACTACTAACACATAATACCTAAAATTGAAAACTTACAAAGAGTTATGGTTTCCCCAACCCGATGCTGGCTCTTGAATGTTCTATTATTGATATACTTATGTGTTGCGTGTTGCTGTGTGGAACTAAGATTCTCAAAATTGAATATCTAAAAGATGGACTGAATTTGTAGATGTGTCCGATTTTTACCTGGAAAATTTTATCTAGAATACACTCCAATATCTTTAACATTTTGCAAGGCTGAATTCCATTAAACGGGATTTGCCTGATACTGAAGTTCTCTGGAAGCTGCAGTTTTTTATGACTTGTTATGACATTGAGTTGCTTTTCTGACCGAAAAATTTTCATAGGAAGTTTCAACTTAAGAGAAGCAGCCAGAGGAAACAATCATTTCAGTTCTTTTTTAATAAATCTTTTATAACCTTGAAAGGACTGATACTTCGAGCATCCTCGCTTATGCGTGTTGTATCTTATATGATACTTCACTGGTCTAAGATGCATAGTAACAAATGTGATTGTCTGACATATCTATCTCATCTTATCTGATGCAGATCTATTCAGATCTTGTGTATTTCTTGGAGATAATTTACAATAGAAAACTGAAATTTGATACTCAATAACATCATTAATAAGTAAACTAATATTAAAGCAATATATAAGGAAAATCCGGATAAAATCACTTAATACCTAATGGAAAATATCAAAGTTGGGATATTTGTTTTGATATTCTCTATATGTAACTGTATGAGGTTGGCTATATCCCATATTATCTACTTTATAACTTCTTTACCGTGTCCCCAACATATGGTATCTTAACATTTTGAAATTTGACATATCATCTTATACATATCGCTCTTTACTTTTATTGAAATTGTGCTAGCTGTTGTGGCAACTCTTTCTGGAAATCTCCTGTTTATTGATTCTCAATGATGCTAAAGTTACGGACTTCTTAGTTGTTCACTCTGCTTTCAAAACTTGGATATCAGGAAGAAGTTGCACCGCAGTTAGGACCTGGAATGGTCCCATCTACGGTTGATCCAGATGCTACTGGGTTAGGCGATAAGGGGAACAAGGGACCAAAAAGGGGAGTTCGGATCAGTGCCTGGAAGCTTGCTAAACTAGATTCACATGAGGCAATGAAAGCTGCTGCAAAAGCAAGGGCATCATCTTCTGTATTGCGTCCTGTTGATCAGCGTCGTTTGCCTGATTCTGAATTAAGTTCCAGTGAGAATGCAAGTGTTAGAAGCAGTATGAGCACTGAAACGGGAGGAAACAAAGACGCAAGGAATGAGTTTAGACTCTCGCCTTTGAGAAACTCTTTTGCTCCCAGTCAAGGTAGCCGGGATGAATATGAAACTGGCACTCAAAGCGTGAGCAGTTTCAGCAGCCCAAGCCATGTTCATGAGTCCGTCACACTAAGCCCTCTTCCTCAAGCTCATGGTTTGAACTCTCTCGCTGCTGCTAGTTCAGTACCTGGTCTTGTCCCAGATCAGCCCCTAACCTCTAGAGCTGCTGTCCTAAGTAAAAACAACCCGGTGTTCCACAACTCCTCAGGATTTGATGAAAAGATCATGCAAAGGCATAGCAGTACGGACCCCTTACTTCTCTCTGCTCCTGCTGCTCAGGCAACTTCCTTGATTAGAGATGTCAAAAGAACATCCGTGGTTTGGGATCAAGAAGCTGGAAGGTATGTCTCTGTTCCGGTATCAGCTTCCGAAGCCCGTAAAAGACCATCTTTACCTGCAGCAGTACCAAATACTAATGCAGCAATGAGTAATCAAGATAAGCGCCCTGCTATTCTCCCTCGAGAGCCTTTACAGCCCCCAGCAAAACCTGCAGTCCGGCAGTCAGAGAAGCTAATGTACACTGGGGAATCCATCTTCTTTGGTGGCCCACTTCTAAGTGCTCCAATTAAGGATGGCTCGAAAGGCGAGGGGGTCTCAATTTCAAGAGATGGACAGGATAAATTACCTGTAAGTTTGCCACGAGAATCTAGATTTAAGAGGGATGCTGTCTCAAACCAGCTTCCTATCTTCATTCCTGGGGATTTTTGATTTAAATCCTCCATCTGGATCAGGTCTGAAGTAATTGATCTCAGCTGGTTTTGGAAAACCCTTCTGGTGCATTCCCTGGTACGTCATGGTGGTATTGGAGAGCTGCAAATTAGAAGAAACCTCTCAATGGGAGCTGTTTCTGAACCCCACAGGAACCTTTCCTTCAATCGCAGCTTCTATAGTGCAGCTGAGTGGCGAGGTTCCAGTGGTTTCTTCTGACTGGAGACTTTTTTTGGCAGAAAGTAGAAACTGACTTGTGTAAACAGGAATTACTCCCAAGATCTCTCTGTGGCTCTTAGAATTTACCCAATTTGTTTCTTTCATGTATTTATGTATTATTGAGATCCATTCATGGCTGATCCCATTTTCTTGGCTCGGTCTGCCCCCCCCAGCTATGAGGTTTACACTCTACTCTTAGCAATATTTTGGGAGTTCTTGATGCTTTAGACTTGTGTATATTATTTGATCATTCAATTTTAACCATCATAATCACAATGTGCTGGCTGTGGAGATGCTACCTGTTAGGGATATTTTTGTCCATCTAAACTCGTGAACAACGAGTTTCATTTCTCTTGATATAGTTCAGGACCATCCTCATTACACATTCAACCCGACATTTCACATCACTAGTAGTCTTGGAGTCGTTTCGAATAACTCTTGTGAATGCATAGGCATTGAGATAGTAGTTAGTAGATGTACACATATTTGGCACTGATTCATTTCCTTTATTCTTTTTTCCACTTTTGTGATTGAAATTGATCTCCTTAAAGATGGTGAAATGGGGAAGTTCCGAGTCCGGACGTGGATGATTTATCTTTAATGGAAGGAAAATGATGTGGATTAGTTGATGTGTGTACAAATTGTTCTAAATACTATCAAGGTTAATAAAAGCAAATAATAACAAAAAAAAAGGCATTTTTAATTGCACGATGTGGATACCTTTGGACGGTTCAAAATGTTGAGATTTTTGAATTTCGAGCATTAAGACTATACAAGTGTGGGGTTTGCACATAGGCTCCACGAGATGAACGGTTGTGATGTCACTTGACTCGAGAGTCAGGACCCGACCAAGTGACCAATGCTCATAAATTCTCTTTTAACATCATGTGACATAAATTTTGGTGTTTGTAAAAATTACAAATAAAAAAAATATAAATAAAATTTTATTGAATTTGTTGATAATACGTGGATACATTCTCCATTGATCCTTTGATTATTCTTTTCAAGAATGTTGACTTTGTGTATTTGATAACTTTTTAATGAAATCGATCATCCGATCTTTTTAAGGTTGATTTAATTTTCAATAACATTGATTCGAGAGTTTAACAACTTAATCTCGAATTAAACACCGTGATTTGATGAGCTCCGCGACGAACACCTTGATTTTCGCCTTGAACACTGTGGATCTCCTTATATTTGATGGACTTGGATTGAGAGAACTTTGTCCAATACATTTTTTACTTGAACTTCTTTGTCTCAACTTGTTTTTAAGTTCTTAGAGGTGATCCCTATTTATACTTATAGAATTAGGGTTTTTGCTATTTTTACTAGATGACATGGGAGGAATTGACCTTAATCACAAAATGCAATTTGAATTACCAAAGTAACGGTATTCACATCTATAATTTGCAAGATACGATTTTAATTACCAAAATATCATAATTTGATACATGATAATATTTAATTTTTCTATCAATTAAATATCTTATTTAATCTTGAAATTCAATGATAATCCCAAAAATAAATAAAATAAAAATTATATTACACATATCAATGTATATTTGGCAAAAAAAAGTATGATTTGGCATATGTCAAATATGATTTGGAGCTTCCGTCGAACTTATTTTTGATAGTTTCCATGATAATCTCATATAGTTGGTTAATAAGAACCAACCTATTTAATGAAACTTGCAGCTCTTTACTTGAAGACTTTTCTCTTTTACTTGATAATTGTTGCTTCGTGAATATCTCAATTTCTTCATGTGCTTCAAGTTGTTTTCCCATTACGCGGCTAGCATTAGTATTATCCACTTTATTCATCAACTTCGTGATTTGAAAGTCTTGCTCTTGAATGTGCTTCGTGAGTCTCTCAACAGCCTTCGTCAAATTTACAATTTGCTCTTCCAGTGAAGTAGTTTGGGCCACTATAACTGTTGCAATTTCAGAATTTGAGCTTGTAGAAAATTCGATGGGAAGATTTGATTGATTTTTCATGATTTGATGTATATTTACTGTTTTAATCATAATATGCGATTTGAATTACCAAAGTATCGGTATTCACGTTCATATAATTTGATACAATTTGCAAGATACGATTTTAATTACCAAAAAATTATAATTTGATATATAGTAATATTTAATTTTTCTATTAATTAAATATCTTATTTAATTTTGAAATACAATGTTAATTTCAAAAATAAATAAAATATAAATTAATAATTAAAAATTATATTGCACATATCAATATATATTTAGCAATAAAATTTTCATATCTACACCTTTGTTCAATTAGTCATATTGTTTTACCACTGGGTTGAGGCCATTGAATTGCCTCTTCATGGGATAATCGTGTAATATAAAATTCATGCTTGACTTTATGTGCTTTATATAAGGGGAAAAACTATTTTATTATTCGAGCTATACTTATTTTTATATTTATTTATTTATTTATTTTATTACACTTCAATATCTGGATTATAAGATTTTTAGGCGTTGCTATATATGATCTAATTTTGGTGAAAAATTTCGTCGAAATTTTTGTATGCGACATACGTGATTTTGAATGACAAAATCGTTAAATCATATTAATATTATCGTACTTTGCCATTTAAAATTTGTGCAATTTTTTATTTTGCAACGTCACTTTAAATTAAAATCTCAAATATAAAAATAATCAATCACACAAAAACGGTAAATATATATACATATACATATATATATATACATATATATATATATATATATATGAATTTTGCATTTCATGTTAAAGCATATATGTAATGAGCATGTTTGAAAGGATTTGCTTCGCATTTCCTATACAATGGTACTAGGGTTGTACTGAGGTAATGGCTTGAAGCTTATCTTATAACATGGTGTTCTTAATCATTATATGTACTAATTTGGACATAATTTATGCTATAATAAATAAAAAATGAATGTTGTTTTTGTTAAAAAAAATGTATTTATTGTTTCTGTTGTAGATAAAACAATTATCATTAATGTTGGTCGATCCAAATTTGATGATTTTCAGTCAAGAGAGAGTGTTTTTTTTTTTTTTTTTTTTTAAAAAAAAAGGATAAGTAGTATATTTGTTATTGTAGAGGTAGGTTTTACTTGGCAAAAAATAAATAGTTATTTGCCAGTGAATAAAAATTGGAGTGACTTCTATTAAGAGACTGAGTGTTCTACAGGATTGTTTGTTAACAGTACTAATTAAGAAGATATATGATTCTAATACTAATTAAGAAGATGTATGATTCTACACACACACACACACACACACACACACATATATATATATATATATATATATATATATATACAAATGATAGTTATGAAAGACAGAGTTGTACCTCAGCTAGGCGAGGCCAAGCAACTGCAGGGCGAAACACTCGGGCGAGGTAGCTCCTCATCACCTCGCTCGGACAAGGCCTCGCCCAGACAAACTCCCAGGCGAGGCATCGCCTCAACCGGGCATGCCTTGCCCAGACAATGCCCTTAGGTGAGGTAGAGCTTCGCCCGACAAGGCTCCTCGTTGAGGTAGTGCCTTGCTTCTCCAAGATACAGCCCGGTCTGCCCACGGCCGATCTCCTCCGATTAGACCACTGCCATCTCGTCCATTGCCGCTTCACACAACAACTTTTATAGTTCACACGATTATAGGCTGAGCCCAACAATCGAATGATTCACTCCCAAACTAACATTCTTTCCATGGAGACTTACTCGAGAGAGCGGTGCTGTATGATGAGCTTAATAATAATGTGGAGAGTCCTCTAAATGTCAAGTTCAATAGACCTAATAGCGAAACAATCCTACTACATGGAAACAAGATTCTTTTGTAAGAACTATAAGTACTCTATTTCTCTTTATTTTATAGGGGGGAAATTCATTATATATTTTTGTGCTTTTTGCTATCTTTTGATATTTCTTTGCTTTTGTTTTGATTTAACATCTGGGATTATTGTCGAAATATTTCAAACGTCTCTAGCAATTTATTCGTATTGTAGGTAGAAACTCATCATTCAATCAAGTATTTGGAGATGAGTTAACCATCGTCAACCATAGATCACCTATACACTTATATTAGCTAAATCTAACATCATATTAAATGCTAATGATGTTAGTTCTATGTTGACAAATAAGGATTATAAGTCTCAAAATGACATCTATAAGTTTAGAAATGGGTATTTTTATTTTTTTAACTTTGACTGAGAAGCCCTAGAAATAAAAATAAGTGGGTTTTGTTGAAAAATGGATAAAACAAACATAGTTTTGAGTTTTTAAATAGTAAAATTGGAAAGATTCCTTTTGAAATATGAACAAACAACCTCTACAAACAACTATAAGATGTTAGTATAATAATTTTATAATTATTATGGTCAAAATTAAAAAAGTTGATAAATTTTTTAATAATAAGTTAAGTACTCCTTAAATGAGCTTATAAGATTCTAACATTTTATTTTAAAAATTATATAAACTCATCTCTTAAAAAATTTACCAAACACTTTAGACATCTTATAAGCCTTCAAAATATTTTATAAGTTCACTCAAATACCCTTTTAATGTTGTTACCTATAGCTAGAACAACAAAAATGCTTTGCTATCTGGGAAATAGGTGCAAAATTGATAGGTTTGGTGAAGTATAGTAGTGAGACTGTGTTTGGCTTAACTTGTTTCATAGAATTTATATGGTATTAACATTTTATTTGATATTTAAGAGATGTTGCATGGTATTTGGTAAAAATGTTGAGAGACAAGGATCAAAAGATAAAATGGTTGGAGTTTTAAGCTTGCAATTGAAGTAGTAAAATCTTTAAGAGCTACCAACTTCTTTTAGGTGGTGCTTGAATTGAAATATTTAGAGTTAAAAATCTGAGGTGAATTTCAATATTGAGTGGATTTCAATTCTATAATAATCATTAAAAAATAATTCAAATTGAGAATTGAAATTCATTATAAATGAAAATTATTCAAATCAATGCAAGAAATTTGTTATGGTGGATTTGAAATTTGTAACTCTCAAAGCGTCAGATCCAAACGCAATTTTAGTTTTTTTTTCTTTTTTTGTCCTAATAAAAGCTTATTTTGTGCAAAAAAAAAAAAATCAATTATTTTTTGGATAAAATTTCACAACTTATAATATCTCAAATAAACAAATAAATAAATTACTTCTACATTGAGATTCTAATGCTTTTTTAGTATTAAAAAATATCTTGTAAAGCTGGCTTTTGGATTTAATGGATTTTAGGCCGTTGAAGAAGTTGCTGATGACATTGAGTTACCCTTTCCATAAAATTTGATTTCTGGAGTCTTAAATTGTGGGTAAGAATCAAGGTAAAAAGATGATATAACCTTTAGGAGCTCATGCGATGATCACGTTAATAATTTTAGTGATATATATATATATATATATATATATATATATATATATATATATATTATATATATTATACCTAAAATAGGTTTCAAGGGGCAAAATGCAAAATTAACATTTTTTTTTGGGTGGGGGTGGGGTGGGGTGGTTGTAAAGTGCTAATTTTCCATTACATGCCAGTTACATGATGGATTTCCAGAGGGGATTTTGGCTGGAAAATCTTGCCTAGGGAATGTACAACAAAACAATAAAGTTGGGGGATTATATATATATATATATATATATATATTATATATATATTATTTCTTGGGGAGTCAATTAATATTTAATAGTAAATTTATATTAAAATTGACAAAATACCGTGGAAAGGCGGGGGTTTAAAAAAATAAGTGAAAGCGCAAGTGGAGGTTGCGACTTTAATTTGAAAGCGCAACTCTCGTTTGCGCTTTCAAAATTTATTTATTTATTTATTTTTTTACTGCTTAAAGGCGATCTTAGATTGCGCTTTCAGTTTAAAGGCGCAACTTACTGTTGCGCCTTCAAATTTTAATATATTTTATATATATATATTTTTAAATATATATATATATTTATATTTATATTTACTTTATATATAATTAATATATAAATTGTGGGAGTGGAGAAATAAGGAGTGAGATGTAATTAAGGATGATTGATATTTTATACATATATTTAGATAAATATATATATATATAATATATATATATATATATATATATATATATATATATACATGTATTTAAGTAAATATTTTTTATTATAATAATAAATAACATAAAGTTATGTTGTTTAATTTTTTTTTTACTTTAGTATATGTATGTAAATATTTTAATAAAAATAATAACAATACTATTTTTGTTTCATAAATCAGACAAATAATTTTTTTGAATAATAATTACAGTATTGAATTTAAATTTTTTGAAAAATACAAGAATAACAAAAATACTAAAAATGACCACCAGTGCCACACGTACGTCGTTGGCGTTGGCGTCGGCGTCTACCTCGACGTCCACCATGAGCAGCAGCAATATCATGTGATTGGTCTGATGAAGTTATGGAGGTCGACTCTCCACGATCATGATAGTCGCTGTCTAGATGTGAAAATGCAATAGGCGAGACAGTAAAATTTCCACGTCCAGAATCGTATCCTATATGCTGCTGAACAAACGGTGTTTGCGCCATGTCTAAATCTGAAGTGAGTAGTGTAGAAAATGACATCGTAGATGGTGGCATACCCCAATACGGAGTGAATGAGTCATCCGGTTGTGCCTGTTGAGGCACATAATAGTCGGCGGTGCTATCCAAACCGTGTGATACACGATGTGTCGAGGTGGATGGACCTGCCTCATCTGCTACACTAGACATAAGTAGATGAGGAATGTCGTAAGATGTAGAAACATGGCTACTAAATGCACCCCGTGTCTCGGTAGAGGGACCCGCATCATCTACTACTCTAGTACGCCTCCTCGTCCTTCTGGCTGTGTCTTGTGGTGGTGACACTGGTATATTTACAGCATCTTGTTGTCTACGAAGTAGGCGTCTAAGATCATCAGTGGCGTGTATAGCTTCACTCCTCAACTGCATAAGTGAAGCTATATCTTGCTCGTTCGCGCCATCAGCACTGAGTCTAATCCTCTCGACCGCCATACTCTAAAATACATGTAAAAAAGGAATAATATTAAAGAATATCATAAACATGATGCATACACATTATAAATTTTTTTATTAATGAATATCTTACCATAGTTTCCAAATCTGATATGTGTGAAGGCTGGTACCCCTTCTTCATAGGCAAATGGGATGGTGATATCAGACGGCGTGTAATGCCATCGTACCAATCCATATAGCGAGGCTCAGTACTATTGGACCCAGTAATGGGAGGGTTAACGATAATAAACTGATGTCTATTTGCCCACTGCGACACATACTCCCGGTGATATCGAGCTCAATTCTCTCCACTTCGTCCCCTGCGGTCTACATCATGTAAAGTATGCTCATACGCTGGTATATCTGGTGGAATGTACTGGCGCATGACCCGCTCTGGGTGATGGAACTCCACGATAGCGTAGTTGATCAATGGATAATGAGATCTCCACAGTGGCGTATTACACCTTGGACCCAACACCATAATATCCGGTGAACTCATATCATATGGCTCCCATATAAACTACAATTATAAAATACATAAATTTGAATTATTTGTACATATATGAAAAGAAAAATCAAATCAAATTTAAACAAGTGTCTTAAATTCTACTACGCCACTCTCTCAGTCATCCTATCTAGTATATCCCTAATAATCCTGACTGAATGACTCGCTGTACGCGTGAAGCTAATATACTGCATCCACCTATATGTATATAAAAACAATCATGAAATAATAATCATGGAACAATAATCACCAAATAATAGTAGAAGTATAAGCTCATTATCATTAGCGGTAATAAATGGCTTTATACCTTGCACCATATGAGGAAGTGGAAGCTCATGATCATAAGCGCCGATGAGTTGGCCCATATTTACTCGTGAACGTAATTGTCTTGGCACCAACGTGGTAATGCGAGACCATGCCCATATCTGCAAAAATATATATTAATCTATAGTACAAGGCAAACATATTGATATAATAACATAAGAAAGTAACAATACTTATATAAAGTTTACCTGTAGAAGCACCATCGCACCAATAACATTCTTGTCTTTATTCGATGCATTGCACAACTCACGATACATGAAAGACAGTACTGCACTGCCCCAACTAAAATAAACAACATCCTTAGTATCTCCATACTCTGTAGATATAGCAACGACACTCCATTGCCTGATGAATCAGGACACATAATGCTACCGAGTAGAATCAATGCACAGCCGCGTGCATATCGCTCCAACTCATCGTGGGGAGTGTCATATTCACTGGGTTAGCCTCAAGATAACCCCTCAAGGCACTCAACAATATACGCCCACTCCTAAACTGCTGTGAAGTGGGTCGAAATTCTAAGTAATGGTGGCAATAATCCTGCCACTGCTCGTAGATCTCCTCGGATCAACTCCAATAACAGGCTGATCATCTACTGGTAAACCCCAAATAACTGCAACATCTTGTAGTGTGACAGTCACCTCACCAATGCGAAAATGAAATGTATGAGTTTCAGGTCGCCATCTCTCGACTAGAGCAGTAATCAAATGAAAGTCTATATCAAAGTGTCCACATCGGTAGACGCCATAGAATCCCATATCATACAGCATATGAACTACACGAGGATGCAATGCACCCTCCCCACCATGAAAACTCCAAAATGGTGCACCTGCGTGCCTAACTGTAAGTGTTCTTTCAACCGCACCAGCAAATACACTCTCTGAACGGTGAGTAGCCTGTCGGGATAAAACTGTCGTATCATGTGGACCATATACAGAAATAATATCCATCCTGTTTACAAATGAATAACACCATGTGTCAGGGATAATTTTTTTAATAGCATCATATGAATGTTTACATATATTATGAAATTTAACCATATGGTTAACAACAATTAAACATAAATTTTAACATATAACATGAAATTGTACATACATCATTAACAACAGTTAAATATAACATCATTACAAAATTATTTCATACAAATAAGGAGTATTACTCCCGCAGAAAAGCAAATACTAATCTAACTGTAATGACATCATCTATGCTGGGAAGATGAAGCTGTTCCACGTTCTATTGCATTGACCCTTTGCCTTGCTCGTGCTTGTTGTCTAGCACGTGTCTGAGGCCAATCCATCTCGTTAGGAATTCGAGTAGTAGTATTCCGTCCACGACGATTCTGAATCCGCAATGCTGGATTATGCCACAACTCGAAATGGGCGCATCCCAATAAACTTCATCTGGCAAAGGCTCAAACTTCCCTTTGTAAGTATCTACATAAGAAGCAGTGCTATAGTACGATTTTATGAGTGTTGCTGGATTAACTCCAAAATGCCGACAAGTATGCATTACATGCGAGCAAGGTATTCCAAATTGACTCCAATTACCGCATGAACACTCCATTGACCTCAGTTTCACGACATGTGTAAAACTCCTGGATGATCCTGGTCAACGTGTTATGACAGACGCGGATTGATTTATGTAATCAAACACATGTACCATATGCTCTATAGATAGATTCTGCCAACTCTCATACCTTTATAATATATTATCAGACCATGGTTGGTTATTCTCCACCATTCGATGACCCTTGGATAGTCGATTGAGAAAATGTTTAATAGCATGATGGAACGTAATCTGTACAATAGCAGTGACTGGGAGCCGTCGTGCACCTTTCAACATTCCATTAATGCATTCTGACATATTGTTGTCAGAATGCCACATCGCCATCCTCCATCATAAGCTAGAGTCCACTGACATTTATTTATATTCTCCAAGTATGTATGTGCATCATCGTTAAGAGCTTTTATTTTTTCCATGACCTTATCAAATTATTTGATTGTCAATTGTGAACCAGCTATATAACACAAATCCCTTAATGCAATACTCTTGAACCGCTTGTTGAAATTAGATGACACATGCCTTAAGCAAAAACGATGCACCCCACGAGGTGGCGTAAAATTAGGTATGTATTGAACGGCTCCAAGTAGGCCACTATGTCGGTCAGATATCAAACAGACACCTCAATCCCGCGGACAACATACATAGATAACATATGCAAAAACCATCTCCAAGATGTAAATGTTTCTTCATCAACAACTGCAAAAGCCAGAGGCAAAACCTGTTGGTTTGCATCTATCCCCACAACAATCAACAACTTGTGTTTGTACTTTGTGTAAAGATGTGTTCCATCAACACTTATTACTTTACGACAATTTTGGAACCCATCGATACATAACTTGAATGCCCAGAATACATATTTCAATATTTTCTTTTCTGCAAACTCGGTGTCGATGTGATGCCACTCCACAATTGTGCCTGGATTCCATTTTTGCAGAGCTCCCAAATACTTAGGCAATTTTCTAACTGAGCTCTCCCAAGTGCCATAAACATTTTTCCTTGCGCGTTTCAAACCGTGCCAGGCCTTATGATATGAAATTTCATACTGATACTTCTCTTTCACATTTTGTTGGACATACTTAATCTCATAGGCCGGGTCACACTGAACTATACCAGTAAGCAACCTTGCGATCATGTTTTTACATAGGTTGCGATGATCCACAGATACTGAATTTATAAGGCAGGTATGAGGTCCTCCCCACTTGGTGATTTTCCATAAACCGAGCTTTGCTTTCAATGATGCTCGAAGCCCCCAATTACACTATGTGGTCGATGTACTATGGCTGCATTCCACTTTCCATAATTTTGGTGTACTCTCAACCACCCGATACTCACGTCTAACAACTCGTACAGAGTAATCTTTAACTGAAACTTGGAGATTTTTTTTGTTTTTGAATACCATACCCTTTTCAAGCTCTCCAATACTAGAGTCATAAAACTTTCCTCTATTTGGAATATCAATAGAATCAACAACTATTTCTGGGTAACATGTTGTGAAGAATGGTATAGTATGATTAGAGTCATATTCATTTGTTGTTGAGGGCAATGAGGTATAAACTGGCACTTGATGTTGGGATGAGTTGTCCTCATCATGTTGCTCATACATCTCTTCCAAATCATCAATTTCGACCCCATCACACCACCACCATCATCATCATCATCATCATCATCATCACCATCATCACCATCATATTCATCAGCAATTTCATCGGGTTCGGAATTAATATGTTCTTCAGCACCTAAACTGTCGGCAAGTGGGTCGGATAATTCATCACTGTATGCATTATACGGTTCTGTATTTGTACCTTGAAAATGCTCTTGACCAGCGCTTGAAGCACCTGCATTAAACTCATTGATGCCAACACTTGCCATACCTTGCGTCACTGTAGTCATTTCAAACACACTATCATCTCTTAAAAATAATGCATACTGATAATACTCATTGGTTGTTGGTATCTCAGGCACAATATTGTGAACAATTTGTTCTGCCTCAACATAAAATTCTACAAATTGATTTTCTCTTCCCGGATCTAAGAAAAATTCCAATCCTTCGTCATCCGTTATTGATATTAGTTGTGACACATTACCGCAACAGTACTTACCAAATAATTTCAATAAGAATTGTTTATCATCAACGCCCGTAATCTGATACACTTTTAATAGTAATTCAGAAAATCTTGTCCTACGAGATATTCTCCTCGCTCCAATTGCAAGGCGATCATATGTCACTGAATCAACATCTTGTATAATTTGACCACCAAAGTATACCAGAACATCAATGTTGTTTCTATTTGCCATAACTACATCAAAAAAAAGTATTAATATTTTAATTTTAAATAATAATTTCAAAAATATAATATTTAGTTAAGATTATCATAGTTGTAAAAAAGATTCCCTAAATAGTTCAATAATTTTTCACTCACATTTTCAAGTCAAATAACAAATAACAAATAACAAATATAATATATAAATTTTTTTTTTGCAAACATTAGCTTCTCCACATATAAAATATCCTATTAAAAATATACTTGCATGTATCATTATAAAAAATAATATTAATCACATTTCAATACAATCAAATCTATTTTTTCAATATAATAATACATTTACTTCACAATTATTACAATAATATATATAATATATATATATATATATATATATATTATAATTGAAATATGATACTTGTAAGTCACACGCACAATATGATCTGCGTCGTATTTTAATATATCGCGTACTAAACTGAACAAAAACATATAAATGTTAATTAGTAATTTTTTTTAATTAAAAAATTTTAAAAAATAATAACAATATTACTTACCGAAAGAAGCAAAAATAGACGGGAATGAGAGAATCCAAATGAAAGAAAAAATTACAAAAATAAAATTTGATCAAAAACTCGAGTGAAAGGCCGAAAGAGAGAGAGAGAGAGAGAGAGAGAATGGAGGAAGTTGGTGGGTGGGGAAAATGGAGGAAGTTGGTGGGGGGGAAGGTGGAGGTTTAATAATGGTGGAATGGGGAGGAGGTGCGCGCGGGAGGGAGGGGGAAAGGGAAGAGGAAATGAGAAGAAAGGAGAGGGGAGGGGAGGGAAGGAGGAAGGAGGAAGGAGGAAGAAAGGGGGAAGCCGGAGGGAACCAATCAGAAGGCGCAACCCTAGGTTGCGCCTTCTGACAGGATTTTTTTAAACTCCCGTCAGTTACGGTATTTGTTTAATTATTTTTTTAATTTACTATTTTAAATTAAATTAGTCTTCTTGGGGTGCACTTTATTGGGGAGAGTGGTGTCAACTGATGGAAATAACGGATTTCCAGAGGAGATTTTGGCCGAAAATCTTGTCTAGGGAATGTGCAACAAAACAACAAATGTTGGGGATCATGTATTTTTTTTGTGTGGGAGTTTCTTTTTTCGTTGGGGTGTGGGGTGGGGTGGGGTGTGGGGTGTGAAAAATGAGTTTTCTTAGGGGAGTGAAGTGCTATCATGTCATAGGAAATATGAAGTGTTTGTAATAATTTGTGAAAATAAAACTAAAGTTGAAGTAGTATTATCTGTATACACCAAAACCAAAATGTCTTCTTCCATCATCTCTACTTATGATTAATTAACTAGTTCGGGCCAAAAAATAACTAATTTTTGCCCTTTGCCAAACAGGCCATAGATGATAAAATGCCATAGGGGCAAAAGGGGTACCATGCAGTTGTGACAAAAAATAAAATAAAATAATTAAAAAGACAATATTAGATTAATACTATCTTTTATGAATTTAAAGTAGTCATTTTCTAGGTGAATATTCTAGAATTAAGAGTACAAATGAGAAGTCAAGTTAGGGGATTATGCTACTCATATTAATTTACCGTTTAGAAGCAACTTTCAACTATCGTGTCGTCTTATTCAAGAGATTAAAATTGAGGTCTCAATATTCCGTAAATATAGAATTTTGTGTTAAAATCTCACCAAACATGTGTAAGCATTGTTATTTTATAATTTATTATAATTAATTAATTGATTATTAATAATTATATTATTTGTATTATTAAGGAAAGGAATAAAAATTGTTGGTGTGACTTATATTAAGGGAAGTAATGAACCCACTAAATTGTTTGTTAACAATATTTATTAAGAAGATCTATGATTCTATACAAATATATATATATATACACACACACACACTTTCTTATACGGATGATACTTATGCCTTTGTGGCTCGTCGAGCTTGACTGATAGAGAAGAAGTTGTACCTCGGTCAAGCGAGGTCAAGCAGCTGCTGCTTCATCGCCTCACTCGGACAAGGCCTCGCCAATGCCCCTAGGCGAGGCATCGCCTCACCCAGACAATGCCCCCAAGCGAGATAAGGACTAGGCTCCCGAGAAAGGTAGCACCTCATCTCTCTAAGATATGGCCCTGGTCCGCCCATGGGTGATCACCTCAGAGTGGACCATCGCGATCTTGCTCATAGCCACTTCACACAACTAATTTTTATATTTCAAACAATTGCAGGCTAAGTTCAATCAATCAAAAAATTTACTCCCAACTAATTATTTTTTTTTCAGATTTTTTTTTCGAGAGCGGGACTCTATGGTAGATTTAATAATAATTTAGAGAGTCGAATAGTCAAAATACCCAATTTAATAGACCCAATAGTGAAAAAGACATAATCACTTAATGCACCATATCACATGAGAATATGATTCTTTTGTAAATACCTATAAATACCCAATTTCTTTTTGTTAATAATCTAGAAAAAAAATCATTATATACTTTTTTTTTCTTTCTATTGTCTTTTGATATTCCTTTGCTTTAGTTCTAATTTGACCTTTGATGATGGATTATTATTGGAACATTCCAATGCCTCTAATGATTATTTGTATTTCACGTAGGAAATTATCGCTCAATCAGATATTTGGAGAGGAGCTACCCCTTACCAACCCAAAAATTACTTATACATTTCACACTATTGTTATGTAATATATTTTAAATATAAAAAAAATGATAAATAACTATCTAAAAAAATATAACAAAACACAAAATCCAAATAATTACATAAATATAACAAAATATCAAATTTAAACTTTTTAAAAAATTAAAAATCGATTTGACCTGTTAAATCAGATTTTCGATTTTATATCTTTAATCGGACCGGACCGACCTCCGATTTTCGATTGAACCAGTTGAACTGGCTGATCCAATTCGATTTTCAGTTGAATTGGTCGGTTCGATGCAATTTTCAAAATAATGCTCAAAATGACATTCATATGTCTAGAAATGGGCATTTTAAATTTTTTACTTTGACTAAAAAGTATTAGAAATAAAAATAAGTGTGGTTTATGTTGTAAAATAGATAAAATAAATATATTTTTGGATTTTCAAATAATAAAAATTGAAAAGATTCTTTTTGAGACATAAAGAAACAGCAATGTTAGGGTTGCAATTTTGTAATTATTATGATCAAAATGAAAAGAGTTTGTAAAAAATTAAAAATAAGTTAGATGCTTCTTAAATTAGCTTATAAGATCTTAAGTTATTTAGGAAGTTTATAAGCTCATTTCTTAAAAAATTTATCAAACACTTTAGAACATTTTATAAATCTTTAAAATATTTTATAAATAGCTTATAAGTTCACTCAAATACCCTTTTTAATATTGTTGCTATATGGGGAAAGAGGTGCAAAATTGATAGATTTGGTGAAGTATAGTAGTGAGATTGTGTTTGGCTAAACTTTTTTCGTAGAATTTATATGGTATTAACATTTTATTTGATATTTAAGAGATGCTACATAGTAATTGGTAAAAATGTTAAGAGACAATGATCAAAAGATAATCTGGTTGGAGCTTTAAGCTTGCAATTGTAGTAGTATTGTTTTTAAGATCTGCTAATATTTTTTAGGTGATGTTTGGATTGAAGGATTTAGATTTAAGAAATTGAAATGAATTTCAATATTGAGTGGATTTCAAATTTATAATAATGATTGAACAAATAATTCAATTTGGTTGCTAAAGGAAATTTATAATAAATGAAAATGAGTTAATTTTACTTTACCTCCTTCTATTCTTGTTAAATATCATTTTACCCCCTTTTACTATCAATTGTCTCACTTTATCCTATTATACGTTCATTATGTCTCATTTTATCCAATTTTTAAAAATTAACTCATTGTCCTTATCTATTATTTTAGTGAAATTAATTTAAAATATTTTAATATATTTATATTTATATTTATATTCTAATAATCTTTTAATTTGATTAATTAATAATATTAAATTTATTTAAAATTTTATTATACTTAAATTTAATATAGTTCTTATCAAATTACTATAAGTAGAATATTTTTTATTTACTAATACATTTCACTTATGAACTTTCTACTCATTATAAATTTAAAATATACATAATTAAATTGAAAAAAATATTCGAATAAAAATATAAGTCTAATAATTTTAGAATATTTTAAAATATTTTTACTATAAATATTATGTAAGGGCGATTTGGTTATTTTTTTAGAATTCCTGAGGTTAAAGTGAAACAATAAGAGTAAAAGGGAGTGAGATAATTAAAAATATATGAGGGTAAAGTGATACTCAAAAAGAGTAAAGAAGGATAAAGTGGAATTAACCCAATGAAAATTATCCAAACAAGTACAAGAAATTTGTTATTATGGATTTGAAATTTGTAACTTTCAAACTCTCAAACCTAAACACAACATTAGTTTCTTTTTTGTCCTGATAAAAGCTTATTTTGTGTAAAAAAAATTATTATTTTTTGGATAAAATTTCACCAACATATAATATCTCAAACAAACAAATAAATAAATTATTTTTACATTGAGATTCTAATGCTTTTTTAATATGCAAAAATATATTGTAAAGCTGGCTTTTGGATTTAATGGATTTAGGCTGTTGAAGAAGTTGATGATGACATTGAGTTACCTTTTCCATAAAATTTTATTGGTGGAGTCTTAAATTGAGTTTTTTTTTTTTCTTCCTAATTCCCCACAACTAGTTCAAAATAATTTTTTTTGGCAGATTACTCTGTAAAAAAATTAGTAATTTATGATGTCTCTTTAGAAAAAAAAAACAATTTTTTAGCTATATCTTTAATGAATAAAAATTAAACATTTCACTTTAGATATCAACCATTTGATATTTTGGCTAGATAATCTAATTGTCCTACTTATTTTACTATATTCAATTCGAGATTAATTGTTTAAAATTTGTTTAAATTTAATTTATTAAATATAACAAATCAAATTAGAACATATTTTTTTATTCGATAAGATTTAAAAATTTGTTTAAATTTAATTTATTAAATATAACAAATCAAGTTAAAATATATTTTTTTATTCGATATAATTTGAGCTCAAACCGATTCAATTAGTAGAATAATAATAAACTATGTGTAAAAATATTAAACTACTTAAATTTTACTCTTATAAATCTCATTTTTTCAAATTCGATTCGATTAATACTCTTCAAATATAATTTTTAAAATTCAATAAATATTTATATAAATTTAAATAATAATATATTTTACTCAATTTAATTCTTACAACCCTACTTATTGCTACTATTAATAGCCATAAATTGACCATCAATATTTCAACCAACTGAACTGTCAAGTCCAGCATTAAAATTTGGTCTTTAATACCATAATACTCTCTTTTTAATGTGGGATATTTTACGTTACAAACTCATTATAGCGTGTAGAACAACTATAATTATTTTCCATAACAAGACAAAGTGTTACTAGGGTAAATAGTACTTCGCTCCCCACCCACCCAACACCCCAAGAAAACCCATTTTTTACAATTTTCCCTCAAGAATTAAAAAAAAAAAAAAAAAGCAATATAACCCCACAATCGGGATGGAGCCAAAAAATAAAGAAAAATATTTTTTCTTAAAAATAATAAATAAATAAATATTTTTTATTATTTAGAAGAGTAAATTTTTAAAATTTAATAATTATGTATAAATTTTATATTTATTTAAAAAATAATTAAAATTGAGAAAATGATTGCCCGTAGCAGAAGACTGTGTGGGCCACAACTACTATTATTTTGTTGTATTTTTTGCTCGGGCAAACTTTTCCTACCAAATTCCCCTCAACAAATCGATCACGTGATAGGCTGCTAATGGAAAAAAGCACTTTACCCCCTCTCCCCCCGCCCCCCCTCCCCCCCCCCCCCCCAAAAAAAAAAAAAAAAAGAATTTTGCGTTTTATGACCATCACATAATGTATCTTCAAAATCAATTTTTCTTTTTTTTTTTTTCAATAAGAAAAACCCAAGTGGGGATTGTATTTGCAGATTAATAAAATCATAATTAGTTCATTTAATTTACTATTATACATTAAATTCTTAACCTAGAAGAAAAATAATTTAGAAATTATATGAAGCAAACTATACGAGCTCTAAATTATAATAGAAGATAAAAATATTTTGTGCATTTTTTTATAATATTACCAATGTATTTCAAATATTCAAGCATGTTTTCATTTGGAGATAAATATATTCAAGGTTGTTATTGGCTCTAGATAAATTTTTTATTGTTATAACATCTGTCAAATTTTTTTATTTTTTATATTTTTTTGGGAGGGTGGGGTGGAAGGGATGTCTGTGATAATAAGTTTTCTTATGAAGTGGTTGCAATAATTTGAAAAAATAAAACTAAATTTGAAGTAGTATTGTCTATATATACCAAAACTAAATGTCTTCTTCTACTCCATGTTTTTAAAATCTAATCGGATCGATCGATCCAATCAAAAATTGGAGGTCAATTAGGCACATAAAATCGTTTGATCGGTTTGACCGATCAAAAATTGGTCAATCGGTCAAAATCGGTTTGACCGATTATCATCTTTTTAAAATAAATAAAATAAAATAAATTTGATATTTTATTATATTTATGTGGTTATTTGAATTTTGTATTTTGTTAGATATTTTTTTACGTAGTTATTTATCTTTTTTTACATTTAAAATGTATTACATAACAATTAGTCTATTATATTATCATTTTACATAATATAATAAAAAAATAGAATCAATTTCATTAGACCGATCCGATCAACGGAATCACTCCGACCAATTGAACCGCTAATCGATAGTAAAATTGATTTAATTACTAATTCAATTATAAAATCACTGCTTTTACCATCTCCACTTATAATTAAATAACTAGTTTGTGCCAAAAAATAACTAATTTTTGCCCTTTGCCAAACAGACCATAGATGATAAAATGCCGCAGGGGCAAAAGGGGTACTATAGAATTAAAAGGGAAAAGGTCTGTAGTTGTGACAAAAAAAAAAAAAATAATTAATTAAAAAGACAATATTAGATTAATACTTTCTTTTATGAATTTAAATTAGTCATTTTCTAGGTGAATATTCTAAAATTAAGAATACAAATGATAAGTCAAGCTACGAGGATTAGGCTACTGGCATATTAATTGACGCTGGATTAAAATTGAGGTTTCAATACTTTATAAATGTAGAATTTTGAGTATAAATTCCATCATATGTATGTAAGTATTGTTATTTTATAATTTATTATAATTAATTAATTATTGATAATTATTTTAAATCTACTATTAATATTTTAATATAATAATATATGTAAACGTTCACACAAAAACCAAAAAAAAAAAAAAGGTGGGGAGGGGGGTGGGGGGTGGGGGGTGGGGGGTGGGGGGTGGGGGGTGGCTTTCAAGTATTAATTTGCAGGTCCATTAATATAAAACATAGTACCACAATTGACAACCACTGGTCAAATCCTTGTGGCCGGCTATGTTTGCTCGTAGTTGGATGCCTCATTCCAATTATACCCCTACAAAAAGTATGATGACATTTAATTTCATATAATTATTTTGGAATCAATTAAAAATGAGATTTAAATTTGAAAGAAAATGGAAAATTGGATTTTGAAATTAGGTGTTTGAAATAACAAGACATTTTTAGGAATCAGAATTATTATTATTCATTTTTTTTAAATATTGTTAAAAAATAAAGACAATACTATGAAAAGAAATTTCTTACCCTATTTATACCCAAATCCCTTCATATCCACCCCCCCCCCCCCCCTCCTCTCTTTATGCATAATTTCACTTACATAAGAACGTTCCAATCAAATCTCGTCAAATTTTGATTTCTTTTTTAGTTTATTCATTCAACATCCAAACAAGATTTGCAAATTTAAATCCCATCCAAATATAGATGAACCTTAATTGACTAATTCAAGTCCAATAAACTAAATAAGTTCAATCCATGGCCCAAACTCAAACATTTAAGAGGTTTTATCGGGCGAAATTTATTTTTTCTTAAAAATAATAAATAGAGATGTATTTTTAATATTTTATAGAGGATAAAATTTTTAAATTAAATAATTTTATATATAAATTTAGATTAATTTAAAAAATCTAAAAAATTTCAATCCTATTTAATTTTGTGAGCTCTGAGCTCTGATTCTGACTTGATTATTATAGGGTTTTCGTCAAAAAACTCCTAACAATTCTTACTTTTTATTCATGTTGTACACATAAACTCTTTACTTTATCATCTATTTGGAAGAATCAATATTCATAGTCAAGGAGATACTAGATCACATACTATTTTTAGATACATAGATGAACCTATACTTAATACTTGTGACTTCGTGTTTTAATTACATATTAAACCCCATTTTTCGCTTTGCAATTCGTATTTTCCAAAGAAAACAATAAGAAAAGGTGTTTTAGTGACAAAAATTGTTGATAACTTTCTACCTTGGAAAATAAATTTCGTCATTTCAAGAAAAAAACTCAATATTTTAAAATTGTTCAAGCCAATATTTAGAAACACATGATCAAGACTTCCATGGTTGGGAAATATCAAATTTTAAGCAACATTTATTATCTAATAAGCGATACCATCATCACAATCCTATCTGCGTGTTATTTAGACCTTCAAGAAATAGAATTTGATCTATAACTTCTTTATTTTATTTTATTTAAAAAAAATACTAATAGATTTTTCAACTTTTTTTAAATAATTTGACCTCATAACCAATAAAATTTTAAGAGTAACAAAGTAGTTTGAAACATCATATGACCTTTCTATAAAATGTTATAAGTTGGTCCAATAGAACTACCACTTAAAGATTACACAATAATGTCATTCATTGCATCCACACACTTTCATCATATCAAACAAAACCCTAAAAAAATTCAACAACAAATACACTTTTACATGGATAACTATACATTTTTCCAAGAAAAATCATTGTCTTCAATGTCTTGATCTAGTGCAGCCACTTTCACATACAACTGGACTAGCCAACTAGGGATGATAAAAGGGATGTCTACCAAAAGAATTCAAGAAAACACAAAAATAAAAAAATAAAAAATATATATATATATAATATATATATATATATATATAGTCTATAACAAATTAGTTATAGAAGCAAACAATGAGTGAGTACTGACTGAATTGACGATCACCTTCTTTATTAGTCTATAATCTCAAGTATATATAAATTAAAATAAAATTAAAATTTTGCTTCTTTAAATTCTTAAGTTATGTTTTTGTGTAAGTTAAAATATTTATATGGGCTCCTAAAATTAAAAATTTTGACTCCATTTTGAAATTCAAAATGAAAAAAAATAAGAAAAAATATGAAAAGAAAGTGGGCACCAAAAAGGGAAGAGTTTTATGTCTTCATCTATGCAAAGCCAAGAATGGACGGCTTGGTCGGTCACCAATGGCCGCCACCACCTACACCTTTTAATATTTTTTCAAATTTTTTTCCTATATTTTTGTTTATTGACCAAATTAACCCTATCCAACTTTCAAAACTTTGAAAATCAGAGAAATTTTCAGTAGTTATAATTTGTCTTTTAATTACTTTTTGGGGGGTCAAATATTTTCCAAGATCCTTGTTAAGATAAATAAATTGGTTAATTTTTTTTTTCATCTTCTCAAGCATAGAGTAAAAATATTTGATACTCGATGTTCGAATTTAATATTACTAAACATAGTAACCATATATATATATATATATATAAATAGGTGTTATTGTAGCATTGGAGAGTTCATCACGTTCGAGTTTTATACATGTATTAAAACTTAATATTCCATTTGACACTTAAAAATAGATTAAGTTTGATATTTTACAAAATTTTAGATGAAGGATATAGAAAAAATATATTATATTTTTTTCTTTATGTACATAGAAAAAATTGTTACTAAATGTTGTCGTTTCTCCACAAGGAAAAATAAATGAAAAAAGAAATATATAAATCATAATTTTTATGAAAGATGAAAGACTCAAGCTAGCAAGTTAGTTCGACTCAAATTTTACACAGTATATTTGAATACAATTTCGAACTCTACAACCTTAAAAACTTAAAGCTCAAACTTACTTTTAAAATAAATTAAAATTAAAATTAAAAAAATTAGACTCAATTCATTTACAAGATAACTTCATAAACATACTTACTTTCAGTGTTTTCAAAATCGTATCGAATCGATCGGTTCAATCGAGAACCAGAGGTCGGTGTGGTTCGGTTCAGTCCAAAAATCGTTTTGACCGATTTGACCGAGTAACAAGCGGTCAAACTGGTCAAAATCGATTTTGATTGGTTTTTATATTTTTTTTAATATTTTTTGTTTTTAATTTTTATAAAAATTGAAATTTGATATTTTGTTATATTTATGTGATTATTTGAATTTTGTATTTTGTTATATGTATTTTTATATAGTTATTTATTTATTTTTATATTTAAAATATATTATATAATAATTAATATATTATATTATTATTTTATATAATAAAATAAAAAATATAATTAATTTTTATTAAATCGATACGATCGTGAATTGAAGCAATTCAATCGATTAAACCGTTAATTTTAACAAGAGTGGTTTGAACGCAGATTCAATTATGAAAACATTGTTTATCCTATCTAATTTAGTAATATAGGTGGAGATTGAGTGGCAAAAGTGGGAATAGGGTCTAGACAAGCAGCTGTAACATACTTCTCAACTCACATAAACCAGTGGAAAAGGCCCTCCACACCTTTCTTCCAACCCCACCCCCACCCCCCACCCAATACCTCACTATTAATTCCAAATTCACAACTACAACCTCTCTCCACTCCCAAATACTCTCTCTCAAAAAAAAAAAAAAATTTAAATTTTCCACCAAAGGAAATCAACCCATCATCAGTTATCTCAGGCAAGATTACATACATGTTTTGATCTCTGTATTTCACTTGAGTTTATGTTTCATATAATCTCTCTGTTTATGTTGACAGTTCTGCTTAGTCTCTGTGATTTTTATTTTTATTTTTAAATCTGAGTTTGATATCTGCTGATTTTCTGATTATTTTTTTCAAATCTGTAGTGCTGAAAAGCAATGATCACAAAAAAAAAAAACAAAAAAAAAACTTAAGTTGGACTGATCATGGTTGTCAGTCATGTCAGTTTTCCAGTTTTTTCATTCATCAAACAAAGTTTTACTCACTACAATTTATCATCTAACTTTAAATTCTGGTTCCGTTTCCCGATTCATTTAAATGTTATATATCATGATGATCATATGTGTTTGTTTTTTATTTATTTCAGGCTAATGTAATGCTCCTAATGTTTTTCCAACCAGAAATGTTTTTTTTTTTTTTGTACTATAGTTTTTGAGAATATACAGCTGGGGTGGTACCTCAAGAGTAAATTTTTCAAATTGGAAAAAAAAAAAATACATCTTACAGCAAATATTTGGCTGAAACGATGTCGTTCGCTGTCTTTTTTCCACGGTTTTTAACGTTGCGGAAATCTGCGCACATTGTTTTTGTCAGTTGCCATGTCAAGTGTCTTTTGTCTTTAATTGGAATTTTATCACTGAATACAGGAAAAGAAAAAGGAATATTTCTGAGGTGGGGTTCACCTAACTTTTTGTGGGCTCCACTATATTTAAAAATGATTTCTATATTCTCTAATTATTTTTTACTCATAAAACTCTTTTTTGTTGATATTTGTAAAAATTATTAATCGAGATGAACTTTAATTCAAATAAAAATAATTGAGATTTTAAGATATTTGTGTGAAATTTTAGGTTCGAGTCATAATAAAATACGGGTGCTGAGTAATTTCATGTTGGGTTTCATCTATTTTAGCATACACAAGAAAGAGTTATTCACCGGGATGAGCGGGCAATTTTCTGTTATATTTGGAATGAATTTTAATATTATAAATAAATTTAAATTAAATTTTGAATTTTTTATTTTTAAATCAGGCTTGATAAAGACCTATTTCGTTTATTTTTTATTTTTTATTTTTAAAAAAAGTTATTATATATATTAATATGATATTTTTTAAAAAAAATTAATAGTATTATTTTTAAAATATAATTTTAATATTTTTTAAATTATAAAATAGATTTAACGGATCTAATGGGAATACTCACCGAGTTTGCATTTGAGTTTTTAAAAACTTTAATAAATTGGGTTTTGATCCAGATAAATTCAATTTATATCCAATTCATTGTCATTCTTAATTATTGATCGTGCTTAAATAATCATTTATTGATTAAATGAAAAATAATTAAAATTGGAATTTTTTTTTTTTTTTAAGATTTCTACCTGGCTGTGCACTGTTTCATCATTTTGTTGATAAGACGACCCTTAATGTCTAGTGGTCCATTAAAACTTCTTTTATTTTTTTCAAATTAGGGAATAAAGTAAACATTTCTTTTTTATTTTCAGCTAGTATTAAAATATTTTTAAAAAAAAAAAGGAAATAGGAGGTGTCTAATTGTTATGGGTCCTATTGTCAATTTAAATACTATTCTACTAAATTGAATAATAAATTATTCAATTTTAATTAATAAAAAGCCACAAAAAATATTTCTATTTTATGTTTCATGTCTGGAAACATTTATGAGAATAACATATTCATTGTTCAAAAAAGATTATAAAAAGTTTACGAGTTGATGTTTTATTCATTTTTTAGAATTATGTACTGTACGGAGATCTTTGATCGAGTAAAGAGTAATTTAATTTTTTTTTTCAAAAGTCTTTTAAATACTCCCATTGTTTAGACCTTCAAGTTAAAATAGAGGTTGAGATTTTAAATTTTTGAGAGTTAGGCTGCAATTGGGCTACATATAATGGTATTATTTAGAGTTTTGGGCCCTCCCAAAGAGATAAGGATGGATGCATCCTTAGCTTTGGGTCCAATCAGCACTATCATTATCTGGGGGCCCAATTCTTGTTGGGCTTCCATTCTTTAAGCCTACACGTGTGCCTGTGTGCATATATATACATTTATATATATATATATATAAAGGAGGAGAGATGACATGAACCTATAATTAATTAAGTCATAGATTATACGATATTTACTAACAAACTACTTATCTTGTCATATATATATATATGCACACACACGCTCCATTCCAAAATTAAGGGTTCCATTCGATCCAACTTAGAGTTCGATATATTTGTTTGAAAATGTGTAGCTTTTATTGATTTTATAATTATTTTTCATAGTGGTTGAGAGTTAGTAGCGTCGTATTATTATTTTAATTAAAATAATAATTATGAGAAGTTAGGCGTTTTATCCACATAATCTTGATGACACTTGAAGAAAGTAATAGACCCAAATCAAATTGTGTTGGATTGGTGCGACATAAAAAATAATAATAAAACCCACAAATTCTCACTCTTTATATAGAAAATTTTGTTATCGCATAAAACTTAAATCTTTTGAAAACATAAAAACGAAGCACATTTTCAAAAAATCTCGTCTTTCTTGCAGGAAAACACATAAACCAAACACATTTCCATTTCCAACCCTATAAAATCCATATTCCTATACAATCAATCCAAACACAGGTTTTTTTACAGGAAAATTTAGTGCACTAATCACCTCAACACTAAAATCATCAAATAAAAAACAAAGTTAAGCATGAGACATGTATCTTTTCATGTATCTTATAACATATACGAATCCTCGCAGGAGTCTGAAATACAGTTAAGGTGCAATTCGTTCAGTCATGGCAGAAGAGACACTTACAAGTCAGGAAATACCAGTGGGAAAGGAGGCCGAAGACATTGACAGCAACGGGGATTCTATTAAGGTAAAGTTTGTATGTTTTGTGCATCGAACATGGTTGCTAGTGATAGAAAACAAGAATATCGACACCACCAGGTTTTAATCAGAATTTGCAAGGCACCAGATGCAGAGGAGCCCCTCTTCTTGTTCAGTTCATGTTGCATTTTCAGAACTGTAGCTTAATGCTGATAGTATCTCAGACCTGTAGCCAAATGAAGATAATAATTGTCAATTCTATGCTGAAATGCAAATAAGAGCAGCTGCATTTCTTTTCTGCAGTATGCAAAGTAAAGTAGGTGAAAAAAGATAAGATGGTTGCTTAAAAAGAATGGTATTCTGCTTTTACTCGAGTGCGGTTCTTATTTCTTTCAAATAAAAATTTCATTTCAGATAACAGAAGAGAATGTTAAGCAAATGGAGAAGGAAGGACATAAAGAAGAAGAAGAAACCTCCCTCGACGGTGAATTCATAAAAGTTGAGAAGGAATCAATCGATGCAAAGGATCGTTCCAACGATGCTGAGACAAATCCTGCTGCAGGTGAAAAGCTCTCTGTCGTTGAGCATACTGCTAGCGATCCAGAAGCAACTCGAGAGCTACTAGAATCACAAGAAAAAGTTAGAGAACTTGAACATGAGTTGCAGAGAATTTCTGGTGTATTAAAGAAGTGTGAATCTGAGAACATGCACCTGAAGGACGAACTCTTGCTGACAAAAGAGAAGCATAAAGAAAGTGCAAAGAAACATGAAGAGCTTGAGCTTAATCACAAGAAACTGCTTGAACAGGTCTCTGAAACAGAGGAGAGATATAACTTACAGCTTAAAACTTTACAGGAAGCATTACAAGCTCAAGAAGAAAAGCACAAGGAGTTGACAAATGTAAAGGAAGCATTCAATGGTCTCACTCTTGAGCTAGAGACATCTAGAAAGAAGATGGAAGATCTTGAGCTTGAGTTGAAAAACTCTACTGGTGAAGCCCAGAAGTTCGAGGAGCTGCACAGGCAAAGCGGTTTGCATGCTGAATCGGAGACGAAGAAAGCCCTGGAGTTTGAGAAGTTACTTGAGCTGGCAAAATCTAGTGCAACAGATATGGAAGCTCGGATGGCTTCTTTACGAGATGAGCTGAAAAGCTTGTACGAAAAGATTGCTGAAAACAAGAAAGTAGAGGAGGCACTAGAGAGCACCACTGCTGAGCTTTCTACCATTCACGGGGAGTTGGAGCTTTCAAAATCACGGATGCAAGATGTGGAGCAGAGGCTTGCTTCAAAGGAAGCTCTTATCAATGAATTGACCCAAGAATTGGAACTAACAAGGGCTTCCGAATCCAAGACTAAAGAAGATATTGCGTCACTTGAGAATTTGCTGGCATCAACAAAAGAAAACCTTCAAGAGAAGGTGTCCGAGCTTGAAGATGTAAATTTGAAGCTGAAGGAGGAGGTCAGCGCAAAGGAAGAGGTCAAAGAACATCTGAAAAGCCATGAAACAAAAATGAAAATCATTGAGGAAGAACTAGCCCTAGTAATAAAAGAAAAAGAAGCACTGGAAGATGCTGTGACTGATCTAACAAATAATACTGCCCAGATGAAGGAGTTGTGCAATGACCTCGAGGCTAAGTTGCAGCAGTCAGATGAGAACTTCTGTAAAGCTGATTCTCTTTTATCCCAAGCAGTGGCGAACAGCAAAGAACTGGAGCAGAAATTAAAAACCCTTGAAGAGCTTCACACTGAGTCTGGACATGCTGTAAGCACTGCCAACCAGAAGAACCTAGAGCTTGAGGAGATGCTACAAGCCATGAATGCAGCAGCAGAAGAAGCAAAATCTCGGCTGAGAGAATCTGAAACCCGGTGTATTGCAACAGAGCAGAGGACTACTGAGCTAGAGAAACAGCTGAATTTGGAAGAACTAAAAAGCCATGATTATCAAAGCGAACTGAGAGAGTTATCTGACAAAATATCTGAGCTCAATGCCATGCTCAAGGAGGAGTTGGAAGAGAAGCAACAATTAGACTCCCAATTGAGAGAATCCGAGGTCAAACTAGCTCAAACAGAGTCTGACTTGGACCTGTTAACAGCACGTAAGTCTGAGCTTGAGATAGAACTGAAGAATCTGACAGACAAATGCACAGAGCATGAGGGACGAGCCAATACCATTCATCAGCGAAGCCTCGAACTTGAGGATTTAATTCAGACATCAGATTCCAAAGCAGTGGATGCTGGCAAGAAGGTGAGTGAGTTAGAGCTACTTCTAGAAACAGAAAAATATAGGATTAAGGAGCTTGAAGAGCAAATAAGCTTATTAGACAAGAAATGCGAGAATGTAGAAGCAGAATCTTTGAAGAGCAGTAAACAGGTATCTGAACTTGAAGCACAGCTTGAGGTGGTCCAATCAAAGGCATCAAACCTAGAGGCTGCATTGCAGGCATCCACTGAAAAGGAGAAAGAATTGACTGAATGCTTGAATATAGCAACAGAAGAGAACAGAAACTTAAAAGACGCGTCAAAAACATCAAACGAAAAGCTATCTGAGGCAGAAAACGTATTAGACATCTTGCGGAATGAACTCAATATTTCCCAACAGAGATTGGAGAGCATTGAAACTGACCTTAAGGCTGCTGGAATGAAGGAAAATGAAGTTATTGAGAAGCTTAAGTTAGCTGAGGAACAGGTAGAGCAACAAAGCAAAGTCTTGGAGAAAGCAACTGCAAGAAATGCAGAACTTGAATCATCACATGAGACCCTAACAAGGGATTCAGAGCTAAAACTCCAGGAGGCGATTGCAAACTTCACAAACAGAGATTCTGAGGCAAAAGCTTTGCATGAGAAAGTAAAGGCTCTGGAAGCTCAAGTGAACAGTTATCAAGAGCAGCTCGCAGAAGCAACTGAAAGATATGAAACTGCAAAGAAAGAGCTTGATCAAATTTTAGTGAAGCTGTCATCCTCCGAGGACACCAATGAAGATCTCAAAAGAAATATCCTGGAAGCAGAAGGTAAAGCTGAGGCATATGCCTCAGAGAACGTGATCTTAGCTGAAACTAATGCACAGCTCAATGGCAAGGTCAAAGATCTTGAAGAAAAGCTAATTGCAGCAGTTTCTGAGATGGAAGTCTCTGATAAGCAGCTCGCTTCTCACATGAACACAATAACTGAACTAACAGAGAGGCACTCTAAAGTCTCTGAACTTCAGTTGGCAGCAGAAGCTCGTGTTTCAGAAGCAGAAGCGCAGTTGGAAGAAACCATACAGAAATTCAGTTTAAGAGATTTAGAAGCCAAGGAATTATATGAGAAGCTAAAAGCTTTTGAAGCGCAGGTGAAAACATATGAAGAAGAGGTTCAGGAAGCATGTACACTTGTTAAAAGTCGAGAATCAGAATTGGAACAAACTCTCTTGAAATCTAGGGATCTGGAGAGAGAATTGGAGAAAAACTCCAGTCAGTTTGAAAAGGAGATTCAGGCTCTGGTTGAGGCAAACCTGAAGCTTACTCAGGATCTGGCTTCGTATGAATCTAAAGTGAGTGATTTACAGACAAAGTTGTCCATTGTTTCATCCGAGAAACTTGACATAGTTGAAGAATTAAACAATGCCCAAAAAGAAATAGAAGAGCTGACAGAGAGGCTTGCTTCTGAAGGCCAGAAGCTACAATCTCAGGTTAGAATTCTACAACAGCGTATTTTACAAACTTATGATCTCTTTTATATGACTCCTTTATCTTTTTATGACTCAATTTTATTTATATGATTATCTCTATCAAACAGATATCTTCTGTTATGGAAGAGAACAGTTTGCTCAATGAAACATTCCAAAGTTCCAAGAAGGATCTTCAAACAATGATAGTCCATCTTGAAGAACAGTTGAAAGAACAAAAATCCAATGAAGATGCCTTGAAAACCAAGTTGGACATTCTCAGCTCTGAAGAAGTCCAGAAAGCTGAGTTGCAAAATCATCTGAAGGATCTTGAAGAACAGTTAGCAAATGCAGAAACAAGATTTAAAGAAGAGGTAATGCCTATTACTACTATCGAGGGTTAAACAATCAGTTATTGTAAACTTATTTGCCACACACTCCTCTTTGGTGTATCTTATCTGGATACTAAATTGATAAGATTGGAACATATAACACTAAGCTAAACATTTTGTTTCAGCTTGCTGAAAACAAAGCCACTTTCCTTCCATCATATAGGGTGATTGAGAATTACTTTCATAGATTCTGAAGAGAACTTATGTGTTGTATTGATCTTTGACTTCTTTATTTTCATTTCTTGAGAACAGAAAGAGTTGAGCTCTCAAAAGGAGCTGGAACGAGAAGCTGCTTTGAAGCATACGTTTGAAGAACTTGAAGCCAAGAAAAATGAAGTCCTACTTTTGGAAAATCATGTGAAAGAGCTTGAGCAGAGATTGCAGCAAGCTGAAGCTAAATCGAATGAAAAGGTTAGTATTCTTCCTATTATTGTGCGCGTCTTCGTCTTTTAATATCTCCATAAATATAGGAGTAAAAATATGGGCAAATTATTTGTGCATTCACTTGGCTTTTATAGTTCGATCACATGTCCATATTTTGACTCAATCTGAATTCTTCAGAATCCATACTATTTCTCATATCAATTTTCAGTTACAAAAGATACACTTTTTCTCCAATTTCAAGAATGTAGCTTGTTTCCCATTGCTAAATGAATGCAGAATAGCTTTAGAGTGTCCAGACATTCAATAATACATTCCTTTATTCACAAGTCAAACTCGCTGTACTGGAATCTGATCAACATCGTGTAGCATGAGAAAATAATCAATAAGATGATGTAACTAAGTTATTATTTTACTTATCACTACCAAAGTGTTTCAAAGGTGGGGTTATCTTGACACTTCAATATTTTTATCCAGATTCTTGGTCCCAAAGTTTCTACCATGTCTCACAACATTATCTAGCCCAAAGCAATTTATAAACCGTTATTTGGGGAATAGAACCTTCATTCACCATACATCATTTTTGTAAAACTTGTGTTTTCTATACAAGATAATGAAATAATCCTCTTCTTCTCGGGGAATCCATGAAAATTAATTTAATCTCACTCATTGTCTGATAGATGACAATGGGTATTGTATGTCCACTTTAGGAGATTATCAAACTATGTTTTTGCTAGTTATCTCTGCAGATAAACATAATCCATGACATATTTGAACATCATCCAGCCTGGTTTGGTGATCAGAACTTTATACTATGAAACTGAGTATTTAAAAGGATCATCAAAAGGCCATGTTTATGGAGGTTGCTAAAGAAAAACATAACAAAAATTTTACTCTTGAATGAGTAGGAAATGTCTCTATGAAGCTAACATCTGGCAGAAGCAATGTCAATTCCCTTTTACAGTACAGTAAACTATCATAAAACATTTTGAGCTCTCATCAAAGTAAAGCATTAAAGCTCTTATATCTGGACTATGATGCAGGATATTGGAGGCACTACGACTGAACCAAAGGACGAGGTAATAAAATCTCGGGAAATTGAATCTGTCACTCCTACTCCTTCTAAAAGGAAGTATAAGAGGAAGTCAGAGCCAACTTCAGCTCAAGCATTGCCCTCAGACACAACACAGGTTCACACCACTGAGGCATCTCCAATCATGACCCTTAAATCCATTTTGGGTGTGGCTCTAGTTTCAGTTATTTCCGGCATTATTCTTGGAAAAAGATACTAGATGTGGTGTCCAGGTTTGGATTTTGCTTCCAGATTGGTTTTTGTCTTTATATTTTTCCTATTTTTGCTTCATTTTCCCCTTAATAAGTTTGTTATTTTGTACAAAGCTCAGAGGAAGCTTTATTTGAATGCCATGTATCTTGGGTTTTGAGCTTGGTCAGGAAATTGGTTTTTATTTGAAACCTGACTTGTAATTATAGCAGGGAAGAAAAAACGAATATTACTTTTTTAAATAATTATTTCAAAATTACCATAAAATAAGGAGAGTTTATAATTTTAGGCAAAGTTGCTATCCACATTAGCGACTTTATCCAAAATCGCTACATGACATAATGTGATAAAATTGCTAACTTGAGTAGCAACTTTATCCGGTTATTATTGTCATTGGGCAATGATTACCAATGATTAGGTATGATTTAGGCAATGATTATGTTTTTTTAAACATTTTAATTAGTTAATGATGAGGTAATTTAGACAATGATTATGTAGAAGTAATCGGCAACGCTGTACACTTCCTATGTGTCATGGTATGGACAGCGCTGTTAATTACTACGTGCCTCGAGTGTCACATTCGGATGAGCCGTTCACTCCTATTGGGGTATGTCGTTATACACGCAGTCATTCTCGGCACTGCTTGATTCTGATCTTGGCATGAGTATACCTATTTAGACAGCAGCAGTCAGGATACAGTACTCATAATCCAGAATTTATTATTTCGTTTGTACCATATCCACCTACATACAATGGGTATCATGATCGTGGAGAGTCGAGTTCCACAACATCATCAAGTCGTCCGTCTTTTAATTTGAATTATATTACAAATGACGATGATGACAGACAACAACAAACACATGAAATTTATGCTGCTGAAGGTGGACGCATAGGTAGGCAACAGTGGCATCGGCTTCGTTGTGGCACTGGAGGATATTTTTAGGATTTTTTCTTTTTTTGTTAAACCTTCATAAATTATATTATATATTTTTTAGGATTTTTTTTGTGTCAAACATTCAAATATTTTGTGTTGTATATATTAATTTAGTTCAAAATAATTTATATTCATTTAAAATAATTATGTGTTGTATAGTGCATATATATATATATATATATATATAAATTTATATAAAAATATATATCAAAATTAATCATAATTATATTTATTTTTAATCATTGCATAATTAATTTTTACTCATTGTATAATTTATTCCTAATCATTATTCTTAATCATTGCAAATTTAATTATTTAATCATTGCATATCATTATTCCTAATTATTATAAATCATTTTCTTAATTTAAAATTACCTCATTATTATTTAATCATTTTTCCTAATCATTTCAAAATTAAAATTACCTAATTATGGCCTAAATTACCTCATCATTTGCTAATTAAAATATTTAACTGCCTAAATCATTAAGTTGCTAATGTGAGTAGCAACTTTATGCAATGTTGTGTTAAAAAAACCAAGGAAAAACAAGGAAGAAATTATTATTCTTGCGGTAATCAAGGTTGTATTTAGCTATTTGCTCTCTGAATCTTTACTTATGTATCAAACTTATTTAATGTAACTTTTTATTTTCTACCATCAAAACTGGCATAAAAAAACTTGTGCGCATCATTTTACATACCCTAAGAAATGGGATGTTTTGATACTAAATATTTGAATTTAAGATAACTAGCATTATTTCAAGAGGGCACCATGGGGCTATGAACTTGGTAATAATCCCAAAAAAAGCAGCAGTATATCATAAGGTATCTCAATATTATCACATTCCTACATCCACATTTCTACATCGGGCATATTCACAATACCAAATAATCCCAATCCCATGTTTCCACTTTCTGTGTTTTCATTGTTAGTGTCAAGTGTGATGATATTGTCCTCCAGAATTAATTCAGGGGCTCCAAATGTACTTATAGGAAGTAGTTTACTTGTAAGTGCCTCAAAATCAATTTTGGGACTCTAATATTGGCTCCCCATCAACAAATTTGTACTTGTGTTTTCATAAATTGGCCCATGTACAAGTGTTACTATTAGACAAAATTAGATATACTGCTGAATATCAAACTGTTACTAGTATTATTTTTCATAGAATTCCTTTCTCCTTTTCTCTTTCAGCTTCCCTTATCCTTACTCTCTGACAGGAATAATTGTCACAGACTCACATACAGTTGATATAGATTTTTTTTCTGAGGAACTTGGCAGTTAACATTGACATCAAAAATCATTCCATTCAAATTTAAATCAGGTTTTCCACGAGTACGAGTGACAATTCTTCTCATCCAAAAGTTGCATCATTATGTCCAAGTAGGCAGCCAGGATTCCTAGTCTCGAAAGGCCAAATAGGTATTTTAATGGGAGGGGAAATTACTAATTCGAAGGAGGGCAAATATTTTAATTTCATTTAAATTACAAATAAAATCTAAGAGTATATACCCACTTCAGGGAGCAGCTGCCCAATCCAGCCCTCCCCTTGGCTCCGTCTATGATTGTATCCAAGAATCAACAAAGAAAAAGATACAAAACTCTCCTATAAAGAGCAGTTCAAATGCAGCAAAGGACTTGGAACAGATCCCATGAATCCATGTTTATCAGTTTATGAATCTAGTTGGTACATGATTTTCTAATTCACCATGAAAGAATAATTAATATATATCAGAATGAACAAATACAATGTACACCATCTAAGCGAACAAGAAATTCACCTTTCAATGTGATTTAGTCCATCCATCAAATCGAAAACAAGAAAATCCATATCTTCACATTGTTATAGAGCTTCGAAAACTCTAGCCGAAAACAAGACCTTTAACTCTCTACAACCCCCATCATCAACATTTGATTGATTCTTGACAATGTGCCAAGCTCCATTTCCATTCTCACATCGGAACAAAAAACTGGGTTGCAGGGCAATCAGGCTAATCCGACGGTTGCCAAGCCGAGGCGGTGAGCAATGACAAATCCTTCCACCCCAGCTTCAAGCATCCATTTTCCTCCACCAAAGTATACCCCTGCCAAGGGAACATTCCAAGCAAGAGGTTGGCCTGGGCGGCCGGGTTACCTGCAAGGGAAACAGGCCGGAACCCGCCCCTAACTAACTCATCCCCCCACCTTTCCACCACCACCTCCCCTGTCCGTTTCGGCCCACCCACAGCCACAATGTTCCTAATCTCACACCCAAACAGCTGCTGCTCTACTGTATGCCTCTCCACGCTCTCCATCCCCAATCCATCCCCCAAAGCATCAAACAATGCCGAATAGTAATGCAACGCCTCCACGAACCGCCCAAGGAAACTCCCCGCATGACTCAGATCCTGTTCCACAATGGTGATCAACTTGGGCCTAAGCAAAGTTAACAATCTCAAAGCTCCTAAGTCACTCCCCGTGACGTCGTACAAACAATGATGCATCCAATGCACCACAACAGTTTCTCCCATTTTGATGTTCAACTGATTGAGATCCTTTATGTTACCAATTTTCCCTTCCAGCGGCTGGAATTTGAAAGGAATGTTAAGTGCCATGGCGAATTCTTCCAGACGCTGCCCTGTCGAGTTCAGCAGTTCTGCAGAGGATCCGAGCCCAGTGATTCTAAACGACTTGAGCTTCCTCGTTTTGGAGGCGAGGATGTGGAACAACCCGGGCCACTGGAGGCCCTGCATAATGTCGAGGTCGATGACGTGGACATGATCGGCCCCATCGAGGGCCTGCTGGATGGCCTGATTAGCCGTGAAATGGGAGAATTTGATTAATGGGGCGACAGAGTTGTAGATTTGGAGGGCGCTCAGGCGTTTTTGGTGGTGGGTTTTACATAGAGGAGTGAGAGGTGAGTATGTGCCGAGGTATGAGCTGATGATACGCGCCGAGATAGCGTCGGCGAAGTACGCGGCGACGCGTTGGGCGGAGGAACCGAACGGGGAGGACAGCTCAGCTATCTCAGGCAGGAGCTGCCCAGCATCATCTAGATTGTCCATGGCCACACATTCCGCGCACTGTAGAAGCAGCCCAAGGAGGCGGAGCCCAGTAGAGTCTCCATCATCCTCTGCAGCCGCGGCGGTGGGGTGGAGCTGCGCCTCCTCCTCTTCCTCTTCAGATTGTGGGTCTTTCTCGGGGGAGTGGTAGGATCTTCGGCGCTTAATGGGTTCTTCAGCAGAAGTGGTGGACAGGTCAACGGCGCGTTTGCCGGCGGAGGACATGGAGGAGGAGGCGGCGGGGGAGGAACTATTGGTTGTGGGGTGGTGGTGCTGGAGGGGGTTCAGTAGACCGTGGAGCATGATCGGAGAAAGTGCAGGGCAATCAAAAAGGAGAGGTACTTTTTTCTCTGAGTACTTCACCAAAAAGATGGGTCCGGAAAATGATTGTTTGGAGTGAAAACTTTTTCTCTCGGCTTCTTCAAGAATTTTATGATGAATCAATAATGGTAGGGGGGAAGGCGTGGGGGGGTGGGGTGATGAAAACGAAAAAGGTCGGGAGGGTTTTTGGAGGGATTGACGGAGGGTGGGATTGTGAAAGATAGGTTTGTTTCTGGTCTTGAGTGTATATGCAAGCAAGAAAATATGCTGTTGTAAGGTTTTGTTTGGTGACATGAAAAAGTTGATGTATTGGATCATCAAACATTTCATTTTAAGGATGATGTTGGTTGGATCTTGTCAGTTTCATCGTATTCATTCAAGAATTTCATAATTATTATTTGTATTGAAACTAAGAATGCTTTTGCTTAATGGAATTTTATGAGGTAAACATGTTTTTATGTTGCAGACGAATGATGTGACTCGAATTTATGATATTTTGATTGGATTTTATCACTTGAATCCACATTTGGAGTGTGTGTTTTGCTTGATGATCTATATTTGAAATTGTACTCCAATTAAGATCATGAATATAAATTGCATAACTCTTTTTTTTTTGTAACATTACCAATATTATGTTGTAATAAAATGGTTGAGTTTAGTTTGATAACTAGGAGTTGCGTGCCTAGTTAGTTAAACATAGTGTGAGAAAAAATTAATATTTAATACGTATGAATATATTTTTATTAAAAATTATGAAAAAAAAAATTGGAAAAGTAAAATAGAAGTTGTTAATATACGGATTTATAAACAAAGGAATAAAATATTAATATAAAAGAATTGTTCGAAATAAAATATAATTTATTTTGATACTAATTTCTATATGAATTGTGTTTTTATTTAACTTTAAATTAAGAAAAAAAATTATTTTATAACTATTTTTATATTATTTAATTTAGAATTATGGCATAATTTAAAAATAACTATTTAATAATAAATAGTATATTCATAAATTATTAAAATTTTATTTTTTATTTATATCACATTTTATTTATACTTACAAATAACTTATTAATAATTTTTAGATTATATTTAAATATTATAAATATATATTGAAATAAAGTATTATTCGTCAAGTATTATATGAATAAATATAATATGAATACTAAACATTTCACTTCAAAAGTAATGAATATTACATTGCGGTTTAGAATGTGTATGAAAAATGAAAATAATTTTCAATTATTCGCATGTACGTATACTATTTAAATATAATATAAGTTTAAACTAACATAAATTGAATATGGTCACCCGCTATTCTTACATAGTAATATGAGAAGAAATGCTATATGTAATTCATGTTTTGTCAAGTTATGATGTATTTTATCTTCTAATAATTGAAGGGAAATTTCATTTTCAGTCCCTCAAGTTTAGTAGTGTTGTAATTTTGATATCATATTATTAAAAAAAATTAAAGTTAATCTCATAAGTTAGTTTTTCGTTGTAATTTCATTTTTAATATTAAATTTTGGACGGAGAATTATGCTTGTACGTTTAACTCGCCAATGTGGAGAGATACATGCAATTATATCGATACACAATCATCAAATGAATTTTTTCCTTACCTAAACTAGAAAATCGTTATAGATATGGATATGTGGGCATCATTGTATAGAAAATTTATCAAGAGGGCTGGAAATGGAACACCCAAAATAAGACTATTGTCTACCTTGTGTGTGGTCATTCTAATCAATCACATGATAAACTTACCAAAAAAAACAATGTCAAATTAAGGTTGAAAAACAAAATCATACTGCTCGATATTCAATTCAAGATGATCGTTAAAAGTTCGTTTGAACTTAATTTATTAATTTAATAAATTAAATTTAAATATATTTTTTTTGTTCGATAAGATTTGAAACTCAATTCGAGTTCAACTCAATTGGTAAAAAAATAAAAAATATATATATAAACAAATTAAGATATTCGAGTTTGATTCATATTTGACTTGATTTAAGCTCATTCAAACTCGACTCGATTAACCATCAAACCAAATTCAAACACAAATTTTGAAATTCGATATAAAATCTAACAAAAATAATAGTATATTCAACTCGATTCGATTTGTTTACACCTCGATACAAGTGATTATATGATTGATTCAAGTGACTATATATACTTATTATGTGATTGATTTGTACTTAATATGATCAATAAAGTATACAAGAAGTAAATTAATGTTTTGTAATTGGTTGAGAATGATTGCAACGAGTGTTTGTTAGAATATATCTACTCTTGTTCTTTCCTTTTTATGGTTAACTAAATCAAAATGTCAAGGTATTGAGAAATAATTGTATGAAAAAACTTACATCAAATTAAAAAATTAATAAAATATTAGATAAATATCCATACTTATAGTAGGACTTATGCATGAAACCTAGTTGTTATAAAATCTTAAATTCTTAATTTTGAAGAATTCTAATCTAACATTCGACTGAATTCAAGTTAATTATATGAGAAATGAATTACACTGGTATATAGTGGTATATTGAAGTGACTAAACACGTAAGACGTAAGAAAAATTACCAACTTGATCTTTAGCCCAAGTATTATATTTGATTATTTACTAAAATCGCCCTTTGGAGGGAAAAGATGGATAGGTACGTTCATGATAAAAGTTTGTCATTAATTTATGCTACATGAATGAATTAAACAATAATATTAAATAATGTAATTCATTAAAAATAAAATAAACACTCATATTTTAAAAAATAGATTGGATTAATCGATTCAACTAGTCCAACTGAAAATTAAATGTCGATCCGGTCCGATTAGGCGCATAAAATCGTTTGACCAATTTTCCTCCTTTAAAAAAAATATTTATTTTTAATTTTTTAAAAATTTTAAATTTGATATTTTATTATATTTATGTGATTATTTGAATTTTGTGTTTTTTAGGTAGTTATTATTTATTTTACATTTAAAATGTAAAGTATAACAATTAATTTATTATATTATTATTATATATTATATAATAATAATATATAATTAATTTTCATTAGATCAATCCGACAGCTGATTGAACCGATTCGATTGATTGATCCGCTAATTATTATTAACACCGGCTTGATCATCGATCCAATTATAAAAATCCTGATAAACACATCTAATCCAAATCACAAAGTACTCAATTTAATAAGGAGGAATGCACCTAAAGATCTGTTACAAATCAACAGAAGACTTCAATACGCAAGAGATAATTAAATGTTGCTCAACAAATAAATCTTGAAACCAAAACTTTTAGAACACAATCCTCAGAAACAAGCGTCCAATACACAGCAGCAACATAAGGCAGCACAACTGCAACCAAAAAAATAGATAAATAATTATTACATTTCATTTACAAATCACACATTAATTAGTTTGAAAGGAGCAAAATTTTTATGAATCAATAAGTTTTAATTAATCACTAGTTCAAAAATAATTTTGAGCTTTTTCTTATCAAAATTTTTAATTTTGAGAGGCGAGATACAATTTAAAATTTGAAAGTACCAAACTTTTTATGAATCAGTAAGTTTTAATTAATCACTAGTCTTTATGTTTAGAATTTTCCGTAAAAATAATTCAAAAATTCGAAAGGAGCAATTTTTTTATGAATCAGTAACTTTTAATTAATCGCTAGTTCAAAAATAATTGTGGGCTCTTTCTTTTTACCATTTTTTGTTGCAAAAAAGCCAAAAAAAAATTAAATAAATAAAGGAAATGGAGAATATGATGATGAAAACTGTACAAAATTAGCAACAGCAGGAGAAAGAGAACTGACCATCCTTTCCAGAACCCATCACCTCTAGACTGGGTGTTGGCCGGTGGACCCTGACCCTGTTCCCCATCTTTCATTGGATAACCAGCCGGTGGCGGCGGAGCCATGTAGCCGCCCTGTGGCTCCGCCGGGTACGCCGTGCCCGGTGGAGGATAAGCTGCTACAAAGTTAATATATACATTCACCATCAACAATCAAATATATGTACCTCCTATAATAGACATTTAATTTATACATATACATATACATACATATATATATATACATATATATATATATATATATATATTCACACACATATGTACACATCTTTTCTTAACACATTGGCGTTCGATCCAATTTACCCCAAAAAATCCTTAATTTTTTAATTTTATTTTCAGTCTTTTTTAGGCCAAAATTTGAAAAAAAAAAATGCATTTTTGCCATATATAGCAGCAGAAACAGAGAGAACAAATGAGTGTGTAGATATACCTTGAGGCTGGTTGTAGTTGCTCATGATGGATGGAGAAAAAAGAAAATAGCAAGCTTTAAGAGGAGAACTGATTTAAAGAAAAACAGGAGATGCCCACAAGATGAGACGCTATCTGTGAATGTGATTTTGTAAGTATATATATATATATATATATAGGTGGGGGGGGGGGGAGGGTGTAGTGGGTGGGTTGAATGTGGAGTTGTTGGCGGAGATTACTTAGTGGAGAAGGAACCGAGGGCGGAGACACCGCGTGCAGAGGCTGAGGAAGAAAATTCCACCAGGGGTAGGCCAAAAGGGTTTTCGACAAAACGAATTTAAGGTCCCACATAATAATTTTAATTTTTCATATACAATTAGTATTAATTAAATATTGTAAATATATAAATTTATAACTTACAAACACTTTGATATATTCCAAATATATTTTTTAAGTTCATTTTTATTTTACAAATATTCTTTCAAATAGGTGTATTTTATAAAATGAAGATAAAAAAATAAAGAGTATTTATAATTTATAAACTAAAAAAAATATTTTTTTTAAATGGATCAAACATAAAAAATAATTAATTAACTCTAAAATAAAAGATTAAAAAAATAAAAAATAGCAACCTAATCATGTTCTTTGCTCAAGGTTTTGGTGGCGGTCTTTATCCGTTTCCTAAGCTCTTATTACGCAGTTTTGTTGACTTCTTGACATTCAATGCTTTTTGACTATTATGTCCTAGTTTATTTATGCGAGTTCTTTCATGCTGACTGTATATCGACAAAGATGTATTTTTGTTGAGGTTTTTTGAAATCGAGCCTATGAAAATGTTTGGTTGGAAGAAAACATTGAGAATGACTCGACAAATTGAATATGGGTTCAATGGTGTTTTTGTTGTTGTGGAAGTTGAGAATTTTTTTTTTATTTTTCAAAATTTTTATTTTAGTTAACCAAATTTAACCGAAAACTAAAATACTATTTTTGTATATTTATATATATATATATATATATAATTTTGATATTATTTTTTTATGTTAAAAATTATGTTTTGGTAATATTTTTTATATTTTTCTCACCAAATTATAAATAATAAATAATAAATATATTTTTAATTATATTAATTTTTTAAAAAAAAATTATGTTAACCGAAAAACAAAACTAAAAATCGATTATAATCGAATTGAATTAATTAATTCGATTTAATTTTTAATTTATAATTTTGATCAATCGAAATTTTGATTCAATTTGATTGGACGGAATGTGAAAACTAAAATTGAGTGAGCCCCAATTGGAGGGAGCAAGTATAGAGTTTAGCATTGGCACTTAGAAGCATCGCCAAAGGTCCCCTTAGTGTGGGTGTTGGGCTCACTTGGCTAAGGGGGTTGCCGATGGGCACGTGAACTAGGAAGAGTTGTGTCATTGGACGTTGGGACATCTGTTCGTTGGTTGTTTGGCTCAAATTCGACTTATATATATATTTTTATATATTAAAATCTCAAATTTATACAAAATTAGCTTACGTGATAATTTTTTATTGATTAAAAAAACAAAATAATGATTAAAGAATTATGAATTATACTAACCTATTTAGGAACAAAACGCACATGTTAACATTCCCAAATATTAAAAATAACATGAATTAGTTATTGATTAAATAGAAATCAACATAATTTTTGGACTAACTCTAGTATCTAATAACTGAAATGAATTGAGCATACTTTTGGTTGAGCCTTATTAAGCTTGAATTATTAAATGCTTCAAGTTCGACCCGATTGGGGGTGTTCAAAAGTTCAGTTTGGTATTCGTTTTTTCTTTTTAATAAAAATTTGGTATTTGGTTCGATTTTAATTTTTTATTTGGTTTATCGAATCGTACCGAATATTAAATTATTATTTTTTTATATTTTAATATTTTTATTTTTATATATATTATTTTTGTTTACTTACCAAAATTTAAAAAATAAAAAATAAAAAAACACAATAATGTTAAATTTTAATTAAATTTTTATTTTAAAAAAATGATTTATTGAATTATCGAATTGGAATATCAAAATAAATTTGAAATAGCCGAACTGCGTCGTGTAATTTAGTTAGATATTCAATATGTCATTTTGGCGTATCGAATTTTTTATTTATCAAAATTTTTATTTAATTTGATTTGATTTTACTTAATGAACAATCTCTCCTTGATCAAATCAGACTAAGCATTTTCTAAAAAAAAAAAATCAAGTGAAATATTGATAAACTTAATAAATTTTTATTTTTATTTTTATTTTTTTCATTGGGGACTAATTAATTTGCCATCTAACAAAATATATTATAACCTAAAAGAAAAATATTATGTCATCTCCAATATATAACATCAAATTTGATGTAACTTTTACACCAAATTTGGTGTTTTGGTATAATTTGACTTAAATTATCTCCAAACCACTAAACCAAATGAATATTTTATTGATATTTTTTTATTTTTTCAATTATCATTAATTTATTATTTTATAAAATTATTTAATTAATTATATTTTATTAATATTAATTCTACTAAAAAATATTTATAAATAATATTATATTTTATTAATTATATTATAAAAAATATTACAATTAACATTACAATAAAAAGATATTACATTGCACACTACGTACAACAAAAAAATATTAAAAATATTAATTATTTATTAATTAATATAATTAATTATTACAAATATTATTGCAAAAAAATAATAAGTAAATTAAAATCAAATAAATTAAATTAAATTATAAATTAATTAAATATACAATATAGAATACAAATAAAATTAAAATTTAGAGAATAACAAATTTGGGGCAAAAATGAATATTGTTAGTATTTTAAATCAAGCATAAACATGAGATTGGGTGCATAACTTGATTTGGGGACCAATTGAATAATTAATATGATATGCTATGTTTATAGAAATCAATGACAATGCATCATGAAGCTTATTAAGGGGACCATTTGGGTGCATTTGAAAATCATAGGCAAAGATTGAAAAAATTAAGGCATCCCTTTGGCCCAACATGTTACCAACCTAAGTCAAATAAATATGAATAAGATATGGTCATTTATTATGCATATAAATTTAATGAAGGAAAATGGTGTAGTATAAGCATAAAACTTGACTTCAAATATTAACTCCAAATCTTGAACACATTTTAGTATATAAATTATTCAAACTAAGATTATTTTCTATTTTCAAACTATTTAAAAAAACCCGTGATTATAACAAATAAGTTCGGATCCTTTGTTACAAAACTGGTGTTTAATCTCATATTTTACGTTACAAATGCACACCAAATATTTCTTCTTTATTTCATATCCATTTACCCTTTTTTTTATAAAAAAAATACAATTAACATGGATTCATAAATATAAAATATAAAATAAAATATTAAATTAGAATAAAGAATTCAAAATATTTTAATTGTCAATTCCTTCTATCCATGCCATAGGAATACTTTTTAACTAAACTTGCAATAGTCAATAAGCCATTTAAACAAATTTGGTGAATAGAGTTCGAGTAGTTTAATATTTGTTAATATTATTTATTTTTTATTGGACCATTGAGATTATATCAAACCAAGTTTTGGAATTGTAGAAATGGTAAATGGTATTTGACTTTAGTTTGTTAAACTAATAAATCAATATGAAATAAGTTTTTAGCGATTAATTTGAAGCGAAAAATTTCGAACAACTTATTTTACTTTTAACGGTAATATTCGAGCTACACCTGATATATTTTTTATTAAATATAGAATACGGTTAACCAAGATGTTAATTATCTATTACGATAAATTGGAGTTAATGTATTATTAATTAATTTCAATGATTAAATTCAACAATTCATATCTTCTATTTTAATATAGTGTTGATTCTCAATTTATATGTTTTGGTTCCCATTAGATTGAATTAACTAGTGAATAAATAATAAGTTTTAATACATATTACTTTCACCTATAGTTTCTACCTAAAATCTCACCTTACAAACAAATTTTTGAAATGCAAAGGATCTTTTAATTGTCATTAATTAGTAATATTAATAATAATTTAAGAGTTTCAAAGCAATCTCAATTATTATTTTGCCTCTCATATAGTAGCAAGTAAATTTGCTATTCAAAAGAAATTGAAATAATAAAGGACTTAATTTAGGTTAAATTATATTTATTCTTTTCTTGCCACTGTAAACTTGGCTTAAAGTATTATGGTTATTTTCCATGATTTTTTTATTTTATCTTATATTTCATATCAATTATTCACGTTAAATTTATATAATCAATATTAAGTATATATTTATGAAAATATTCTACATACTTATTATAAATATATTTTATAAAATATAAAATAAAATATCAAATTAACTATAAAATATCTTAACTGGATTCTCATCAATCAATATTAGGTGGTATATCCAAGAGCATGCCATAACTTCCACACTCGAGTACTCCTTGGTTAATTAAGATTCATCTCCCTTATCAAGGTGGGATGTAACCCTTAAACAATGTTTTTCCCTTGTCCCCATAAAATTGGAAATATTTCTTTAGAAATCGTTAGTTGGTCTTTATCATTCAACATATTATATTCTATTATAAATTTTGTTATATTTTTTTTTATTATATTTCATTAATTATACATATAATATTTAAAATTTTATTTATAAACTATACACAGTAATTAATTCAATACAATAAAAAAAAAGTAATATGATTTACAACAAAATTTTAAATTCATTATCAACCTAGCACAAAACTTAAAGTCGGGAGTAACGACTTTGTGGTGTTAATTCCATCGGGGATACATGTGTAGAATAAGTTTGCAGATTCACTTGATCATTTGTACATAAACACATTTTTATCCTAATTTTGTAGTATTGGTCAAGATTTGATCGAATTCAAATTAATTTTAGGATGAGTGAATTCAAATTAAATCAATCAAATAATAAGTGCTGCTAAGTGGTTAATTAAGTTTGACCAAATTTTTTTTTTTTTTTTTTGTCTTTTGTACTTTTAGTCATCTTTACTTTCTTTACTTTTTTTTCTTTTTTTTTGCCTTTATTGTTTTCTCTTACCCGCATTGGATTTTTTTAAATTTCTTTGTTTTAATAGATCAAGTTACACACTTGTAATTTGTGGGGGATTTTGGACATTTTTAGCATGTACTAATTTATTCGAACTTTATTGGTTTTCTTAGGTTCATGTAATCTATATTTAAGGTAGCAATTCATTTTATTTCTCTTATTTTCTCTATTGTATTTGAGAAAATTTATCACCAAATTTCAAGAACTTTGATATTATAATTATGATATTGCTCGACTATGTTTTCTAAAATATATAAAGTAAATTATCGTAATTTAGAAAAATCGAATTGAAACGATTGTACCAAATAATTCCAACGAATAATCAACATAGTATGTTCGGATCCATTTGAACATAGCTCATAATCAATAAAAAAAATTATTAAAATAAAAATAAAAGTATTTCTAATTCCAAATCTAATGTCACAATTCCACATTACCTAATAGTAGTTAATAGTACTAAATAAATTTCCTACCTAATAGTGTTTGGAGGGAGCCAAACACGTCCTAATAAATAACTCTCTCTACATACATATATTCAATTATATACACACACAGATTCTCTCTCTCTCTCTCTCTCTCTCTCTCTCTCTCTGCCCCTAAACTCATACACAGACAAATATAGACACGAGTCTAACCTCTCACTGTGTGAACAGTGTGTGTATCTCAGTTGGTGTCTCTTTCTTTTGTATGCTACTAAACCCTAATAAGCAAAATCGCAGAAAAAAAGTGGGGCGGGGGGTTTTCATCGCTCTATCTATCTCATTGATTGGAGTTACGATTGGGTTAATTTCGTAATTATGGAGAGATCCGATGGCAAAGATTTCAATGACTTCATCGACGCCTCCAGCAGTTCTGTTTCTGGTTCGCAGCTCTCTACTCCCAGCTTAGTCTATTTATTTTGTTTGTTTTTCTTTTATTTATTTTTCGGTTTCGATCTGTGTTTAGTTTTTCTTTTTTTTTTTTCCTTTTTGTTTGTGGGTAACTTTTGATTTGTTGTTAAGGATAAGTGGGCGTTTGAGCTTGATTAGTTGAGTGTGGATGTGATTTCTGTTGGCTTTTATATATGCGGGTTATGAATTGGGTTTTGATTCTGTGATGCAGGTAGCGCAATGTTCGATGCATCCCAGTATGCTTTTTTCGGAAAAGATATCTTGGATGAAGTGGAATTAGGGGGTTTGGAAGATGAAGGAGAGGGTGTTCCTGTAATTGGGGGTGGATTTGGTGGTGAAGAAGAGTTGAATGAGTATCATTTGTTCGACAAAGATGAGGTGACCATATAGAAATAATATTAAATAGTTCTTGTGGAATTGTATGTCGTATGAAGTTTGGATGTTTCACTGTGCTGTTGGTCTTTAATAGATTGCTTGGGCTTAATGAAATCATCAAGTCTTGGGGGTTTTTGACATATAGTCTTGAAAATAGTGGAAGCTAATTATTGTTGCTTTCTCCCACTGCAGAAGTTGGACCGTGGAAGTTCCAAAAGATGCGTACAATAACCATCTATTCATTATTAATTTATTTGTTGATGAATATCTAAGGAAATATGTATCTTGCACATGCTATTGTAAGATGGTGTGTCACTAAGCTTTAAAAAAATTGATCTTGTAAAATTTTCAGTTCTTAAAATGTTATTAATGTTTATAAGATATTAGTCTTGTCTTAAAATGAGTTCTTAGTTTGTTTGGATAAAATAAGCCCCTAGAGCTTGTAAGATCCTTTTATTTGATTAGCAAGATAATTTTATCATTTTAAATGGTGAAAATAATGAATTTGTGAGATCTTAAAGAATAAGTTAGGGTCTGAATCTTATAAGCTCCTAGTACCTTATTTTTGAAATTTACAAGTTCCTATCTCTAATTTTTTACATGATCTTGTAAGCACTTAAAAAATCTTAGCAGTTCTTAAATTTATTATAAGATATTGTAGGTAAAAAAATAACGCCCTTTGAGTTGATGTTAAACCGTTTCATTCCTGATTAAGTTTTCAGTTTATGAACGCTCTCATTGCAGAGACTTGTTTTTCACATATTCCTTTTCGAGATGTCTCAAAGCGCCGCTAGAATTTTAAGATGCGTCAACCATTTAATTGATCTTCTTGTTAAGTATATTTCACTGTCCATGTGAGGATGAGATTGGCCTTGAGTTTAAGTGTATTTCGCAACCTTGTGACGATGAGAGTGCCTTGCATTCTCGGTATCTTTGCATTTTATGCATAGTTGTTCTACCTTGTGCTGAACTTTTTAACAAAATCTTCTTGTACTTCATTTTTTTAAGGCCTAATTTTCTTCATACAGCTATCTCGATCTGATGATTTTAATATTCTTTTTCCTTTTACCAGGGCTCAGCACTAGGATCATTATCTGATATAGATGATCTGACAACTACATTTGCAAAGGTGAGTTTCTTTGGAACCTAAAATTCTGGCTTATCTTTCAATTTATGATTCTGGATTTGCATATTTCTTTTAGTCCATTATTCCTATTTTTGCCATAGGCCCCTTGAGCTATTGTATTTTATTGGGGTATTAGGAGGTCCTCTTATTATAATGATATATACCAGACATAAGTAAACAGCGTCCCTGACATAACATGATTCTTCAGTGCTTTGTAAAACACGTCTGCTGCATTACTCAAAAAGAGGAGGAGGGGGGGGGGGAAGGAGGTAAAGTTACAACCTTGGCCATATGTTCTTATATGCCTTGTCCCATGGTTTATTATCTCATTTTGTTGTGAGTGTCATGATAGTGATGACATCATACATTCGGTGAGTTGGCTTGCTTGCTGGTGTAGTAATTGTAATTGCGATAATTGACGATCTAAAATGTGTTTTTCTTAAAGCTACTTAATTAGATAGATTAACTTCATTTGTTGCAGGACAGTCACTTAGGTAAGAAAATATATTTTGCCAGCAGAAATAATGATATATATATATATATATATATATGTATATATATTCATTTATTTATGAGAAAAAGAAGATCAAACAAGATATAAGCCTTACTCTTGGTCTTCCAACAATACCCCTTTCAAATATTTGAAAGGAGTCTAAAGTAATATCATGCAGGATAATACTGTCACATAGTACATTTGGCTGGGAGAGTATGTGATCTTTAGACTAACTATTACCGCAAGATTTACAATCATAGATGCAACTCAACAAAATAATGAAGAGAACAAAATGGAAAACAGTATAATCAAGGAACTCTGACTTTGATGGGAATTTTGGCTTTACAGATTGATCCTTGAACACAATGTTATGTTGCTTGTAGACAAGTATTCCAAATACAAATGAAATAATGAAATGCTCAACTAATGAAAAGTTTTTCTTCGTTTTCTTAAAAAAAGACTTTCCTAGCGAGCCTTCTGCTGAGCTCCTACATACAATTTTTTTTCCTGTTTTATAAGTCTGTAGTTTTGCTCACTTTATTATGTGCTTCATCTTTCTTATTATTCGCATCATTATTTATTTATTATTATTATTATTGTTATTATTATTTTTGCAGTTGAACAAAGTTGTTTCTGGACCAAGACATCCCGGAGTTATTGGTGATCGAGGATCCGGATCTTTCTCGAGGGAGAGTGAGTTTTTATGTTATGTCTATTTGTGAAATCATGATTTCAATTTCTCTGTCTTCCCTTACTATTTTATAGTTGACCATTGCACTTACATTTAGTTTATATTAAATAGTCACTAGTTTATATTAAATATTCACATCAGATTACCTTTTTCTTCCATAAAAGTTAGTTCCAGAATTTTGAAGCAGTTTTTTTTCATTGTGAAGAACTCCGAAATCAACTTTTTTAGGCATTTGCAATGCACGGATACCTGAAAATGGTCACATGTAGTGTGAGCCATGCTCAGGACACGGATAAGCTCTGACCCTCCCCAATATGTCTTGGGACAATGGAAGTGTTCAGAAACTAATAGCAAAAATAAAAAATTGGATACACTTATTGGCATAGGAAAAGGACTTGTATGCATCGGGATTTGCGTTGCTTGAGCAAAAGGGAAATACTCAAAACGTCGGTAAATTTTAGGAATAGGAAAATTTGATGTTCCAATGTGTTATGTGTTGTGAAGGCCTAAAGAGTTCTCTACTCCTTAGACTTCTTCTTTCTTCTTTCTTTTGATATAGATATATTTATTTATCTATGTATTTAGTCTAATTGGATCTTAAATTTTGTTGAAAATTATGATTTGTATGATACATAAGATGTCCTAAATCGTATGACTTGTTGAATCCCGTGTCTATGCCATGTCATGTCTGTGTTGTTAGATTCCTCTTCGTGCATCACTTAGGACATATTTTCCAACTTGCATGGAACCTTGAGTTACCCTTGTTTGTGTTGGAGAACAAACTAATTTGAAAAACAGCAAGATTCTTGAGTTTCCTTTTACGATTTACTTGAGAGCTGTCCATAGCCTTTTATTCATGTGCTCAAGTTTTCATTCTAAAGTTTTCATTGTTTTTTGGTTGTTAATTCTTGCTACTTCCTGCATGCTAGGTGTTTTAACGTACTCTCTTTTTTTCTTTTGTTGGTTTTATTTGGATCTTGCCCTTTTACCAGCATTCAGTTTTTAACTTTTTCTGTTAAGAAGCAAATGCTTCCCAGATTTAGGGACTTTCATTTTTTATCGGAGATTAAAAACAGTTTTGTTTTCTTTTTTCATGAGTTATGATATTTTCTTAACTAGACATAGTGCTGCTTTTTAGTGGAGGCCTGCAGATAAGCTAGTTAAGTCTTAATTTCTGACAGTGTTGGGTAGAAAACAATGAAATCGCCCTAACTAATTTATCCTATTCATTTGACCAAACTAGTAGCTTGGAGTGGAGTGTGTACGATAGTTTAAGGTTTACAGGAAAAACCTCTTGGGCACACTTTAAGCTTTGATAAATTGAAAAAAACTAGCCGATCGCCCAGAAAATCAAAATGGAAAATTGTTTTAATTGCATGCGCCTGTTATATACCTTTCATTTCTTATATTATTTTCCTATCTATTTCTCCTTCATTTTCTTTGTTACGTTTTTCTTTTGGCCCTCTGATTAATAAAGGTTACTTCAGGTTCATCAGCTACAGAATGGACGCGAGAGGCAGATTTTCCTGATTGGTTTGACCATCATATGTCTGACTCGGAATGTTACGAAGAAAATAAGAGATGGTCATCGCAGCCCCATCTCTCTTCAATGTATCTTCCAGAATCTAAACCATTATACAGAGCATCATCGTACCCTCAGCAGCAGCAACAGCTGCCACATTTTTCTAGTGAACCTATTTTAGTCCAAAAGTCATCTTTCACTTCCTTCCCTCCACCAGGTTCTCAACAAGGTTCTTTGAATAATTCACATCATCTTAATTTGTCATCTTTTTCTAGTGGACCTCAGTCACCATTCTCTACGCAGAACAATTCTCCATTATCTAACTCTACTCTTCATTTGCCTGGCTTGCCTCGCGGGTTCCATTATAATGCTAACATGTCGCACGTTACCTCACCTAATCTATCTCGTACCAATCAGCTGCAAAACCACTGGATTAGCCATGCCGGTCTTCTTCATGGGGATCAATCTATCCTCTTAAACAATATCTTGCAGCATCAGTATCAAAATGGGTTATTACCTTCACAGCTAATATCCCCACAGCTGCAGAGACGGCACCTTTCTTTTCAACCATCTTTAGCCCATTTTTCTGCATTACAATCTCAAATGTTTAATAGCGTTCCTTCACAATCACATTTGAGTAAATATGGATCAACTGATAAGAGAGAGTCAAAACCTAGATCATCGCAAAAAGGTAAACATTCTGTGAGATTCTCCAATCAAGGGTCTGATGCTAGTAGCCATAGGAGTGACAGTAATTTGCCACAATTCAGATCGAAGCACATGACTGCTGAGGAAATAGAGAGCATTCTTAAAATGCAGCATGCTGCAACCCATGGCAATGACCCTTATGTAGACGATTACTACCACCAAGCCCGCCTTGCGAAGAAATCTGCTGAAACAAGGTCAAAATATCGTTTCTGCCCCTCCCACCCGAGGGAACAATCGTCTCGCTCCCGTAATAGTGCTGAATCACAACCACATCTCCATGTTGATGCTCTTGGAAGGGTTTGTTTTTCTTCAATTCGTAGGCCTCGCCCTCTTCTTGAAGTTGACCCTCCTCCCTCTGCTTGTGGAGATGGTAGTGCCGAGCAGAAATTATCTGAAAAGCCTTTGGAACAGGAACCAATGCTTGCAGCAAGGGTAACAATTGAGGATGGGTTATGTCTTCTTCTGGATGTGGATGACATTGACCGGATTTTACAGTTTACTCAACCGCAAGATGGTGGAGGCCAGGTTAGGCGGAAGCGCCATATTCTGTTAGAAGGCTTAGCTGCCTCTCTTCAGCTGGTTGACCCACTTGGGAAAAGTGGCAATTCTGTCGGGCTGTCTCCCAAGGATGATATTGTGTTCTTACGGATAGTTTCTGTTTCCAAAGGCCGGAAACTCATTTCAAGGTTTCTTCAGCTTCTTTTACCTGGTAGTGAACTTGCTCGAATAGTTTGCATGGCCATCTTCCGCCATTTAAGATTTCTGTTTGGTGGCCTCCCCTCTGATCCAGAAGCGGCTGATTCCATTAATGATCTTGCCAAAACAGTCTCTGTGTGTGTTAGTGGTATGGATCTTAATGCACTTAGTGCTTGTCTTGCTGCTGTTGTTTGTTCCTCTGAACAGCCACCTCTTCGTCCACTTGGGAGCCCTGCTGGAGATGGTGCCTCAGTCATCTTGAAGTCTGTTTTAGAAAGAGCAACTTACTTATTAAGAGATCCTCCGTCTACCAGCAACTTCAGCATACCTAATCCTGCTCTTTGGCAGGCTTCATTTGATGCCTTCTTTGGTCTCCTGACAAAGTACTGTGTGAGTAAATATGATAGTATAGTGCAATCACTAATTACTCAAAACCCACAAAATAAGGAGGTAGTTGGTTCAGAGGCTGCAAGAGCTGTAAGCAGGGAGATGCCTGTGGAGCTTCTACGTGCTAGTATCCCTCACACTGATGAGAGTCAGAAGAAATTGTTACTGAACTTTGCTCAGCGATCCATGCCTGTTACTGGTTTTAATACTCATGGTGGAAGTAGTGGACAAGTAAATCCTGAATCAGTGAGAGGTTAACTGAGATGGCGACAAATTGCACAGAAGCTATGAATTGTAAATGCTTTGCTCCAGTGGTCATTCCCTTGGCTGTTTCCCTTTAATGTTGCTGCTTTTATGTTTGTCACGGCACAAAGATAGAAGCATGGGCTTGTGTATACTTTAGGCGGAATTTTAATGCCTAAAGTTCTACTTTTTGAGTCATGCAATGTCTATGGTGTCCTGTCTCTCGCACTCTCCTGCCTGCAAGCTCTCCTCTGTAGTCCTCAGGAAAGGGTTTCTTCTCTGCGTATTTTCATGAATATACTATTTTACAAAACTGTGTATTATGTCAAAAGCTCTTTTAAATACTTTTTATTATGGAGAGCTTTATTTGACAGCAGTCTTCTGTAAACTCTGGATTAATCATTTAACTGTAAGGGTGAATGTACAGGTAAGCCATTGAGAATGCTGACAATTCTGGTGTTTCCTCCCTTGCTTGCATTTCCTCCTGAACAGTCTCTTTTGGGGGAAATGAGAAGAAAATTCTTGTTCATCAAGGGGAAACTTGTAATAACTTCCAACATTCTTCTTTGTTATATTTTGGGCCCTAGCAGCCCACCGTTACAGGCTATCCAGATCTCTTAGTACCTTCTGTGTGTGCGCCCCAGCGCCCGCGTAAGATGCGGCTGTGCTTGTCCCCAAATGTGCAATGTCTCGTAGGTTCTGATCTTTCTATGAGCATTTGATGTCCACACAGATTAACAATAACAGAACTTGCAGTGCTCAACGAGGCTGGCTGCTTGCAAATTAGTTCCTTTCTAGCTGTGGAGGAGTTGTTTTGCATTGTAGTATAGTTTACCTTTTGTTTCTGTTCTTGTTCCCCCTGTTGGTTCATTGTTTTTCTTCATAAGATACAAGAACAGAATGGTCGATTTCTATTGTTGTACCCATTCTTTTAAATATTTTACTTGGAAGCTATGCGCATCTCTGTCATAAATAGTTAGGCAAGCCTAGAGGAAGGGACAAAAATTGTGGCTAAAAGTATATAAATTGTTTGGCAAGATGTAGAAAAAAATAGAAACTATGGATAGCAATGGTAGTGATTTCCTATTTAGAGAAGGATATAGTTCTTGGTCATTTATTTCAAGTAAATTTTTCTATATCAAAACCTACATCATTACTTTAAGTAAATGTTTCTATTTAAATGTCATTGTATGATAGCAACGGATTGTACTTACCATTAAAAAATATTGCAATTTTTGTCGTTTTATTGATTTTTAAGTCACGCCACAATTTTTTAACTTCTTTTTTATATTGAGTTCATCTGTGGACCACGTCACAAAATATTTTTAAATAAATTATTGGGCTTAGAAAATCTTATGCCCATAAGTAATCAATAGTGGTAATAATGTACAATTATATCATTGAATTAAGAGGAGTAAACGGTGAAAAATCATCCACCCCTGTAATTCTAAATTAATAATGGATCTGGTGAATTATATTCTAACACTTGCCCCTAACACCTAAAAGGGGTAAATCGCAGGATATATTTCAACCAATACCCAGGTTCCCAACAAAAAGTGTACACTTTTGCGTATAAAAAATTCAATCCATAGTGATCACTCGAAACACCTCAATCGTAGAATTCCACTAACAGTACATTTATTGTTCCATATTAAAATGTATACGCAGTTTTCTACCAAAATTCAAACTCCACGAGCAAAAAAATAAAATAATTTTAGTGAGGTGAGAAGACGTTTGGCAGAAGTTTCCACGTTGTCGTAATTATCATAAACCCAATTGAAAGTCAACATTTTCTATTAACACAATTATTATTTGTAATGAGACAAATTACAAATTTTGAATATTTTTATAGTATTATTTTTAAAATGATAATTGAGAGTTAATAATTTTATATTATTATTTTCATTGAGATAATATTTTTTTAAAATGGCTTTTTAAATTTTTTATGAACATTTAAAAAAATTTATAAATTTAAGATAGAGATAGTATGTTTTCATATTTGTGAGGCAGGTGGCCGCGAGATTAGGGATAATAATAGAGTGGTTCAAAATCAGACCTATTTCAAATCGGCCTTATTTAAGATAAATTTTAATAGTATAAATGAGTCTAAATTGGGTTTTGAGTCATTTATTTTCAAACTCGACTCAACCCATTTAATTTTTTTTCTAAAAAAATTATTACATATATTTATATGATATTTTTAAAAAAAATTTAATATTATTATTTTTAAAAAATATATTTATATTTTTTAAAATTATAAAGAAGGTCAAGTTTATCAATCTAATTCAAACAAACTCAGCTCAAACTGGACGTGTTGCCATTTCAAGAGAGGGGTTTGATGGATTTTTTGCTCCAAAAAGTCTTTAGGTGAACTAAATCAAAAATATCTAATCTTGCACATAATTTGGTTGCAATGAAATTAATTATAGAAAAAAATGAATTTATATTTACCATGTAATTAATTCGCACTCTAATTTTTTTTGACGAAGTACAAAGCACGTCCAATTACACATACTATATGATTGGTTAAATACGATTAAATCATATCTAAATTTGAATTTCTCTTTTCTTCATCACAAAAATAATATTAATAAAAGTGATAATTGTCGTCTTCAAAACATAAAGTAGTAGGTGCAAATTTTGGACTTCTACTTTGGAAAATTTGGGGTAGACTTTTCAAATAAATGGTCTCAATCACTTGATATGAAATTTATTATACTTTTTTTTTTCTATAAATAATGCAATATAATACTCATTTTTATATTATTTCAATTAGAGTCATAATCCAATTGATTCAACTCATGCATATATTTTCACTACTAGAATGTAAATTTTGATTATCATTAATCTTTAAAAATTAATATCCATTCATATTCAATTTTAAGGTAATGTTACGATTTATTGTTAATCAAAATTAATGAAAACACTCTAATTTTTTTTTGTATATATTCATAAAACTTTTGAAATTATCTTTAATCTAAAAAATCCATTCCACCAACTTTTTAATAAAAAAGAATCCAACTGTTACCTTTTATAATAACACTATACTTTTTATTTTTTTTCAATTTTTGGATCAAATTGCCCTGGGGCTACATTAAGAAATTTATGAAGTCAGTTCTTTTTATAAAGATTTTTGAATTTAAAAAAAAATTAACTGTGTAGTGATGATTTTATTTTATTTTATTTTATTTTTTGCATGTTAAATATTAAATTATTTTACTTGAAGAATACAAAAAATAAATTTTTATGAACTTAATAGTACCATGTTATTTAACTTAAAAATGATTTTTTTTTTTTTGAGGTGATACCAAAAATTCAAAATTTAAAATCAGAATCATAATCGATACATTAATTCAATTTGAACAACCCAAATAAAATCCTTTTCATAAAAAAAAAATTGAATTCATTAATTTCTTAATCTAAGAAGGGTAATCTAATCCAAAAATCATTAAATTTTAAAGGTGTAAGCGTAAAAGTTAACAGTTGGGCTTTTCCGAATAAAAAGTTAGTGGAATGAGTTTTTTTTTGGATAAATAAGATTTTAATGAATTTTTCCGATGTAAAAATTTATTTTAAAGAATTTTTAGTAGTTTTTTCTTTCTTTTTTCTATCTTCATTGTGGACTCTCATTAATATATGGAAGCAAATAATTTGATTATACTGTGACATTATTACATCATGAATATATATATAGAGAATTACGAGGTTGTCAAAATGACAAAGTCCCAAATATACTTATATAGAGAAAGGGTATCATTGATATGTAAATCGATTTGACGCATTGACACTCAAAAAATTTATTTATTTGTTAGCATTGAAGAAAATTTGCCTTAATTAGACGTAATTAAATTTCTACATTATCCTATCATTTATATGATAAATCTTTAAATAGAAAAGAATAATTCATTCTCCACCATTTTGGTTAACATATATAAATCTTTAAAAACATCGGTAAAAAAAAAAAAATTAAAAAGAAGTAAAGAGGAAAAAAAAAAAAAAATCAATTCCAAGATCACTTCTTGCCTACCTCCTCTTCCCCAAACAAGATTTGGACTATGTCCAACACTCTGTCTCTCTCTTACACACACACTAAATATCAATGCATGGTTCATTGTTTTTTCATGGCAATGATTTGCGTGTTAATATATGTTATCTCCTCATTTCATGGCTTTGTTATACTCATGAAAAAATGGTCCACTTTTCTTCCACTACTATGTTCTGATTTTCTCACATTCTTTCTCATTGACCCCTTCTTCACGCGCACACATATATACACACATAAATATATGTGTATATATATGTATATATATGTATATACTTTCATATTTTCCGTTTCTTGCAGCCCTTTTGACATTTAAACTTTCATTATTGTTGGTGTCTGTCTTTTGGTCTTCTTTCTACATATCAAGTTCAGGTACTACTCATTTATTCTTCATTCAATATTCTTCTTCTTTTTTCTTCTAATTTCTGGCAAGTGATTATTCATTCAAGATATTCAGCCTTTTTTCTCTTATTACTACCCTTTTCATGAAAATCTTCAAAGAAGTTAGTTTTGGTATTAATGCTTTGTACTATCAGTTTCTCTTCTTATAGTATCTGATTGCGTGGTCATTTGGAGTCTTTTTTAATGGTGATCTGGGGTTGGTTTTTGGGATGGGATGGAATTGAATGTTAAAAAGTTGAATTCTTGAGTATGATATTTGATATGTGTGTGATTTTTATCAAAGAAGATTGGTGATATTGGCAAACTTTAGTTTTTTGCTTGGATACTCTGTTTTATTGGATTAATGTTATAGGGCCATCATGTTTGGCTTTTGATTCTGTCCTGTTATATTTCATCCATTTCTCCGAAAAGGGTCACCTTGTGTCAGGCCCCCTCCCAATTTCAAGTTTTCATTTCTCAGTTGGCAAGGTTTGTTACCTTGAAATAAGTGGAAAGTGTATGATATTTAGGGGAAGAAAAGATTTTCATAAAATTAGATCATGTGAGGATTTGATTTCTTAAATTGCTAACATGATATTACTGAATTTGCATATCCCTGTTTTATGTAACACTGTATACTCAGATTATTGGTCATCGCTATGCATATATATGTGTATTTGTGTTGTTGATGAATTAGTTTTTATAATATGGTATTCTGACACAGTTAAATAGAGGATTGGAGGATTTTTTGTTGCCTGGATCTTCAAGTTCTTTCCTCTAAGATGATATTGAATGGATGATAGGATAGCAACATTCGAGATTCTTCGTGATCGTTAATGCTGACAAACTGTCCTGTTCCTTTTACAGTGACGGGGCAACTCATTGATTGATAATAGGAAGAAACTTGTCTGCTGCAGCTTTATTGATTTGAAGCTTCCTACTTTTATTTAAGGTAAAAATGAATTTCTTGCCTGCTTGATGTTGGAATTTTGCAAGTCTTTTAAGACTTCTAATCAGTTGCATAATTGTTGCCTACAGAAAATTTGTCATAGCCAACAGTAAGTATTCACGATTAACTGATTGGTGTAGAATAGATCTTTAGAATGTTTTACGTATAAAGAAATTGTTGGAAAATGGTGGAAACAGAGATTGAGGCTTGTGCTTTATAGTATGACTTTCATGAACAAATGGTAGGGCTTTCATGAACAAAAGTTTAAGAGATGGGAATTAATTGATTTCAAATTCATTTATCTGAGAAAAAATAGAACACAATCTTGGATTTCAAAGAGTTCTTGTTATGGTGTCACCATTTGTTCCTTTCTTTATCTGGCTATGATTACAGCTGAATGAAACAGAGATGAATATATTCTAGCTGATGTTTCCTTTTAATGGCTGCTTTTTTGGCCTTTGGATGGTTTCTCTTTTCTGATGAAGTTCTTGGTTGCCTGTTAATCCTATGAACTTTGTCTGGTTTTCCATGAGATGAAAACTAAAACATCTGAAATAATCGAAGAACCACAACAAATTTGTGACTAAGTCTAAATAACTGTGTGACTTCGTCTGATCAGTGCAAGCATGGAGGATGAAAATTTTATTTCATGAACATTATCTAGCTCTAGAAGCGCACCAAAGTAAGCTCGCAGCCATTAGAATACACGGAGAACAATGGCCCTATTAAATGCTAATTTCACTCAATAGCATCAGTAGGTCTGTGATGAAAGATCAGGGTCTCTTACAATGTGAAGGATACCAGTTTATGCTTCTTTGGCTATGAAACAACTTTTAACGAGTTTTTTTCCCATTTCTAGAGCGGAGAAGAGAAAAGGGTCTTTTTTTTTTCCCTCTTATTCAATAATAATATATCGATAAGAAGGAAAAAGAACCAAGAGTAGAAAATTCAAGCATGAATCTCTTTATTCCAGCAATGTGTCTTTGCCCATAAAGAAGATAGAAGACCACTTATTCCACAAACAATATAAAGAGAGATGATCACTGAAAATCAGAACACTGCAGGAATATATATTGTGTATCTTAAGTTTATGTCCTTATAACTCCTGATGAAATACTCAAGAATCATAATTGACTTCCAGGGATGGATTTCATAGAGAGCAAGCGAAGGAGCGACTTCACTAGGAAAATTCTCTTGGCTGCTGGCGTCACTGCACTTTTTATTTTCATGCTTAATCGGCCACCTGGTATTAGTGGCTCTCCACCTGGTATTAGTGGGTCTACCAAGGTACCTTGTGATTCACATTGTAAACCAAAAGTCTGCATTTAGTTTTTTGTTTTCTATAATTCAATATAGATACAATATGAGTTGCTTGTGGACTCAATTTGGATCATGGCACAGCAGAGCGTTTGCTGCATGAGGGCAGCAGCCACCACTGAGTCTAGACATGCTCTAAATGTAGAAGGACTATACTATGAATATTCTTGATATTTTTTTTGTGGACACGCCACAAAAGCATTAATTTGATTGATTTAAATTACATTAGAATAATGTCATTAGCTTTCCAGTACATTAATCTGTGATGTTTTGTATTTCTGGTACCATTCGGACGTTTTAGTTTAAGTACTTCTTAATCATAACTGAGAAATTCTCTTTCTTCCTACAACAATAACTGTTTTCCGATTAATGAAAAGATACATAACTGCAAATCAAAAATTCTGTGTGAGTGCGGCAATTTATTTGAAGCGTCTTATTCTGTTTCTCACTTGTATCTTATTGTTCTTTGCCGGTGCATCTTCAGTTTTCCCAGCATGAGCCTGGCATAACCCATGTCTTAGTGACTGGAGGTGCAGGCTACATTGGTTCTCATGCTGTTCTTCGACTTCTGAAAGATTCATACCGCGTAACTATTGTGGTATGTCCTTTTCATACATAACAGTGTCATTTCATGCTTGGTATAAGTTGATTGTGTGTGGATGTGAAACTTTTCTCTATATTCTTAGAAGATATTCTCTGTTCATCTTTTGACAGGACAACCTTTCTCGTGGGAACATGGGAGCTGTTAAAATTCTCCAAAAACTTTATCCAGAGCCTGGGAGACTTCAATTTATATATGCTGATCTAGGAGATGCAGCAGCTGTATCCTTTACAGTTTCTCCATGCTTTGCTTTATCACCTTTTATTCCCTATTCACTTTCTTTTCCTTGTCAACTGATTTGCTCTTTATTAAGTAACATTGCTTTGAAAAATTCTTCCTTAGCTTTTACATCAGGTAAACAAAATATTTTCTGAGAATGCTTTTGATGCTGTTATGCATTTTGCCGCTGTTGCTTATGTTGGTGAAAGTACAGCTGAACCGCTAAGGTATTTAACTCCCTTTGACATCCAAATGCCCAGTCACATTTCATTACAGTTTCAAGAATAAAATCATTATTACTTAGAAGGTACAAAATAAATAGTTAATATAGATGTCTCCTTTATTGACACCCCACTCCTCTTTTGACTATGCATTTTACAGAATTATGATATGTCCAGATTTATTTTTGAAGTCAAATTGGTATTACATTAGTATTGTTTGTTATGATTGTCTTTCCATCTGACTGATACGTTACTGAAGTAAACGTCTCTCTTTCTTTGTCTGCTCGATTCTTTAAATGATGTAGAGTTAATCATTTGTCTCTGAATTAGAATAAAGATGTTATCTAACCTTCTGAAATCGGTAAGTTTCTATCATTGTTCCGATTATCGAGGCATTGGTCATTGCATATGTTTTCTTATACCTGCATTCTCTGTCTATGCAGGTATTATCACAATATTACATCAAATACCTTGTTAATTGTGAAGGCAATGGCAGCACACAGTGTTAAAACATTGATCTATTCAAGTACTTGTGCAACATATGGAGAGCCTGACAAGATGCCAATTACAGAAAACACCCCTCAAGTTAGTGACCAGAAATTGCAATTAATTTCTTTTCAATCTTCACATTTTGATCACTTTCCTCAAGTTGCAAACTTGGAATTAGTTTTCCCTCTGCTGCCACAAAGTAATGTTAATTGACCGCTTAACGACTGAAGGATAATTTGTTGCTCTTCATATAATATGGTATCTTGATTTTGTAACTTATAATTTTCAGGCCCCCATCAATCCATATGGCAAAGCCAAGAAAATGGCAGAAGATATAATAATTGACTTCTCAAAGACATCAGACATGGCTGTCATGATCTTAAGGTTTGTACTTTTCTCTCTCTGCTAAAAAAGGAGAATTTCTTGGAAAGGATCAATTAACATATGCATGTGTTTAGCATGAACTTGTAATTCAAGTGGACTAAAATATCTGCGCCATATCCTGAAGTAGTAACTATTACAGTTGCAAAATTGTATCCTTTACAAATGATTCCGCATTTTCTTACAGGAAATTGTGTGCAATTAATCACTGCACTTGCATAAAAGCTTTTAACTTGTCACAGCACAAATGTTTAACAATGCTAACTCCTTACAACACAAATCATGATAACACAGATTTTTGACGCAAATAATGATAATTAGAGTAACTTACACATGTCATGATCTTGTGACCAGGTACTTTAATGTGATTGGCTCAGACCCTGAGGGAAGGCTGGGAGAAGCTCCACGACCAGAACTGCGAGAACAAGGAAGAATATCGGGAGCTTGTTTTGATGCAGCCAGAGGAATAATTCCAGGGCTAAAGGTACATTTCTTGTGACTATCAACAGCTTTGTGAGATGTCATTTGTTTAATTAGGTGAATAATTGATGTGCAAGTGCACGTCATCCATAAGTACAAGTGTGAATGATGTATCTAAGGGCAAATATAGTATGTGTTTTCATAGCATAAGTACCTCATGTACAACTCATACAGGAAATATATTAGCAACCATGATAACACTCGAGGGCTAAATGCTTGTATGCTATTGATGAAAGTTCTCATTCTTTAGGCGTGCAGGACCCTTTTGTCCTTCCCCAACAAGAAAAAAAAATGAAGAGAGAGAGAGAAATAGGTGAATAGGGAAAATGTGATCAACTACCTATTGCAACTCTTTTGAAAGTATGGACTTGTTAAGATTTGCAAGGTAGGACCAAGAATGTCACAGATGTAAAAGATTTCCAGAGACCAACTTCAAATTTCCTTAGTTAAGCTTGGAGTAGAGGTTACAAAAACAAGGTCCTCATTATTCTTATCATTGCAGATAAGAGGAACTGATTATAAGACTCCAGATGGAACTTGTGTAAGAGACTACATTGATGTCACTGATTTGATAGATGCGCATGTGAAAGCTTTAGCCCATGCGACACCTGGAAAAGTTGGCATCTACAATGTTGGAACGGGAAAAGGTCGATAACTCTTTCCCGTTTTTATATGCTGACAAGATTGATTTAAATGTCCCTATTATACTTACATTGGTTTTATTCTTTGTGATCATTCCAATTGCAGGTAGCTCAGTAAATGAATTTGTGGAGGCCTGTAAGAAGGCAACCGGTGTGGACATAAAGGTGGATTACCTTAGCCGACGCCCAGGGGATTATGCTGAAGTTTACAGTGATCCTTCCAAGATTAGGAATGAACTCAACTGGACAGCCAGATACACAAATCTTGAAGAAAGTTTGACCATAGCATGGAGATGGCAGAAGGCACACATAAACGGTTACGATAGTTAATTGTTTTGCTTGTCAGAGTCACTGAGATTTCTGACAAAAACAGGAGAGTTATTCTCAAGGACTTAGTGGTTTTTGCACCATAATGCAGCTTCCCTCACCAAGGGTACATTTTGTTCTAGTTTCGATTAGATTAGTAGTAGTAAGTGATACATAGTTACATGCAAATCGTTATGGTTAGTAATTTCTTGTAGATATTCACTAATATCACAAACTACATGTAACTTGAAGAATGCACGTACAATGTACTTATTTCCTGACACAGCAAATGATTACAACGACGGAAGGTTACTTTACTTGCAGGAAAATTACTATGTTTATGCTGAGTGTTCAGCATTCAGTCTTTAGTTTTTGAAGAATGTACTAAAATTGTTACTTTCTACGTATAATGTGCCATAGCTGCTTATTGCCTAAGAGTACTGGTATTGCACCATACAAATTCTTTTTTTTTTTTATGCAAGCTCCAGTAATACCATGTCTACTCAAAGCTCAAAATTTGAATACTGATAGTGGTAGCTGCTAAAAATAAAAAATTGAATATTTTTAATCATCTCAGCACCTCATCCAAAGCATGAATAAAAAGAAAAAAAAGAGCATAATAGAAATCCAAGTCCATTCGAATTCGTGTTATCTGAAATTTCTTTCAAAGATTTCCACCGAGTTGGATCATTCCCAAGAACGGTAATATACTACTACCTTACAGTCATAGATTATCACATTTGTTTGTGTACACTAGAACGAGCCAAACAAAATTCTTTCAATAGCCAAAATGGCTCATAAATGATATGCCCATCAATAATTCTATGTGGGTTTAATATTACAAGTAGATGGATCAGAAATAGCAAAAGCATAATGGCCTAAGTAGTCTTTGAACCCAAGCTGGCCGGAGATTAACAATTCCAGGGATCGCAAGAAATAGCCGACCATAAAAAACTGGGCTCAACTCTATGCTTTCTAACCATATCAGATTTGTACCTCTAATTATCAGTGCCATTTATATCTGTCATTGTAGTGCAAGAGCATTGTCAGCTTCGGATTTGTATGTCCCTAAATGATTATTACAACTCATCATGAGCCTTGGACTCAGCATCTGCCTTGTCATTAGCGACATTGTCTGAATCGCTGGTGGTGTGGTCTTCTGAAGATGTCTCCTCAGATGCAGAGTCCGTGGTATTTGCTTTATCACCAACACTCTCGGTTTCCACCTTGGCAGGTTTCTCAACTTTTGGCTTTGGCTTGGGGATTCTGTTCACACTTGCAACCTACACATGAACATGACCATGAATAAACATCAATGAATAACTCAACAAAACTTCCATAATTAGTGAATCATGCTATACATGCAACTGCTGGTCATGACTTTTTTACTCCCAATTATAAACCTTGTTAGTTAGGTCAACGCTTTTATATGTTATACTTCTGCATGTATTTTAATCAAAATATATATCCTTGAAGATTCGGATCTGAATAGTAAACATTGACTTCCCAAAAACTTTTCTATTACAACTATTCAGCAGCTACAATTCAAATCCTAATAGGCTTCATCTCCAACATGATTGGCTAGAAAATAAAATAACAAACATGCACCACTAAGATAATTCATGTCTTAAAATGCTCAGTGACTGCACCATATGCATGTATTATGTCTATATGCATACATAAGAACAAAATACAGATAAATACCTTGTCCTGGAGATCTAAAACCTTCCCATAGACTTCATCAGATGTGAATGCTGGTTTGCTAAATCCAGAAGTCCTGTTGGAGGTGACATTAACGACTTCGTACATGGAAAAAGTTTTAAACAGTAGAATAATCCAGAAGAAAAACAAGTTCAAAATTAAAAATTTGCAACTAATTATACAACTCAATGAATGATATATGCCGACCAGCCTATCAGTTTGCACAGTCAAAGGTTAGTCCATCAAGCAACTTGCCATACATACATAAAGGTTGGTACAAGCAACTCGCCATGTGATATACTATAAGCAGGCATCATTTCTTTACCAAACCCTGTCCATGTGACCTAACTACTATCTAGGCACTAACAATGTCCAGCCAAACTGAATTAATGAGCTACCCCCAAAAACCTGCTGATACTCTCTCTTCAAGAACCCTAACTCCAGATAGTAGCTTGTTAATGCATGATACCTTAACCACGAAGCCCAACTGTGTTACTTATGTGTCAAATTTAGTCCTCATCGTTACATCATAAATTTGGAGACATTGTATCTCCTTGTTCCTATTGGTCTGTTGTCACTGCAGATCAATTTGGAGTCAAAGAAATTATACCTTACATAATGGATCTCAAAATAATTTTTAAGCACTTCCCTTTATTTTTGCCAAAATCACCAAGTATCCCCAAAATTGTTTTATTACTATATGAATATAACATTTTGTTATATCATTAACAAAAGAAGAAAAGGGGACAAACCTTATTTGACAAACAAAAATAAGGAAAACATTCAAATAAATGGTTTAAACCAAAAATAAATAATTATTTCAATTTTTTTGTCAAATAAAGGAGCTCTGCTCAAATTTATTTTCATACACCACACCAGAATCAAATAGCAGAAGAAGAAAGAACAACAAACAACATTCTCTCACTAAAAAAAATAAAATTTTGAACCCCGAAAGGGCCATTATATTAGGAAGAAACCAATATTTTCTTTAAAGAGAAAAGAAGGTTTTGAACTTATCAGACCAAAAGAATAATTACATGTACTATAATGGCTGGAATAGAACAAGGTATTCAAGTAAACCATATTGTTTTCCAAGAACGTCATGGAAACAGAAAGACCAAAAAAAAGAAACCAAATACATCCAGAAACCAAATACATCCAAAAACCAAATATGATTGCGGAGAAGTCAAAGTAAAAGACTCATGTTATGGAAAAAATATAAAGCTTACTTCTTCTGCTCAGCCTCCTTGTCACTTAACCACTTCTTCAACTTTTCAGCTCCACGTACGACCTAGAAAACCACAGATTTCAAATTGATGTCTAAATTTTTATTTCTTAAGATAAATGCCAAATTTATATTCAGTCAGTGTGTGCCTGCCCAATATGTATGGATGCTTTTTGAGATAAGAAATTAAGAGAACCTCGTCTATTCTCTCTCTTGGCAGCCAAGATTTGTCTTTTTCCCATCCTTGCACAATCTAAAGATTTGGGTGACAGAAACAAGAAGTTAGTGACAAACCTGGTCATGTAAGTCCAAGCATGTGTCCAAAATTCAAAACAAAAGCACTTCTACTTTTCAGCATTAGTTTTTCAGTAATATACAGTTAAATCTCAACAAAATTGTCACTGTTTATTGTGCTGTGTTTTGTGAAAAAATGTAAAGAAGTTGATCAAGCAAATGAAATGTAAACTTCCCATGAAAAATCAGCACTTTGGTTGACTAAACAAAAGTCCTTCTCCAAGACCTATGAAATTTAATATTTGACCTTCTTCGGTCCACATAGTTCATATACAAAAATGCTTTTGCATGTAACAAACAAAGAAACCATATCATCGCCAAACTAAATCATTGGATAAAAATATTCTTCTCGGAACTTTGTATTCATTCAAACCAAAGCAGAAAATACATCTACTTTTTCCTTTCCATCACTTTATCACAAAAATACATCTTCCAGCTGTGTAAGCAAAAACTTTATACATTAGAAACTATTGATTATGGAATGAAACTAATTTACCTGTTGTAATTCTGTAAGGTATCTCTGTGCATGTTCAGATGCAGCTGGCCGTGCAGTGAGTTCATTATATCTATAACAAATAACATGTAAGAGCCACTTTCCAACATGTAATAACTTTACTAATCTATTTAAATTAACTGTAGGGACAAACCTAAAGAATATGGGATCACCAATAGCTTTCAACATGTCTAGGCGTTCTTGAAATTCAGTGGCAGAAGCATCTTCACCATCAGTATACAACCAATCTTCCACCTGAATCAATCGATGGCTTCAGCCAGTATTTAACGGAGATATTTGACTAGAACGTGTGGGATGAAAATCCATGGGAAAGCAAGTACATACACATGCTCACACACACACACACACACACACACACACACACACACACACAGAGAGAGAGAGAGAGAGAGAGAGAGAGAGAGCAAACCTCATTAAGTTTTTCAACAAAAGATTGCCGCTCTTGGTCAGAAGATATTTTATCAAACTCCTCAGATTCAAGCTAATTATATCAACAATCAAGAAAGCACATATAAGTTTATTAGACTCAAAAATATTTCTTAGGATGCTAAAAAAATCTGAAAACCAAATAATAAACAAAATAATAAAGAATACACTAATCGTAAAAATAAATGAGACAAGGGTGAAGCCATCTTAGCACCAGCCAGCACACCAAGGTAGCAATGAACGGTGAATTAGAAAGCAAACAACGAAAATAACAGCGATTAGTCTTAAAGAATGTATGTGGCAGTAGTGACATCATGTGTATGAAACCTTAATAGGACTAGGCTAAGTAATATATCCATCAGTTATATTACACATATAAGTGAAAGTGAGAAGAAGATTGAAACCTCAATGGGACTGTTCTACAATGATATCCATTAACATCTAATTGTTAAAATACAGTAAGTGCAGCGTGATAGGCATGACCAATGAGTCTACTTAGTTATGCATAAACAAAAAGTAAACTTCTTACCTTGTCTTTAGTAGAATATATGTATCCTTCCAGGTTATTTTTCAATTCAGCTGTTCTTCTCCTTTCTGCATCCTTCTTGTCCAATGCTTCCAATTTGCCTTTAGCCTCAGCAAAAGATTCTTTTGAGAGAGGCATTCCAGGTCCTGCTGTCTTCTCAATAACCTACATGAAACATACAAACAGGATTCTCAAAGATAATATAGAATGCAACAACTATCAATTAAAAATTGTTTCATTTGGAATACCTTAAGGGAAACTCGGAAAGTCCGCTTTTTCAGCTTCTTTTCAGCACCAAGATCCACAGTGCTAGAATCATTAGCATTGGAATCTGACATGTTATTATTGCCATTATTCGTCTCCAATTTGTCACTGCTCTCCTCTGAAGCATTCCTAGTATCAGCATCTGTAATGTTGGCAGAAGCAGATGTTGAGTTGTCCACTGTGACATTCTTACGTGGAACTTCTACCCATTCAGTTATCTCGACGACAGCTTCTGCTCGATCCAAGGAAAATATACCACTTCTACTGAGAGAGAAATGTAAACTGGCCTTAATTGGGGAGGAAAGGTTCCGTGATGAGTACCTGGAAAATACAAGGGTGTTAAAAGAACCTTACTACGAAAATAAAGTTATCCACTCGAAAGAAATCAGATTTTTAACCAACATAATCCTTACTTTTCACTAGCGTCTGTAAGACCTGAGACATCATATTGTGCAAATGTAAGAGAAGAGGCACCCGGTGGTATCAGATCTTCACTCTCATAAGCAAGTGAAACTTCAAAATCTTTGTTGTGAATAACAGATCTGAACATCTGAAGTAAGTAGAAACAAATCAAATTGATACCATCGAAAGATATACCACTTTCTGTATCCAAAAGTTCTGTACCTTGCTGGGTAACTTTTTCATTCTCGGTACAATCAGCTGTCTGGTGTTTTCATCTTTTATAAGACCATCACCATTCAACTCAAACACAAAACCATAAGTAGAACCATCGATCATTCCTAGCTTACGGTTTAATTTGATTCCATCACTTAAATTTGCAGCATGTAGTGAGGCACCTAGAACAATAGCCTCATCAGCGTCCAGATGTTTGTCCAACTCCTTCCTCCCAAGAAACTCCTGAAGCTTAGCCTGTAGAAGAAAAACGCATGGTCAAATTCAAGTCATCAATTGCTATGGAAATGGAAGCCAAGCTATAAGAGATAAAAAGTTGCAAATTTTGCTTTGGCATTGCTTTAAGAGCAAGTTAGCCTCATTAGCGATAAGAAAGCACAAATTTGACAAACTAAAACTTGCAAAATGTCCTCAGCGCCTAAAACTTAAGAGTGACATATAAATACAGTACTTTTCTAGAAACTTTAGACAAACTTGACAAAGTTTTATATGTGAAGCACCCATTACACCAACATCCTGTAAAATAATGACTCTAGAATTCAGATGATCAAGACCTGCAACTTTGGAACTCGAGTGGCACCTCCAATCAACTCCACTGCATATAAATCATCAGCATTTAATCCAGAATGCTTGAGAACTTCTTTTAGAGGAACAAGGGCCTTTTCCCAAAGATCTTCACAAATCTCTTCGAACTTCTCACGAGTTATTGTGCTCCTAGAGAAAAATAAATTCGAAAAGTGACAAACAGGAAAACAATCCAGCTATCACTCGATGCATTTGTGACAAAAGAATGGAGATAGTTAGAAAAGAATTCATCGGGCAATCTCAGGCTAAAATCATAAGAAGCATAAGAAATTGCTTCCCTTTATCAGATCTGACACACAAACTCATAGTTACAGACATGGTAAAGTGGGAGAGACCAGGGGACTATTGAAATGTGCTACTATGTGAAGCCATGGTAGGAATTCTACACATAAAGTAAGTCAGGCACTAATTAGAAAGAACTTGGGTTTTTCTCACAACAGACATTAAAAAATTGCACCCAGAAGGCAAGATGACAAGCCAGAATATGGAAATTCATAATCCAATTGCTCTGCAAGTCACCAGCAATTATGGCATGATAAGTTATTGAAGTTCATGACTTAATTTGAGCACATGCACGAACTATGATTTCTTTATTAAAAAGTGTGAACAGCTCAGAAATAAATCAACCTTATTACTTCTTCAAAGTTGAATCTAACACACATAATATTCAAACACAAACAGTTGACCTTAGCAAAGCTTATGATTGAAATGATCAAAAGTTTTCAAAGTAATTTAGTTGAATAGGTAGATTCTAACAACTAGCTCTAGTTTTCTTTTTTCACGGTCAAAAAGGGGGAAAAATGATAGAAAAGAGAAAACAGAATAGATGAAGAGTTCCGAGGAGAAGGACGAGGAGGGGTGGTAGTAGTAGTAGTAGTAGTAGTAGAAGAAGATTCCTAATGTACTGTCGCTTGCTTTTGGAAGTATAAGGGCAAAGGAAAAAGAGAAATTTTTTGAGGGCTAAAAAAGTAAAAAAAAAAGATTATAAGATTAATGCAATCTCATCAATAATGATAATTTACTTCTACTTTGCATTCTTCTTTCCTTTTTCTCTTTTTCTCCAATAATCAAATAATAAAAATGAAAATTTCCATAATTCCTGTTTAAACCCTTTTATTGTGCAGGATGAAATCTAGAATAGTTGAAGATATGTGTATATAGTAATCATTACATTGACTAAAAATTGGGAAATGAACAATGAAGAAAAACTTCCTTCTTAAAGAAGGAGAAGCAAAGAATGAAACATCAAACTTGAATCTTCATTGTATCTCAGAGGTTGTGTATATAGATCGGCTAACCTGAAGTCACGATCATCATAAAGGGATTCTACAGATATTGGAGCCATCATATTGGCACTCAAGATTTCTTTCGTACGCTTAACTTGTTTCTTCAATTTGGCCATTGCCTTGGGAGAGTTTCTAATGTCGACCCCATTTCCAAGCTGTTTGTTGAACTCATCCGCAAAATACTCCACCAACCTCAATTCCATATTCTGACCCCCAAGTTCTGCATCCCATTTGACATCCTTCACCTGGAACAACTACCAAATGTCAAACTATCCACAGTAACACTTACAGTACAACAAACTACTATAATGTCAGTTTAATATATGAGATATTATATTTTATAAAAAACACATCAGAATGAAATTATGCAAAGATGATCTGTCATGTACCTTAAACAACTACTTAAGTAAAAATCAAAATTCGGCTACTTATGGTCATTTCACTCACACAAATCTTTCATTTCAGTGATGGGCACAACATCTTCACATTTTAGCTAGGGACATCAACAAATGCGACAATATGTATTCAAACTCTACGGCGTTGGAGTTACTTCTACCAAAGCCACCCAAAACATATAAGCAGAAAGACAATTATCAAAAATCAAAACTAATTCACTCAGGATCAACACGTTCTAATCACATTCGTCGGAAGGAATTGAAAGACTTCAAATACCAAACTGACATTCGAAAAGAAGAATTCACCTGAAATTGATTAATGGACACAGTCTTTCCCAATTCCTTAGCATTATAAGCTGAAAAATATACCAATGCAGCATAAGTACTGCTCGCCCCCATGTCGTAAAACACCACATGCCTTGACCCATTGGAGAAATCCTTATCAATCCCGTACTGCAAAGCAGCCCCCGAATGCTCATTCACCAAAGCCAGCACATTCAGCCCCGCCAAATCCGCCGCTGCCAACAGTCCCCTCCTCTCCGCCACCCCTGTAAACGGGGGCACTGTGATCACCACATCCTTCACACTCGTCCTCGCGTGAGTCTCCGCCAGCCCATCCGCGTACTTCAGCAGCATCCCCACCACCTCCTCCGCCGTGAAATTACCAAATTCCCCACCCTCCGCTTTAAAAACCGTCACGTCCCGCGTATCCTCGGGGGCAATCTCGTAACTCAAATATAGCTTGCGGAGGAAATCTCGCGTAAAATTGTAGGGTTTGGCGAGGAGCGAAGGGAGATGGGAATATACCTTGGTGGGGTAACGCGCGAGGAGGTTAAGCGATTCCTCACCGATTAATCGGGAATCGGCGTGGAAACTGATAAGAGACGGTGTTTTGCGCTTCGACATTTCGTTAATGGCAATTGAGATCGGGGGCTGGCCGGGCTTGAGATTGACTACGGCGACCTTCATCCATTCGGAGCCGAGATCTATGCTTGCCACCGCCGATTCAGATTGGAATGAATTCAGTAGAAACAGCGACAGGAGGAGCAAAACGCGGAGTGAATTCGCCGTCGCCATTTTTGTGGAATTTTGAGCTCTCAGGGCATCAATGGAGTCTGGGTGGGAAGGGGTTTTTGTAGGGGGAGCCAAGGTGGAAAGAGCAGGGGTGTCTGGCGAATTGGGAGAGAACACGTGGCGGAAAGGACACGTGGCGAGATTTGAGTCGCGGGGTGCGTTGTGTTTGGCGTTGTCGTGGATCTATGCGTCCAAAGTTGAAAGTAGCAGTGGAAGTGGGTTCGAGACTAGTCCTAGTTGGGTTCGCCCACCGGGGCTCCATTTTGGTCCTCTCGGGTATGGACTTAGATCTACATAAATAGTTTCTTTAAAAATTAGTAGGAATAATTTTTTTCTTTTTCTTTTTCTCTTTTTTCGAATTCTTTTATAGGAATTTATCGGTTTTATTTTTTAAAAAAAATATATTTTCTCGTATTTTCAGTCAAAAAATGTATTGTTTTTTTTATATTTATCTTATTTTCCAACCTTAATTTCAAAATCGATACCCGTACAACTTATTTTTTTGAAAAAAATATTTTATTTTATATTTAAAATAAATAAACCACGTATATATTTTTCAAAATGAAATATCATATAAATTTATTAACTCAATTGGTTAAACTTTATATTTTTCTATTTCAAACGCATTTTTATTTTCACGCATTCTCAATAAAAAAATTTAAAGTTAAGTTCGGATATATAGGTTTAGAGGATTTCAAACGACTTCAATATTTCAAAATGGATGCTAAAAAATTCAAAATTTATTATAATTTATAATTATTTAAATAAATTTATTATAATTAATTTGAAATTTCTAGCTATTAAATCCTTCAATTCAAACGCAATCTGAATGTATTTTTGAAAAAAATATTTTTACAAAATTAAAATGTAAATAACATAGCCTTTCTTTTTTTTTTTGGTGTGGATAGTTAAAAGGCAAAGGTGGGTTGTAGAATTTTGAGTTTGAGCCATAATACATTGAAAATAGGAAAATAGTTTAATTACTATTATTATAAAAAAAAGTATAATTTTATGATCTACTTAAAAGAAAAGGACAATATTAAAGTCTTCTTAATATAAATTCTTATATCCAAAAAAACCCATCAGTTTATTTTTAGATCAAAAGAATTACTTTCATCTTTTCACTAAAAAAAAAAAAAACAGTTAATTTTTCGATGAGATTATCCTTGAGCTTTATGGTTAAAAAAATTTAATGAATTGATGTTTCTTAGTAGAAATTTTCTTTTACGTCATGCAAATTGATTTGTATCGATGATGATTTTAATTTAAATAAATTAAATATTTAGATAAAAGTATTTTCTTAGAATTTTTAGATATATAAATTATAATACAGACAATTTTAATTTTTAAAACTGAATGAACTAAACAGAAAGATTAAATTTTTTTGAAGTTCATAAATTATGTTTTTTTTAAATTACTATAAATAAATGAATACAGTTAAAAAAAACTAATTTTAAAATTGATTATCAATATAAAAAAATTTCTCAATGTAAGAAATTCAAAGGTCAATTCCACCCAAAAGTTGGTTAAAAGTTAATGAGTTGATTTTTTAGTATGAAAAGCTGATGAAATGAATTTTCTAGATCGAAAATTTTAGATATAAAAATTTTATTCTATTTTTTTTTAATATTTTTTCTTGAAAAAAGGATAACAATTAGACATCCAGCAACCACCTCAGTAGTGTTGTAACAATTCAGCTATTTTTGAACTCAAATAATGACAATATATATATATATATATATATATATATGAAAATTCAGTCGCTTACCTAATATTTATAATTTTTTTTTTCCTTTTTTGGTGGGCTTTTTTGTTAGAAATTACCCCATAAATTGAGGAGGTCCTTGGCCTCGAAAATTATAAGTGCACCAGTTGACATCTCTTGATAGATTTATTGATTTAGTAAAATAAAAATAAATAAATAAATATATAATCTAATTTAATTTTATAAATAAGCAGTTGAAAAATGCATATCAATTGTTAATGCACAAAGTAACAACCTTTACATTTTAAGTCTTTGGAAAATTTGACACCCCCATCCCACAAAGGATATTTGGGCTAACTTTTATATATATAAATAAAAAGATAAATTAAATATGTTTTTCGCCTTTAATTACAAAAGTTAATAATGTATGAATTTGAAAAGTTTAATTAATCTGCAAAAACTTTCTACTAATAATGTTGTATTATGATTGAATTTCGCTTATTTATGT